>CM042015.1:22773506-23373506 GCA_023525715.1 Cichorium intybus
CTTGTACGTTGAGCATAATAATTTGTACATTCACTAATCTAACACCTGAAACGATAAGTAATAAATAAAAACAACATGAAATTTAAGACTTACCTGTTTCCATAAGGAGAAATCTTGCGAAGCCATTTCAGAGCGTTTCTCGTTTACGGGATCGAAAAATTTTGTCGTTTTTTTTCCCCGGTTTTATATACCTGGGCTGAGGGGTGGGTAGCCAACGAAAACGCAGCCCGCTAGAACCAAAACGCAGCCGCTAGGACGAAAACGCAGCCCATGAGTGGCCTAAATGGGCAAAACGCAGCTCAGGTGACGAAAACGCAGCCCGTGAGGCTTGCCTGCATTTTTGTTGGCTATTTTGGGGAATACCCCTAATTTTTGGCTGTTTTGAGGAAAACTCTTATGAGATTAGGCTGTTTTAGTCATTTTCTCTTAAAAGTGAGAGACAATTGATTAACACGAATAGAAAGTAACCACGTGAGTGTTTGCCACAACATATACAAATATAACAATTTATGGATAATTGCAAAAAAGGCAAACAGATATGAGGTACCCATTCCTCTTTATGGTTGCTGTTGCTTTCCAATTTTGGAAATAACCTTTAGTGGCCATCATGCCCATTTAAGGTATCCCGATAAACATACTTAGCTAAAACACGACAATAACATTTATATAAATATATGATAATCACGATATCTAATATCTTGCATTAGAATATATTAGGGTCATTTTAGTTGGTATCCGAATATACGAATTGTATTTAGTGACAGAAAGACGGTACTAGATGTTTATGTTACTGTATTATCAATTATGTGACCAAATTTATAAGAATGAAATAAGTCATAATATTGTGTGCACTGCTTATTTCAACCTATAAGGGTGGGGGGAGTAGATCCCTCCCATCCCACTGAACCCACGCGCCACGTCAGCTTTTCTCTCTCCTCTCACTTCCATTTTCCCCATCTTTCACCAATCTTTCACCAATCTTTCACCCATGAAACCAGTACCCACTGAACCCACTGAACCCATAATGCCACATCAGATTCTTAATATTAAATTAAATAAATAATACCCAAAATAATAATTTATATATATATATATATATATATATATATATATATATATATATATATATATATATATATATATATATATACTCATACATACGTGTGTATGTATATATATGTTTTTGTGTGTGTATATATATATATATATATATATATATATATATATATATATATATATATATATATTCATACATACGTGTGTATGTATATATATGTTTTTGTGTGTATATATATATATATATATATATATATATATATATATATATATATATATATATATATATATATATATATATATATATATATATACTAAACACAAGCGGGATCAAGAGGTTCACGAAGCCAAACTCCAACCCGCCAAGGCCGAGCCAGACGAAACCGAAAGGGAGGGGGCAGCGGTACCGGAGGTACCGGCGGTACCGGCGGTACCGCACCCATCCCGCTTCCAATCTATCGCGAACCCGATGACCACTCCGTCCACCCTAAAGATTCATGCTGACCGAAACACATTTCCTAACCTTTAGGCAATGTGTTACTCGTCATGTATTATTTCTTAATATTGTATATGATATTGCAAAGGGCAAATTGTAAAAAAGCCACTATATTTATATAAAAATTTGATTTTGACATTGTATTTATTTTTTTTGCAATTAAGTCACTAAGTTTTCAAAATTGTTGTAATTTTGACCATTTGACAGATCATCATAGTTGTCAACTGACGTGGTATAGTGATATATTAATATTTATTGACGTGGTACTGACGTTGCATGATAATATTTTCTATTTTAGCTAAAAAGATATTTTATGTTTACGTATTTGACTATTAAGATAAATAATGACTCAATTAACAAATTCACACATATATAAACCATAATTACCATTTCTACTAAATATATATTTTATATTTTTAACATAATTATTAGTAGATAGTATATACAATCTTCGTATATCCTCTTACTTTCAGATCAGTTTTTAAAAGCTTACTTTGGATTTCTTTCAAAACTTTGTCAATGTTTTTGTTTTGGACTTGATTGCAGGCAGAGGCGGAAAATGAGTTTATGACATCAAAAAACTAAACAAAATGATTAATATTAAACATTTATACATTGTTCATTAAATTAACTAAAACTCGTTGATTTTTATATTTTTGAAGTGTTGCACAACGGTCTCCAAACTAATCCTTTTCCAGAAGATTCTTTTCGTAATACAAAACCAATACTACGACATTGCGATGACAACATATATACATATTTGTTGTTTGAACATATATTTCTTTCATTCGTTGTTAGTTATCTTATTTTGATCTAGGAATTACCTCTTTTTATATATTTATAACCTATTAAGATCTTCAAATAATATATAAATTTAAGTATGTACATCTTATAAGTTTTCATATTGAGGCCTCACAACTTCTAATATGGTTTAGAGTTAATTGAAAGTTTACAATGCTAGTATCACTACAAGAAAATGAGTCTGTAGGTTCGAACCCTACAGGGACGACATTAGTCGTCTCAATAGGGCACCATATAGAGACGACATGTCGTCTCGATAGGGTCAAAACACAAGTTTGACATTTTAAGGGTATAGCGACGAAACGTCGTCGCAGTAGGGTGACGCGGGAAATAAAAATTCTTTGGTGGTTTTCTAAATAGCTATAGGGACGACGTTACGTTACAATAGATGAAAAATATACATATTTATTTATTTTTGTCGTCGAACCCTATAGAGACGACATGTCGTCTCTATAGGGTATCCATTCAAATTCAGTTCTCTTGGTATAGCGACTATATGTCGTCGCAATAGGGTGAAGCGGGAAACACAAAAATTCTCGCGGTATCTGAAATGGCTACAGCGACGACTTTTAGTTGCAATAAATCAATTTTTAATATTTATTTCATTTAACGAAACGATGTCGGATTGCTGGAGCTATAGAGACGACTTCTTATCTCTATAGAGACGACTTGTCGTCTCTATAGCCTCCGAAAAGCCCTAAATCCATCAGACGACGACAGTGAACCAAAGTCACATCTCTCCACAAGCTCTCTTGATTCCTGATGCGATTTCCGGCGTCTGTGTTTTTGAACCGTCGAGAAGTGTAATTTCCGGCCAAGAAAGGTACGAAATCGGTCCTAAAACCGCCTGTGAACCATAAAAACGAGTTAATTGTGTGGTTTTTCATGTTTGTCGTGTGTGGGTAGCTCTGGCGGTTCCAGACGTTTTCCGGTGGCTGTGGGTTGCTCCGGTGACAGTGGGGGAAGGTCACGTGCTTCTCATCTCTTCTCTCGGTATCTCCTTTTCTCTATTTCTTTCTCTTGGTTTTCTTCTCTCGATTTCTATATTCCACCGAATGTTTAGTTCGATTTTTTATGGGATGTTGAAGAAACAGTTCAGATTCTCTTCTCTGGGTCGAGTGGTGACCAGATTCCGGAGGTTGAAGGCTTGGGGGTCACCGGTTTTTCCGTTTGCAGCAGAAAATCAACCAAATTGGTTAGTAATTCTGATTTTCTGATTTTACCAAGTTCCATATGCCTTTGTATATAGTTTATGTGTTGATTACTAGCTTATAACTCAATTAGGGAGTAATGTGTTCCCGTAGGAGGTGTTAAATAGAATTTTAGGACCTTTTTTGTAATTTTTTTTTAAACATGCATGAGAAATTAGCTACAAATCATGTGTTAAACAAGGTATATGCAACTTTAATTGTGTATTGTGGCGTGATATGTGCTGAAATTCAGCTAATAACGAGAATTAGGACCATTATGTAAGAATTTTTTAAGTCTAAATATTTTTCAAAATTGCCCCTGCACTTTGTAACTTGCTGAATATTTCCAAATTAGATTTTTATTAGCTATTCTTGTCATTTTATCCGTGTACATGGAGGTTACGCAGATATGGACTGTGCCAACGCATACAAGCGACGAAAATACGATTTGAAAGTATATTTTGATGAGCAAGGAGGTTACGCAGATATTGAGAGGGTAAGGGCGCATCCCCCGCCTACACAGACTCCTCGGGCGTGGGGGAAGGTTATTGATAAACTATTTACCACAGATAAGTACAAAACCCGTTCACAAAAAAACAAAGGCAAAAGAGAACTTCTACTGTATACAAGTTCTCATAGGACAGAATAATATGCCCAAAAACGATATAAAGAAGTAAGTATTTTTTAAGTATTTGAGGAGTTATTAATAAGTCTATGAAATTATATTAACTATTGATGTTAATTTATAGGTTCAAAAAACGGGCAAGAGTAGCGAGATAGAAGTGTGGAGAAAAAGTCACTTCAAAGAAGGTCGTGGGTGGGTGAATGATAAAGCACAAGCTGATTGGGTAAGTAAAATTTCTAGCTATATATATATGTTTTTAGTATTTTTTTTATTGCGTAACATATTGATATGCAATTTAGTATAGAATGTCTATTTTGGTATTAGAAATCATTGCATATATTGAAATATGAGAATTGTTATTGTTATTATTTATAGGTAAACAAGTTGGTTATCCATTTTATAGCAGTTATGCTGTCGAATTTTATATATAAAAACTAAAATTCGTTTGTTGTTTTGTTTATTGTAGGAAAAAATACAAGTCGAGTACAAAACAATGCTTGACAAAGTTAACGGTGACGAGGCAAAGGTTAATGAAATTAAATGCCTTCAACGCGCGCTTGGAGAAAGGCGTGGCCATACACGGGGAGTTGGTAGAAAAATCCAAAATATCCCAGCCCACTACGTACCGGATGCTTCAACATCATCCCAAAATTTTAACCAAATGACCCAACAGTTTACCCAGCAGTTTACTCAACAATTCAATCAACACTTACAAACAATTTTCACCCAAAATAACATATCATTTCAACCGTTTCAATTCGATCAAACACAACTACAAAATATACAAATTCAATCTCCAAACAACCAATGAGGTGGAACCGGAAATGAAGATGCAACCGCGAATGATATTCAAGGAGATGACACCGGAAATGTAGTTGAAAACGGAAGTGAAAGTGATTAAAACTTTTAAATGTTTTAGTATTCATGTTTTGACAAACAACTTTTGTATACTATTTTACATGTTAACGTTATGTGTTATTGGTATGTTGTTTTAAATGTTTTAGTATTCAAGTTTTTATATTTTGCAGAATTAAATTGTTAATGTATATAAAATTTGACATTTTGTGGAAAATATAAAAAGAACCTGTACAGTGGCTATAGGGACGCCATTTAGTCTCTAAAGCCTGGGCTATAGGGACGACATGTCGTCCCAACAGATAATGCGAATTTTTTCTAAAAGCTTGTAGTGACGACAAGTCGTCGCAATAGGTGCATCTATAGAAACGACAAGTCGTCGCAATAGCTAGGGCTATAGGGACGACTTGTCGTCACTAAAAGCCGTTATTTTGAAATCGAACCTTTTTTTAAACGACTTTATAGTCACAAAATGTCGTCTCTATAGCTGGGCTATAGAGACGAAGGCTATAGGGACGACATGTTTTGGTCTATAGCGACTAACCTGTAGGCACGAAGGCTATAGCGACGACATGTCATTGGAAGGGGCTATAGGGACGACAATGAGGTCTATAGGGACGACAATTCAATTCTTATATAATTAAGGTTCTAAAGTATAAGAAAAATCCTTTTGTCGCTACATTCAAAACAAAATGATATGTTTAGAAGATAGTTTTTACTGCTATTTTATAGACTAATAACATATTTTGATTTTATAACTTTTATTTAAAAATATGTTCTTTTATATTTGAACAACAACATATTATAGCCTTTTTTAATATTGATAATATATATAGGTTATCTTATGTAGAAAATAACAACACGTATTAGATCTCATCATTTAAAACTTACGAGTAAAATAAATAAATAACTTAGATACATACTTCAAATAAAATTTGAGATAAAATTAGTATTATATATATATAATGTAAATTTTTATTATAAATCTATAAAAAAGAGATAATTAGAATGGTATGAGGTGCATCCGTGCAATATTATCAATATTAGTTGTAACCATAGAAATTTGAGAAAACATATATTTCAATTTTTATATTAAGCCAAATTTTATAAAATACAATATTAGTTGCAAGAAATGTACAAGATTAAACAAATATTTGATGTATCTTATAAAATACAATGTTTTCTACTTTCGATGATATTATTAACATAAACAAAAGATTCATACATGAGGCTCGGCCTTAATTCAATTGCAATCGATGAAAATCGTAGTAGAAATGGTAATAAAAATGGAGAAGAGACAAAATATGAAAACGGAATGCAAACTACATTCTCTTGTCCTGCACTAATGACAAACAAATGTACTACTTAACGAAGAAGATGTAACTTGGTAAAATTGGGAAAATGATTTCTAAGGGTAATTATGTTTCAAAAATGTTCAAAAAACACCATCCAAGTTTGGTTTGTTCAAAAAACACCATCCAAGTAAAGCCTTTGTACAAAAAGCACCATCCAAGTAAGACTTTTGTACAAAAAACACCAACGAACTACATGTTTTGTTTAAATTTTACCCGATGGTAACCAGCTCTTGCAGGTTAAACTGTTCATCTGTTATTATGTCATGTCACTAAATATTATGCCAAGTCATCCTTTAACCTGCAAGAGCCGGTTACCGTCGGGTAAAATTTGAACAAAACATGTAGTTCGTTGGTGTTTTTTGTACAAAAGCCTTACTTGGATGGTGTTTTTTATACAAATATCTTACTTGGATGGTGTTTTTTGAACAGACCAAACTTGGATGATGTTTTTTGAACAGTTTTTAAACATAATTACCCTTATAAGTCATTTTCCCGGTAAAATTCAATGAAGGGAAATATATATATCTTTTATTAAATAGAAACGAATCATGTAATATAAGGTTGAATAACTCATGGTAAAATGGTTAGAGACGAGCCAAAATATGCTCATATCAAAATAGGTTCAAGAGATAAAATTTATAAAAATAATATAAAAAGATTATGTAAAAAATTACCCAAAATATATCTTTATAGAACATTATAATTATTTTATTCAAAGAAGTTAAATGATCATAAAAACCACACTAGTTGTTTTAAGCAAATTAAACAAAATACATCAAAGTCAATTCAATAAATGAAAAATAACTTATTAGGGTAACCAACTATTTAATTTGTTCACGTTTGGTTTTTTTTGTGCTTTATTTGCCATTAAACTATTTATTTTGTTCATGATACATCCTTATGATTACAAATAGCAGGACAGTCTAATTGACATTTATGTGGCAAATACGTGACAAATAGGTGGTATCTACATGGCTTTTGAGGTTACGAAAAATGATTTATAAGGGTAACCAAACATTTGCTTTGTTTACGTTTGGTTACTTTGCTTTTTTATTCCTGTTTTATTTGTCATTAATATATTTTTATTGTTCAACCTAAATCATTATGACCGTCAATAATAAGTAGTGTCAGTTTAATCACTCAATGTCGTAATACAAGTATTATGTGGGTTGATTACGTGTATCATTACCCTTATAACTCATTTTCCCTTAAAAAAACACTTAGAGTTTTTTTACTTATTTTTAGACTCGTCGTGTAGCATGCTCAATGGCCCGTTTGATTTATTAATTGGTCATTCATATTTTACCAATTAATAGGTATTTTGGAGCTTGCTATAAAGTGATTAAATGACTATTTTCAAAAAGAATATATGTATTGTAGGCATTATATACTTCCTAGTTGTGTGTCTGTATAATATGGTAGGATACAAATTTCAGGGTTGAAGATATTGATACACACAATCAACCCATTTTACTTGTATTACGACATTGATTGATTAAACTTGCACTACTTGTTATTGTATGTCATAAGGATTTAGGTTGAACAATATAAATAGTTTAATAACAAATAAAAAAGCAAAGTGACCAAACGTGAACAAATCAAATAATTAGTTACCGTTATAAGACATTTTCCTAACCTCAAAAGTCACGTAAATGTCACTTATTTGCCACGTAGATGTCAAATATGTTGTAACATGCTATTTCTGGTCATAATGATGTATCATGAACAAAATAAATAGCTTAATGACAAATAAAACACGAAAAAAAAAAGAAAAATGACCAAACATTAACAAATCAAATAGTTGGATACACTAATTACTTATTTTCCCTTCAATAAACTCGGGCCTCTATTTTGGTCTATTAACATGCGCTGCAATTTTGTCGTATATAGGGGTGTAAACGAGACGAGCCAACTCGTGAGATACTCGAGATCGACTTGGAAAATACTCGAGATCAACCCGACTTTAAGCGAGCCGAGCTCGAGCTCGAGCTACTCGAGTAACTTGTCGAGCCGAGTTTGAGCAGTAAAATACAAGGCTTGTAAAGCTCGCGAGCTTATTCGAGTATTTAGGAAATTACATTTTTACCCTTTGTATATATATATTTTTTGAAATACACGGCTAACCCTAGTCGAGCCGAGCCGAGTCGAGCCACGAGCTTATTCGAGTATTTAGGAAATTACATTTTTCATTTTTTTAAACTTTAGTCGAGACGAGCCGAGCCGAGCTCGAGTGTGTTGAGTATTTCACGAGCCCGAGTCCGAGCTTGAAATCAAGGCTCGAGTCGAGCTTCGAGCTCGAGTATTTTAGTCGAGCCGAGCCACGAGTTTGGCAATACTCGGCTCGACTCGGCTTGTTTACACCGCTAGTCGTATATATTGCTTAAAACTATTTCATATATTAAATATTTTAATTTAATACTTTTTGAAACTTTAAACCGGTTTTATTTCTACAAGTTACCCAAAACAATTCAAAGGGGAAACTCGAAAAGGGTGGATAAAAGTAGGAAGCTTGTCCACAAAAATAGGAGCAGTTTGACCTACCGACAACGAGAAAAAGCGAAGCAAAATAGTATGAACCCCCGATCCCTTAAAAATGGGATCATTGCTCCAACATATCTAATATGTTGATATGACACAAACTAATGGTGTGCCCTCCTCTACAGTCTTTAGATAACTCTTGCTATACCATAATATGTGGATCAAATTGATTGTTACTTTTTATATTTAACTAGGAGTATATCATTTTACATTAAAATTGTATGGTAAAAGTAACGATTATATATATATATATATATATATATATATATATATATATATATATATATATATATATAGTTAGAGGATCAACATAGAACCCCTTTGTATACATAGAACCATAGAACCACTCTTTTAACCCTACAATCATTATATGAGTGGCTTAGATTAAAAGGGTGCACCAATACAATTTTAGTCATAACATAAGGGATCACATACTCATAAGGGCATAATAGGGCTTCTATATCTACAATTCTAATCCAAATCAGAAGCGTAAATCATGGAAAAAATCAGGCCATATCATTCTCTCTTCGTTCCAATTGAAAAAACCCAGCTCCAATTCAAAATCAACACACACAAACAATCCTCACATAGAAATCGGTCCATATCTCCTCCTCTTCACAAAATCACGAGCTCACCACCATCGCCAATGGCTGTCACGACCACCTGCTACAATCGATCTTATCAAATATGCCGGCAACACTGGAGATCTCATTATCGGAGTTCTTTTGGTGGCGATCGCTGTCCAACAGGTGGCCGGAGATGGCGTCTTTTGGTCAGAATCCTTCTTAGAACAACTCTAAAGTATCGATTTCATTTTATATTGACAGGTTTGAACAATTTTTCTTCAATGTTCATTAGTGAACATTTATGAACAATTTGTATCTTTCATCACGTCTCCCTCCCTATCTCTGATTTTCTGATTAATCTTAACATGATCTCATTTACTGGAGTTCTTCTGAGAGAGAAAAAGAGAGAGATGGAGATGGAGAACGAAATAGAGAAAGAAAGAGAGATCGAGGCAACAGATACACTCGTTACAGTGAAATCATCATCTAATTCACAAAAAGGGCCAAGGTACATATTTGTTTACTCCTTGAATTCGATTCTGATGTTCTAGAGAAATTGTTGAATTTCACTTTCATAACCTACATGCTAATCTGAACTGTAATTGTGTTTTTTGTTAACTTAAATATGTTTGTTGTTATTAACACGTTTGTCGACCAAGAATAATACGTGTACATGAGATCCAGGAGATATGCCATGATCATGAATCAAAGATCCAGACTGAAAGAAAGTTGATGAAAGTGACCAATTTCCTGGGATTTTGAAGACAATGTTCATCAATGAACATATGTTCATCAATGAACATATATTCATCAATGAACATATGTTCATCAATGAACATATGTTCATCGTTGAACATGTTTGTATGCTCATATATTTCATCAACGTTCTTCAATGTTAATTTTTGACCAAATGAACATGTATGAACGTGACTTTAATTTCTTAGTTTTTATAAATGTTTATAAATGTTAATCAATATTCAGTAACGAACACTTGAGTTTTTGTGCTTGATATATGAAGATTCATACATGTTCAGTACTGAACATGTGTGAACATGAACAATATTCTGCAATGTTCACTTATGAACATGACCAATTTCTGAACAATATTATTTTCTAGGATTTTGAACACAACGTTCATTGATGAACATACGTATATGTTCATCAATGAACATACGTATATGTTCATCAATGAACATATAAGTGCAATTTATCATCATACCATTATCACCCTAATTTGATCTAAGGGTTAAGGAGATGGTTCTATGGTTCTATGCATAAAAATGGTTCTATGTTGAACCCACCCCTATATATATATATATATATATATATATATATATATATATATATATATATATATATATATATGTATGTATGTATATATGTATATATATATATATATGTATGTATATATATGTGTGTATATATATATATATATATATATATATATATATATATATATATATATATATATATATATATATATATATATATATATATATATATATATGGGGAATTTCCATTAAGAATGGAAAAAAAGTTTAGAACGCGAGAATGAATCTGGGTCACTAGATGCGCCAGCACTGACGCGCCGCTCTACGACAACGAGATGAGTTATTATTATTCGTATATGATTATTCATATAATCATATATGAATAGATATATATGAATAAACATATAGGGTTATGGTGGTCGGAATGGTGGTAGAGGGTGACGATGATGACGGTGATGGTGATAGAGGGTGGCGATGATGGTGGTGATTATGGTGGTAGTGTTAGAGAGGTGGTGGTTTTGGTAAAGTGGGTGGTGACGAAGGTGGTGGTGGTGATGGAGGTGGTAGTGGTGGTTGTGGGTGGTGGTAGCTGCGGTAGAGGTGGTGGTAAAGGTGGTAGTGGCAGTAGTGGTCGAGGTGGTGATAGAGGTGGTGGAGTTGGCAGTAGCGGTGGTGGTGGTTTGTGACGATGGCAGTGGGGGATGTGGTGGTAGAGATGGCGGTGGCAGCGGTAGTGGTGGCAGCGACAACGGTGGTGGTGGTTACGAAAGTGGTGCAGGTGGTAGTGGTGGTGAAAATCATATATGAATAATAATATATTTATTTCGTTGTTAGAGTGTCAACGCTCCGACGGCACCGAAGCGCTAGAGTGGCAAAAAAAAATATGTGGCCCATATTCATTCTCGGGTTCTCAACTTCTTTTCTATTTTCAATGGACCTTACTTGTATATATATATATATATATATATATA
Organism: Cichorium intybus; assembly: GCA_023525715.1. Taxonomy (NCBI): domain Eukaryota; kingdom Viridiplantae; phylum Streptophyta; class Magnoliopsida; order Asterales; family Asteraceae; genus Cichorium; species Cichorium intybus. The sequence continues at coordinate 22,785,231 of CM042015.1, forward strand.
TATATATATATATATATATATATATATATATATAATATAGACAAATACATGTTATTATCATATATATATATATATATATATATATATATATATATATATATATATATATATATATATATATATATATATATATATATATATATATATATATATATATATATATATGTGTGTATATAATATAGACAAATACATGTTATTATCATATCATTTTTAAAGCATTTTATAAAATGTCTTTATTATTCTCAATTATGTAATAATAAATACATGTATAAAATTTTAGATGACAAAAAATTGTAAAAATTACAATTCATGAAATAAAAATCAAAATTATTATGGTTCAAAATAAATAGTTATCTCAAAACACATGATTTTATTAGTTATTGTTTAAATACTAAGATAATACTGTTGGATTAGGTGTCTAAGCCATGACTAATAATTTGTATTTACCTAATTGATAGTAGTAAAATCCATTTGGGTTGCCCTCATAGCTAGAGGTTGAATAGAAAAACCGGGAGAGAGAAAGGTTGATTTATTATGTGATTAATAAATCAATATAATAAAATAAATAGTTTATTAATATATTATGGTGATAATATATTAATTAGAAACTATATTAATTAATTAGAAATTAATCTGGAATTAATTGGAATTAATTTGGTGATTAATTGAATTAATTAAAGGTGCAGGGGCTGATTTGTAATTGTTCAATAGTTGAGCAATATATAATTATAGTATATATATATGGAGAAAGAAAATTAGGATATTTATAACCATAATTTTCGAATTATATATATAGATAAATAAGGGTTTGAATTTAAAGATAAAAGGTTTATCCGGTTTGAATTCGAATAAGGCTTATCTGTAAGGCTTATCTGTTAAACCCTTGAGGCTATAAATAGGGAGCCCCATTACCCCATAAGGACCACGAAATTTTAAGGGTTTTTCTCCCTCTCTCTGGTTTTTTTTTGAGTTCCCTAGCTTCTGGGTGTGACTCCATTTGAGGCAGGGCATTTGCGTTGCTTAGCTTGCAAGAAACAACTAAAATGTTAGTTTTTCTTTATTATTTCTTTTTAGTAATTTTTGTTTGGATTTTAGGAATTATTATATGTTCAAAGTTAGACAACATAGATCCAATCTAGGTTGCATGTGAACTTAGGGTTTTAGTTCATAGATTGCAGAAAACCTTTCAGTGGTATCAGAGCTTTGTTTGTTTTCTTGTTGAATGGCTGTAATAGTTTTCCTAAAATTAGGGTTTAAAGCTTATAAACCCTAATTGGCCTAATTTCGATTTTGGGGTTTAGGGTTTTTGAAACCCTAGCCCCTCCCCTCTTTTTTTTTTTTTGATTTTCTTGGTTAGGGTTTTAGGAGGTTTTCTATTTTTGGTAACTTTGATTGTTTAATTAAATGGATAACCTTAAACCCATTTGTTTGAATTCGAAAATTAGGGGTTTAAGATAGGTTTAAATTAATTTGATTAATTTGTGAAACCTATCTACATTTGAATTAATTTAATTAAAAGATAATTCAAGGGATTTAATTTAACTTTAATTTAATGGTTAAATTTTGAAAAAAATTAAAGGATAAATCCCAAAACATTTTAAAAGGTTTAAAATATAAAATTTTAATTAATTTAATTAATTGGTTAATTAAAGGATAATTAAATCGATTTTTAAAAGGTTTAATTTAATTTTAAATTTAATAGTTTAAATTCCAATAAATTAAAAGATAAACCAAAACATTTTAAAGGGTTTAAAATTCATCTTATATATATTATAATTAAATGTTAATATTATATGTATAAGATTTAAATGGTTAGTCAAATCAATAGTAGGCCTCATTCACGAAGCTGATCTATAAAGTGGGTATAAGGAGACTGCCTATAAAATGACAGTCTAATGGGTGTCCACTCTCACCCACCGCTCGCCTGATCAGTGGAGGGTCGTTAGCCGAACTGGTTTGATAGGACCAACTTGATCTCATTAAAAGTATAATGATATTATTCAAAGTATTGGAACAGCTTAATAAAAACCCAAATCTAGTTACTTTAGGAAAAATGTGAATTGGTGCTAATCCATGAAATTGCACATTGCACTTTATGAAACATTGGTGGAGCGTGTGTGGTTTACCGGCACACCAATAGGGGTTTATAAAGAGTTGCAATGGGTTTCCCGGGTGTTATCATTGTTGATGGAGCGTGTGTGGTTTACCGGCACATCAATTAGAGATGATGATTAACCCGAGAGTACCAAGCTAATTTGCATGGTTATTTACATCCAGTTTGTGATCCTCGGCATCCCAGTCACAAACAGTGGAGCACATCCTAGATTAAACATGCCATTGAAAAGTTCAATGAATCTCAACAGATCTAGGAATTTCATTAGATGAAATTGATAAGTGTTCATCTACCTTAATGACCAATATGTTGTGATTACGGCATCCCTCTTCACACCATAGTTGGGGTATTTTGGATCCTAGCCTTGTTAAATAATAAATTGGGTAATTATTTAAAAGGATTAATTAAACTAATAAATTCAAATTTTATATATGTCTGAAGAAAGTGTCATTCTCCTCCTTCACCCATTTCTAAGAGCTTCAGAAAGCACCTGTTAAATATGGTAAGGCTGACTAGCCTTGACTGTGTGATAAGGTTTTGCAATTAGAGAATAGTTCTTATTTTTGCTTGCGAACCATATCCGACTGAGTGTCCGCTCCCAAACATGGCATCACACAGCAGCTTGTGATGAGCATGACTCCTTGACTATTGAGTCCAAGGAAGTTCGTTGCCTTATTCTATTGATCATTGACCCCGAGTTCCGCAGGGATTTAGAATTCCTGGGGTCAGATAAGTTAGCGCAACTGGTTGAGGAAAGGTTCCGAGAACTAGTTGAATAAAGGGAACGAACTAGGATCTTCAAAGAGCTTGAAGTTGCAAGCTAGAAGGAGGTAGCACCAGTTTGCATGTTCCCGAGATTGAGGGATACATAGGTGAACAGTATAAAACTGGTTTCCCTTTGTGATCGGCAATTAAGCATTAGCTCGACTCGCTGATCTGTTCATCCAGATGAATAGAAAGGGTAACCGGATAACACAATCGTGGAAATGCATTCAATGTCGACTCTGTATGAGTCGTTCATGGAGAAGCATTGTTCCATTGATTCAGCTGCTTCAGGATTGAGTCCAGTATTAAGGTGCATCAAGAAATGATCCAGATCGTCTGGACCGATTGTTCAATGTTTCAAACTGGAAATCCATAAGGTGGGATACAGTCACCAAAAGATTGGAAAATTGCTCCAAAGCCAAACCGTTTGGAAAACTCAGTAATATCTTAAAACTCAGAATACCTGATCCTCATTTCCTTGATACAGGATGTGTTTCTCACATTTTCTCTGTATGCACGGACTCTGTAGGATGCAGGATGTGGTTGCACAGGAGCATATTCAGATTGGATCTGGAGGTCGTGCATTTTTGGAGTTAGGCTAGATATTTGTTCTTGTTATTAGTTTATAGATACATATGACATGGATTCGCATAGTACATTGTTTTGAGGATAATTCTGGTTTAATAAAATATTTTCTTTTAAAACATGATTGTTTTAATGGTCCTCGAAATGTTATGTGAATGTGTTGATGACGTAAATGGTAATAACTTGAATGTTGATATATCCAATGGGATTGGATTTATGAATTGTGTTCCTTATGATTGTTAAAGTGAATTTTATGAGAATCACTTCAACCAAAGGTCCAGTTGGATAGGACTTTGGAATCATTTGACTTAGAGTCACATGATGAATTGAGTTCTTAATAAAACCAGTTGTTGCAAGAAATGCATCACCCAAAGATCCAATGGATAGGATTTTGGAATCAATTGACTTGGAGTCAGGTGATGATTGCATGTCTTGAACAATATTAACAAAGTCATAAATTTACATATAGATGTAAAAGACCTTACGATTAACAGACATATAAGTTACTGTGTATTGCTTAAATCTTCGAACAGAACACGATTAGTTATACTTCATGATAATTGCCAAATAGTTTGACAAATAGGGCTTCGCTTATCGAAATAAGCGATTGATTGGAACCTTGAAGTGTTCAAGGATTTGAAAGGAAGTATAAGATCAACAGAACCTGAGTGACAACATAGACTGAGAAAATGTTTCACAGTTTATCCTCTTCCAAGAACATTAATGGTTATAATGTGTCTTAGGGAAGACGATGGTGCATTGATCGAAATAGTTTTGATCCTCGATTTATAAGATACATTTCTGATTAGTATTTTCAATGAATTAAATATTCAACCAGTCAGACCGCAGAAACCATATTCCGACCATATCTTAGACTAAGTAGGTTATGCCGACACTATCTGAAATGTAAAGCTGGGATCGGCCCGCTAGTACATAGAAAGTCCAGGGTTATGTAGCATTCGTCTGAATCTCATGACAAGCCTGAAACTGATCAGCGATGTCGTTTCATCGGCCATCCCGGTTATCCTTTGAAAGAAGAGTCCTTTTAGAAAGAGCTCATGTTCTAAGGAAACAGTGGGAGTAACAATAATCCTAAAGGAGTTCAAGGATTAGCCAAGTGAAAGAACCTTTAGTCACCACTGGGCCTTGACCAGGAATCGGATTCCTATTAAACCTGGCATACCCTCTCTTCGCTTGACCTGTAGTTTTGGTCACCGTCATAAGGAGATATGATCTGGGTGACATACCGATTAGTGGTAAAACACTAAAGATGGTACAGATAAGTAATCCGACTACTAGGAAGCATTGGTGAGCCCGGTTGCTGCCAAATAAGAGAACCTTAGCGCGAGACACAGTCTATGTGACAGTTTGATTGATTTTATAACTGGTCTAGGAACCAGTGGGAGTAATTGAATCATCAAAAGAAGTGAACATAGAAATGTACTTACAGAACATCAGGTTGAATGAGTCATCACTTGGGGTCAAGCAATTGATTCCGAGAGAGGCACTCTCAATAGAAGATCAAATCCGAGAGGATTCTGCGTGGCATAGTGTGAGTCGTTAGTGGAGCGTGTGTGGTTTACCGGCACACTAATAGGGACTCATATAGAGCATGCCATTACAAAAGGTACATGGTCCCGGGATTCGTCCCATGGGCATCTCGCAAGAAAGGATATTCGGATTCTCAAAATAAACCAAAAGGTTTGGATTTTGTGAATAGCCTGAAAGATTTTCTTTAGTATGTCGGAAAGGTTTGGATTTCGGTTTCACAAAATATGCCAAAAGTTCTGGATTTTGTGAATAGTCCGAAAGAGTTATATAGCCGTGTCAAAGCCAGTGGGAGTATCGTTGTTATCTGCTATCACGGTATGTGGGTTATAGGAAACGTCTCTTATCATTACAAAGTGTAATGACTTGGTGTTAAGAAACGGTTCGCTATGAAAAACTTTAAGAGATACAACATACTCAAGTGGTTGTGAACATCTATTAGATAGATCGAAATTCTGCCAATATGATCTTGATGAGATTCAAGATACATAACCCAAGGAAAGGAGTTTCCTATCATTGCAAAGTGTGATGACTTGGCATGAAAGAAATAAAGAAGGTGCAACATACTCACGTAGTTTACGGACATCTATCGGATAGATGAAACTGACAGTATAGACCTAGCCATTGAAAAATATGATATTGATGAAATTCAAGATGCATAAGAAAGAGTCTCCGAAAGGAAATGCTTTCCGGAAGTCATGACACAAGGATTATTGGTAATCTTTGGATTTCAAAAGGGTTTGGAATGAGATTACATCAGGTTCCATGAGCCTCTTGGACCAATCGGAAGTGTTATGAACGTATCCTGATGACTTGATACTTAGAGCATAGTAAGTTGGATTCAGGATATGACCTGGCTGAGAGTACTAAATGGATTTTGAACACACGTGAGAAATCATTGGGAAACGATTAGGGTGAATGGTTTGAAAGGAGTTTCAAATCAGTAATTGTTTACAACAGGACGTAGTGCAGTAGGACTTCATGGTTAAAGAGTTCTGTTGGCATTCTGATGGTGCGCGTGTGGTTCACCGGGACATCACGATACCTCGAAATAGTCTTAGGGTGCAGTCATGCAGACTAAAGACCCCGAGAAACATGGGCAGTTACGGTACACATCACTAGAATGGAGTTGTGAGAGAAATAGACAGAATGACAAATTGAGATATCATCGGAAGAGTATCCGATTGGATTATCTGCAATAAATTGTATAATTGTTAGACACTTGGATACATAGAAAGAGTGAAATAGGTCATTTAGTTAAAATAGACATAGATATAAAAGGTTTGAATTGAAAGTTTAACAGAGAATAAGAAACCGATAATAGTTATGATAAATCCGACTTGGTGATTACCTTGTGGAGACTTGGTAATAAGCAGGAGTAGCTACCAGTCAGATTTTATGTTTCGCTTTCACATATTTTACTTCCTGAATAATTTGATTATTCAAATATCCACAGTCGCTCATACTTTTAAGGAGTAAGTATGAAGGAAGACTGTCATGAATTGGTTTGTAGATTGTCTAAGGAGTTAGATATTGCAATAAGATTGCTGCAACGTTCATGAGTACTTAGAAATGGAGATTTGAGTATTGGATAAACCCATGCTCAATAGATTGCTTCATGGATTACATCACGAGCAATGTTGAGACGATAATATGTTATGATCTTGAAGTGGAGAGATATGAGTTATAATTTACGAGAAGGTTGTTCATTGATAGTATGAAAACGCATCGGTAACTCGATGTTATAAAACGTGCTGTTGTGAGTAATTTGTCTGGTAAAAGATATAAGCATATGAGTCGACGCTTATTCGTCCCTTGACCCTGACGGGAAACAGATATCTGTAGGCCTCTCGATGATTTTGAAGTTGACTAAAGTGCTGGCCAGCCTGGACTAAATTGATGTGTTCAATTAGAAGTCCCATAGTCATAAGCAGAATCGGAAATCGGGAAACAGAGTATCGGACAGAGATTGATCTCAATCCATGTCACGTGTCTGAAAATATCTTGTTGGACGAAGGATCATATGATCACTTATCTATGGACAGAACTGACTAGGTCAGAGTTCGGCAGCGGTTTCTAGGAAGCTACAATTTGCTTGTCAATTAGAAGGTTAACTGGCAATTATAGTCATATACTTATCTAAGTGGGAGACTGTTGGATTAGGTGTCTAAGTCATGACTAATAATTTGTACTTGCCTAATTGATAGTAGCAAAGTCCATTTGGGTTGCCCTCATAACTAGAGGTTGAGTAGAAAAACCGGGAGAGAGAAATGTTGATTTATTATGTGATTAATAAATAAATAGAATAAAATAAATAGTTTATTAATATATTATGGTGATAATATATTAATTAGAAACTATATTAATTAATTAGAAATTAATCTGGAATTAATTGGAATTAACTTGGTGATTAATTGAATTAATTAAAGGTGCAGGGGCTGATTTGTAATTGTTCAATAGTTGAGCAATAGATAATTATAGTATATATATGGAGAACGAAAATTAGGATATTTATATCCATAATTTTCAAATATATATATATATATATATATATATATATATATATATATATATATATATATATATATATATATATATATATATATATATATAAATATATATATATATATATAAATAAGGGTTTGAATTTAAAGATAAAAGGTTTATCCGATTTGAATTCGAATAAGGCTTATCTGTTAAACCCTTGAGGCTATAAATAGGGAGTCCCATTACCCCATAAGGACCATGAAATTTTAAGGGTTTTTCTCCCTCTCTCTGTTTTTTTTTTGAGTTCCCTAGCTTCTGGGTGTGACTCCATTTGAGGGTGGGCATTTGCGTTGCTTAGCTTGCAAGAAACAACTAAAAGGTTAGTTTTTCTTTATTATTTCTTTTAGTAATTTTTGTTTGGATTTTAGGAATTATTATATGTTCAAAGTTAGACAACATAGATCCAATCTAGGTTGCATGTGAACTTAGGGTTTTAGTTCATAGATTGCAGAAAACCTTTCAAATACCTCTTAAGAATTAGAGTTTTTATTGAATTACTAGATATTTTAAATAATAAAACCTTAAAAAATGAAAAATCCTATCTAAATAATATATCTATATTAGTTCAAGTTGAATATTATAATTTTTTCTAAAATATTCTATAAAAATAATACTAAATCTAATAAAAATTGTAATTGGTTTAAAAATATATATTTTACATATTGTTGAAATAAAAGTTGTATAAAACAATATAAACCTAAAATAAAAAACGATGCTTTTTAATAAAAGAAAAATCTCACAAAAACCCAACATATTTTCATTTAATTCTTAAAAATTATTTTTAGTACATTAAAACCTTTATATATTCTAAAATGTCTAATTAGGTTTTAGAACGGTAAATATTAGACAGCCACAAATGCAAGGTAATCGATATTTAAGTATTTGATTATTTGAATATATTTGATTAGAAAATATGAAAAAAAATAAAAGTTTTAACTCATTAAAAATATAATATAACTATTTTTTTAATGATTGGATAAAAATATGTTGGATTTTTAGATTAAAAAACTTAAATTAGAAATTTCAGAAAATTATAGGGGTTTTACTTTACTAAAAAAATAAAATAGTGCTTTTTTAAAAATTTGATGTAAATATGTTGGGTTTTTCTAAGATTATTCATTTAATAAAATGTATATATTGTTTTTTTTTTTGCTTTGAATTTTTTTCATATATTTTTAGTTTTGCATATACGATTTATACGTAAAAATTGTATCGTCAAATGTTCTAAATTGTATTATAGAATTCAGTGCATGCAGTTTTGTGCAATTTAATGATAGAATTCAATCATGGGATCACTCCCCATATTCTTGAAACGCAAACTTATTAGAATAAAATTAATAAAACCTTTAACTATATATTTCCTTGAATGTTAATATTTCAAGACGTCTCCAAGGATAAAAAATTACTAATGAATTATACAATTATTTTTAACTTTGAAGGAGAACTTTATTTATAGAACAAAAAAGTTTGTTAAGTTGTTTTATCATAACGATATGGGAACAAACTTTCCTTCATCGTTTGTTATTTTTGTATCATGTTTCTTATCCCACATTTCTTAACAAACAATATCAAATGGAAATTAAACATCTATAAAAGACAAATACAATTTTCATCACACCTCACTTAAGATAAAAAAAATCAAGAGAAAACAAACATTTATAAGTAGAGAGATTAAAATCATTTCCTTTATGTCTATGCTCTTATGTATTATTAAATTTGACTTCGGCATCACTTGCAACAATCCACGAACCATTGGTTCCTAATTTTGGGATCGAGTTCGTAAAAATTTGGACACATACCCATAGGTGCTAACTTATATTTTTTGAAATCCAAATTAATATGATAAAAGATAAATATTTATCTCGAACTACAATGATTAAATGGCCTCTATGATAGGATTAGAAATCATCGCTTTAGACCATCAATATTAAAAAAGAAATAAATTGATGAAATCTATAAATATCAACGATAATTGAGGGATAATGTATGTATATTGCTATAATTTTGCAAAGAATTTTATTGTCACTTAAATATTTTGAATACTACGCTTTTAATGGTAAGAATAGAGATATATTTTAATGGTACTTACAGTATTATTTATAGTAAAAAACGCATATCGTACCACTTATGTGATTTGGGATTTCGAAAAACACAAACTGTTTCACAAAACTTCAATATTTTATTATACGGTATGGTGCATGCTATTTTGAGCAACTTGATGAAGGAATATAGAGTTCATCTCGAGATCGACTCGCTATATTTTTAAAGTTCAAACTTGTTAAAATAAAATTAATAGAACTAACTATATTTTTCCTTTAACTATAATAGGAAATGTTTCCAACAATAAAAAATGATTAATCATTTATATAAATGTTTTACTTTGAGGGGATATTTATTTATAGAATAAAAAACTTCTTAAGTTTGTTTATCATGACGATGTAGGATCAAACATTATTTTATAGTGTTATTTTGTGTTATTTTCTAATCTCACATAGCTTAAGGAACACAACTAAAGTGAAATCAAGTATCTATAAGTAAGAGACTAATATAGTTATCATCTCACATAGTTTGATAAACAAATTTCAAGAGAAAGCAAATCATTACAAGTAGAGACACTAAAACTATTTTCCTCATATATTTATTATTTTGTGTTATTGATTATAGTAAGCTTAGACATCGATTAAAATATTCCATAACCATTGGTTCGAGCTTCATGACCGATTTCGTAAAATTTGGATGGGTGCCCACTTCCATTCGTTTTTTCAAAAAGTATTCAAATTAATGTGTTACATGATAAAAATTCAACCACATTGATTGAATAGTCTCTCTTATAAGATTTATGTAGATAAATGTATATGTTAAAACTTTGAACGATGTTCAAATATTTACTGTTTGAAAATTATATATATATATATATATATATATATATATATATATATATATATATATATATATATATATTTATTTATATATATATATATATATATATATATATATATATATATATATATATATATATATAAATCTTATTAAATCGAAAAAAATATTATCAATGTTGTCACCACATATTGAAATATAACATTATGAACTTGCAACCTAATCGATTTTTAGTAATTTTTATTCTAATTTAATATTCATCTATGTTCTGTTAATGCTTTAGAAGCTAAAACAAAATAGCAAAAAAATATTGAAACTTTGAGATAAAAATATGTTGTATAATAAATTGACCACTAATTAACAATACACTTTAGAAAATGTAATATGATCAAGATTGAAATATAATGGAACTTAATGAGTGATACTATATATGAGAAAGATTAAAGGTTATATAAATGTGCAAAGATACCTGATACAAATAAAAAGCTTCAAATTAATGTGGTGAAAGGTAAATAATTAATCTTGAATATATATATATATATATATATATATATATATATATATATATATATATATATATATATATATATATATATATGTGTGTGTATATATATATATATATATATATATATATATATATATATATATATATATATATATATATATATATATATATATATATATATATATATATATATATATATATATATATATATATATATATATATATGTGTGTATATATATATATATATATATATATATATATATATATTATTTTGATATATAAATAATATTTTGATATATAAGTTTGTTGTTAAAAAAACTTATATTCATATATCACGGTAAATCTAAAAAACGCAAACAACATTGTCATTTTTGTACTATGACCTAGTTAAAACTTCTAATCGAAATATTCATCTTTACTTTTGAGTTTGAATACCTTTGGAAGCCAAAACCAAATAGTATAAACATGTAACACTTTGAGAGATTGTGTTTCGATGATAAAGTGATAATTAATTGATAATAGACTCTAAAAGTCATATTATGATCCAGATTGATGGATAATGAAATCAAATGAGTTATATGATATAATGAAAATATGAAAGGTTAGAAAGATATGCGAATTAATGTGGTACAACGAAATAAAAATCAAAATAATGTTGTAAAATATAAGTTATTAATGTTGAATCGCATTGTTTTAAATGATATATTTTAGAGTAAATTACAAATAGTCCTTTTGGTTCAGGGTAATTTGGATGCAAGGTCCCTAACTTTTTTTTAACTCGGACCGTCCCTATAATTTGATTTTGTTACATATTTGGTCCCTACCAAGTATGAAAAGACTTATTTGCCCTTACTAATTTCTTTTTGATTTTTTATCTCTTATATAATTAATTAATAAATATAAAAATCTTATGGGTCCCACCACCCTTAACTCCATCCAACCCACCCCATCACCCATCTCTTTTCGTCTTCTCCAGCAAACCACCGGCATACAATCAACCAAAATGCAATCAAAGTAAAAGCGTACATAGATTTTTAATAGCAAGGAAACAACATAAATTGGTCATGTATTCAAAAAATTCATCTAATCAGATTTAATCCTTAGAATCAGTTGCAGAAAAGACACCCCAACCCCTTTTGCTCACCGAAAAACACCATCATACCCCGATCCCACCCCCATGTATCAACTATCACTCCGAAAATCAAACCCAATCACAAATCTCATACAAAAATCCTAAACATAAACCTAATGCACAAATCTGAAAATCAAACCCAAAACACAAATCTCATACTCGATCTGGAAAACGAACCTCATATAAAAATCTAAAAATCAAACCTCAAAATTAATCTGAAAATCAAATTGAGTTCTCTGTTGTTGGATTAAGGTGCCTAAGCCATAACTATAATTGATACATATGTTTGAATTGATGGCAGCACAGTCTTTTTGGGTTGCCCTCATAACCTGGCAGAGGACAAGATTGCATATAGAGAGAAATATTGATATATTATGGAGATAATATATTAATTAGAAAAGAGGAATAAGTAATTTATTAATATATTATGATAATAATATATTAATTAGGATTTATATTATTTAATTAATGATTGATCAGAAATTAATTATAATTAATTTTGGGATTAATTGGATTAATTAAAAGTACAGGGGCTAAATTGTAATTGTTTAATAGTTAAGCAATAGACAATTAAGGTTACCCATATGGGTTTGGACGAAATCAAGGCCTAAGGCCTTGTGGATTTCGAAACCCTAAGGGTTTTTTATGGCAGTGATAAGGAGTTCCTTTTATCTGATAAAAGCTTTATCATATCAGGATCTTAAATAATGCAGTTATACTCCTTATTGCTTATCACCTTGAGACTATAAATAGAATGCCTCATATGTTCAAAGTTAGAAAACATAGATCCAATCTAGGTTGCATGTGAAGTTAGGATTTTAGTTCATAGAATTGCAGAAAACATTTCAATGGTATCAGAGCTATTTGATTGTTTTCTAATTGAATTGCTTTAATTGTAATCCTTAGATTTAGGGTTTATAGAAACTAAACCCTAAATGGAGGCCTAATAGATATTAGGGTTAGGGTTTTTGAAACCCTAGCCACCTCCCCCTAGTCTGCGATTTTGTGCTAGGGTTTTAGAATGTTTTCTATTTTTGGTAATAGTGATTATTTAATAAATGGAAACCTTAAACCCACTTAATTGCTATTTTAGAGATTTAAGGGTTTAAGATAGGATTAAATTAATTTGATTAATTTGTGATGTCTATCTAGATTTAATTAATTGTTTAATTAAAAGATAAATTAAATCATTTAAAGGTTTAAATTTAATTTTAAAATTGATAGTTAATTTTTCAAAAATTAAATAGATAAACCGGAAATATTTTAAAGGTTTAAAATACATCTTATATATATTATAATTAAAAGTTAATATTATATATATAAGATAAATTGGTTAGTCAAATCAATAATAGGCCTCATTCATGAAGCTGATCTATAAGGAGGTATAAGGAGACTGCCTATAAAATGGCGGTCTAATGGGTGTCCATTCTCACCCACCGCTTTCTTGATCTGTGGAGGGTCGTTAGCCGAACGGGTTTCATAGGACCGCTTAATCTCATTAAAAGTATAATGTTATTAATCAAAGTACTAGAACAGTTTTATAAAATCCCAAAATCTAGTTACTTTAGAAAAAATGTGAAATAGATGCTAATCCATGAAATTGCACATTACACTTTATGAGACATTAGTGGAACGTGTGTAGTTAACCGGCACACTAATAGGGAATCATAAAGAGTGGTAATTGGTTTCTCATGATTTATCATTGTTGATGGAGCGTGTGTGGTTAACCGGCACATCAATTAGAGATGATAAATGACATTGAGGTTACCGGGCATATTTGCATGGTTATTCACATTTTGTTTGTGATCCTCGGCATCCTAGTCACAAATAGAAGAGCATATCCGAGATTAAACATGCCATTGAATAGTTCAATGAATCTCACAGATCTAGGAATTTCATAAGACTGAAATTGATAAATGCTTATCTACCTTAATGACCATTATGTTGTGATTACGACATCCCTCTTCACACCATAGTTGGGGTATTTTGGATCCTAGCCTTATTAATTAATATATTGGGTAATTGTTTAAGAAGGATTAAAATTAAACTAACAAATTCAAATTTTATAGATGTCCAAAATAGTGTCAGTTCTCCTCCTTCACCCATTTATGAGAGTTTCAGAAAGCACATGTTACAGATGGTAAGGCTGACTGGCCTGAACTATGTGATATGGCTTCACAAATAGAGAATGGTTCTTAGTTTTGTTGGCAAGCCATATCTTATTGAGTGTCCGCTCCCCAAAGCATGGCATCACAGAGCAGCTTGTGATGAGCATGACTCCTTGACCATTGAGTCTAAGGAAGTTTGTTGCCTCATGCTGTTGATCATTGACCCCAAGTTCCGCAGGGATTCATACTTCCTGGGGTCAGATAAGTTAGCACAGCTGGTCGAGGAAAGGTTCCGAGAACCGGTTGACAAAGGACGAGCTAAGATCTTCAAAGAGCTTGAAGTGTGCAGGAAGTAGCATCAGTTCACATGTTCTCAAGATAGAGAGACACATAGGTGAACTGTATAAATTTGGTCACCCTTTAATCAGGTTTTGAGCATTAACTCGACTCGCTCGTATGTTCATCCAGATATACAGGAAGGGTAACCAGATAAGACAATCATGGAAATGCATTCAATGTTGACTCTGTATGAGTCGTTTATAGAGAAGCATAGTTCCATTGATTCAACTGCTTCAGGATTGAGTCCATTAATAAGTCACATCAAGAAATGATCCAGATCGTCTGGATCGGTTCTTCAATGTCTCAAACTGGGAATCCACAAGATGGGACACAGTCACAAAAAGATTGGAAAAATGCTCCGAAGCCGAACGGTTTGGCAACTCAGGAATATCTTCAAACTTAGAACTCCTGATCCTTAATTACTTGATACATGATGTGTTTCTCACATATGCTCTGTGTGCATGGACTCTGTAGGATGCGGGATGTTGTTGCATAGGAGCATCTTCGGATTGGATCTGAAGCTCATGCAGTTTTGGAGTTTAGTTAGATATTATGACATTGTTATTATCTTGTTAGATACGTGCTACATTTTCTGTCATATAATACATTGTTCAAGGATATTATGTTTTAATAAAATGTTGATTTTCTTCTAATACATGTTTGTTTAAAATTATCCTTGAAATGTTGTATGAGTGTGATAATTGCATGAATGACAATAACTTGAATGTTGATACATCCAAAGTGTTTTGGATTCATGAATTGTGTCCTCTATGATTGTTAAAGTAAATTTTATAAGGATCAATTCAACCAAAGGTCCAGTTGGACACGACTTTTGGAATCATCTGACTTAGAGTCACATGATGAGTTGAGTTGTTAATAAAATCATTTGTGGCAAGAAATGAATCACCCAAAGATCCAGTGGATACGGTTTTGGAATCAGTTGACTTAGAGTCAGGTGATGATTGCATATCTTGAACAAAATTAACAAAGTCATAACTTTACATAGAGATGTAAAGGACATTAAGATTATGAGCAACGGACACACTAGTTAGTGTGTATTGCTCGAGTTTTTGAACATAACACAATTAGTTATACTTCATAATAATTTGCCAATTAGTTTGACAAATATGGCTTCGCTTATCAGAATAAACGATTGATTGATACCTTGAACTGTCCAAGGACTTCAAAGGAAGTATAATATCAACAGAACCTGAGTGACAACATAAACTGAGAAAATGTTTTACAGTTTATTCTCTTCCAAGAACATTAATGGTTAATAATGTGTCTTAGGGAAGATGTTGGAGAATTGGTCGAAATAGTTCGATCCTCGATGTATAAGATACACTTCCAATTAGTTTTTTCGATGAATTAAATGCTCAACCAGTCAGACCATAGATACCATAGTCCGACCGCTCTTAGACTAAGTAGGTTTTCCAGACACTGTCTGAAGTGTAAAGCTGGGATCGTCCCACTTGTACATAGAAAGTCCAGGGTCATGTAGCGTTCGTCCGAACCTCATGACCAGCCTATACCTATCAGCAATGTCGTTTCATTGCCTATCCCGACTGTAACTGTGAAAGAAGAGTTGTTTTGGAAAGGACTCATATTCTAAGGAAACAGTGGGAGTAAGAATAATCCTGAATGAGTTCAGGATTAGCCAATTGAAAGAACCTTTAGTCATCACTAGGCCCTGACCAGGAATCGGATTCTTGTTAAACCTGACATACTCTTCTCTTGACCAGTAGTATTGGTCACCGTCATAAGTAGTTATGATCTGGGCGACATACTGATTACTGGTAAAACACTAAAGTTGGTACGGATAAGCAATCCAACTACTTGGAAGCATTAGTGAGCCTAGTTGCTGCCAAATAAGAGAACCTTAGGGCGAGATACAGTCTATGTGACAATTTGATTGATTTTACACATGGTCTAATAACCAGTGGGAGTAATTGAACCATCAAAAGAAAGCAACATAGATAGAAATGTACTTACAGAACATCTGGTTGAATGAGACGATACTCAGAGTCAAGTAATTGATTTCGAGAGAAGCACTCTCAATAGAAGATGAAATTCGAAAGGATACTGTTTAGTAAAGTTGCACCTTGTGAGTCATTAGTGGAGCATGTGTGGTTTACCAGCACACTAACAGGGACTCACAAAGAGCATGCTAATACAAAGGTACATGGGCCCGAGATTTGTCCCACGGGCATCTCGCAAGAAAGGATATTCGGATTCTTAAAATATGTCAAAAGTTTGGATTTTGTGAATAGCCTGAAAGATTCCCATAACTATGTCAGAAAGCTTTGGACTTCAGTGAAAGGTTTTATGCAAATCTATGAACTAAAACCCTAAGTTCACATGCAACCTAGATTGGATCTATGTTTTCTTACTTTGAACATGTAACTAATTCCTAAAGGCCAAACAAAAATTAACTTAAAGAATAAATCAGAAAAACTAACCTTTAGTTTTTTCTTGCAAGCTAACCAGCACAAGTGTCCTGCCTCAAATGAGATCACACCCAAGCTAGAGAGGTAGGTCACGAAATTTAGAGAGAAAATAGAGTTAAAAGATAAGCCTTTATCTTACAATTCAAATCTATTTATCCTAACTTATTATCATCGAAATTATGTATTATCCCATACATAATTTCGTGGTCACTTGGTTTACTATAACTATCACTTACTCAATTATTGAATAATTACAGTTTCAGTCCCTGCACCTTTAATTAATTGAATTAATCACCAAATTAAATCCAATTAATTCCAGATTAATTTCAAATTAATTAATATAGTTTCTAATTAATATATTATCATTTTAATATATTAACAAACCATATATTTAATTCCTGTTGATTTATTAATCACATAATAAATCAACCTTTCTCTCTACCGAACTTTCTACCAAACCTCCAGCTATGAGGGCAACCCAAATGGACTTTGCTACTATTAATTAGGTCAATAGAAATTATTAGTCATGGCTTAGACACCTAATCCAACAGTCTCCCACTTGGATAAGTCTATGACTATAATTACCAATTTAACCTCTAATTAATTAGCAAACTGTAGCTTCCTAGAAACTGCTGCCTAACTCTAACCTAGTCAGTTCTGTCCATAGATAAGTGATCAGATGATCCTCCGTCCAACAAGATATTTTCAGACATGAGACATGGATTGAGATCAATCTCAGTCTGACACACTGTTTCCTGATTTCCGATTTTGCATATGACATAAGACTTCTAATTGAACATATCAATTCAGTCCTGGCTGGCCAGCACTTTAGTCAACTTCAAAATTATCGAGAGGCCTACATATATCTGTTTCCCGTCAGGTTCAAGGGACAAATAAGCTTCGACTCATATGCTTATATCTTTTACCAGACAAATCATTCACAACAGCACGTTTTATAACACCGAGTTACCGATGCATTTTCGTATTATCAATGAACAACCGCCTCGTAAATTATAACTCATATCTCTCCACTTCAAGACCATAAGATATCATCGTCTCAACATTGCTCGTGATGTAATCCATGAAGCAATCTATTGAGCGTGGGTTTATCCAATACTCAAATCTCCATTTCCAAGTACTCATGAACGTTGCAGCAATCTTATTGCTATGTCTAAGTCCTTAGACAATCTACAAACCAATTCATGACAGTTTTCCTTCATACTTACTCCCTAAAAGTATGAGCGACTGTGGATATTTGAATAATCCAATTATTCAGGAAATAAAACATGCGAAAGCGAAACATAAAATCTGACTGGCAGCTACTCTTGCTTATTACCAAGTCTCCACGAGGTAATCACCAAGTCGGATTTATCATAACTATTATCGGTTTCTTATTCTCTTTTAAACTTTCAATTCAAGCCTTTTATATATCTATGTCTATTTTAACTCAATGACCTTTTCACTCTTTCTATGTATCCAAGTGTCTAACACTTATACACTTTATTGCAGATAATCCAATCGGATACTCTTCCAATAATATCTCAATTTGTCATTCTGTATTTCTCTCTCACAACTCCATTCCGGTGATCTGTATCGTGACTGCCCATGGTTCTCGGGGTCTTTAGTCTACATGACTACACCCTAAGACTATTTCGAGGCATCATGATGTGTCGGTGAACCACACGTGCTCCATCAGAAACCAACGAAATTCTTTAACCATGAAGTCCTACAGCACCACGTCCTGGTGGAAACATTTACTGATTTGAAAATCCTTTCAAAACATTCACCCTAATCATTACCCAATGATTTCTCACGCGTGTTCAAAATCCATTTAGTATTCTCAACCAGGTCATATCCTGAATCCAACTTACTATGCTCTAAGCATCAAGTCATCAGGATATGTTCATAACACTTCTGTTCGGTCCAGGAATCTCGTGGAACCTGATGTAATCTCATCCCAAACCCTTTCGGAATCCAAAGATTACCAATAATCCTTGTGTCATGACTTTCGGAAACCATTTCCTTTCAGAGACTCTTTCTTATGCATCTTGAACCTCATCAAGACCATATTCTCAATGGCTAAGTCTATACTGTCAATTTCATCTATCTGATAGATGTCTGTGAACTATGTGAGTATGTTGCACCTTCTTTATTTCTTTCATGCCAAGTTATCACACTTTGAAATGATGGGAAACTCTTTTCCTGGGTTTATGCATCTTGAATCTTATCAATATTATATTGGCAGAATTTCAATCTATCTAATAGATGTTCACGACTACCTAAGTATGTTGTATTTCTTAAAGTCTTTCATAGCGAACCGTTTCTTAGCACCAAGTCATTACACTTTGTAATGATAAGAGATGTTTCCTAGAACCAGTATGTAACCCATATACATGTGATAGTAGATAACAACGATACTCCCACTGGCTTTGATACAGTTATATGACTTTTTTGGACTATTCACAAAATCCAGAACTTTTGGCACATTTTGCGAAACCGAAATCCAAACCTTTCCAACATATTAAAGGAAATCTTCCAGGCTATTCACAAAATCCAAACCTTTTGGCTTATTTTGAGAATCCGAATATCCTTTCTTGCGAGATGCCCATGGGATGAATCCCGGGGCCATGTACCTTTTGTAATGGCATGCTCTATGTGAGTCCCTATTAGTGTGCCGGTAAACCACACACACTCCACTAACGACTCACACTATGCCACGCAGAATCCTCTCAGATTTCATCTTCTATTGAGAGTGCCTCTCTTGGAATCAATTGCTTGACCCCAGGTGATGACTCATTCAACCAGATGTTCGGTAAGTACATTTCTATGTTCACTTCTTTTGATGATTCAATTACTCCCACTGGTTCCTAGACCAGTTATAAAATCAATCAAACTGTCACATAGACTGTGTCTCGCGCTAAGGTTCTCTTATTTGGCAGCAACCGGGCTCACCAATGCTTCCTAGTAGTCGGATTACTTATCTGTACCATCTTTAGTGTTTTACCACTAATCGGTATGTCATCCAGATCATAACTCCTTATGACGGTGACCAAAACTACAGGTCAAGCGAAGAGAGGGTATGTCAGGTTTAACAGGAATCCGATTCCTGGTCAAGGCCCAGTGGTGACTAAAGGTTCTTTCACTTGGCTAATCCTTGAACTCCTTCAGGATTATTCTTACTCCCACTGTTTCCTTAGAACATGAGCTTTTTCTAAAATGACTCTTCTTTCAAAGGATAGTCGGGATGGCCAATGAAACGACATCGCTGATCAGTTTCAGGCTTGTCATGAGATTCAGACGAGTGCTACATGACCCTGGACTTTCTATGTACTAGTGGGACGATCCCAGCTTTACATTTCAGACAGTGTCGGCATAACCTACTTAGTCTAAGATATGGTAAGAATATGGTTTCGGCGGTCTAACTGGTTAAATATTTAATTCATTGAAATACTAATCGGAAATGTATCTTATACATCGAGGATCAAAACTATTTCGATCAATGCTCCATCGTCTTCCCTATGACACATTATAACCATTAATGTTCTTGGAAGAGGATAAACTGTGAAACATTTTCTCAGTCTATGTTGTCACTCAGGTTCTGTTGATCTTATACTTCCTTTGAAATCCTTGAACACTTCAATGTTCCAATCAATCGCTTATTCCGATAAGCGAAGCCATATTTGTCAAACTATTTGGCAATTATCATGAAGTATAACTAATCGTGTTGTGTTTGAAGATTCGAGCAATACACAGTAACTTATGTGTCTGTTGCTCAAAATCTTAAGGTCTTTTACATATCTATGTAAATTTATGACTTTGTTAATATTGTTCAAGACATGCAATCATCACCTGACTCCAAGTCAATTGATTCCAAAATCCTATCCATTGGATCTTTGGGTGAAGCATTTCTTGCAACAACTTATTTTATTGAGAACTCAATTCATCATGTGACTCTAAGTCAAATGATTCCAAAGTCCTGTCCAACTGGACCTTTGGTTGAAGTGATTCTCATAAAATTCACTTTAACAATCATAAGGAACACAATTCATAAATCCAATCCCATTGGATGTATCAACATTCAAGTTATTACCATTTACGTCATCAACACATTCACACAACATTTTGAGGACAATTCAAACAATCATGTTTTAAAAGAAAAATATTTTATTAAACCAGAATTATCCTCATAACAATGTTCTATGCGAATCCATGTCATATGTATCTGTAAACTAATAACTAGAACAAATATCTAGCCTAACTCCAAAAAATGCACGAGCTCCAGATCCAATCCGAATATGCTCCTGTGCGACAACATCCCGCATCCTACAGAGTCCATGCATACAGAGCAAATGTGAGAGACACATCCTGTATCAAGGAAATGAGGATCATGTATTCTGAGTTTTAAGATATTACTAAGTTTGCCAAACGGTTTGGCTTTGGAGCATTTTTCCAATCTTTTTGTGACTGTGTCCCACCTTATGGATTCCCAGTTTGAAACATCGAACAATCGGTCCAGACGATCTGGATCAGTTCTTGATGCACCTTAATACTGGACTCAATCCTGAAGCAGCTGAATCAATGGAACTATGCTTCTCCATGAATGACTCATACGGAGTCGACATTGAATGCATTTCCATGATTGTCTTATCCGGTTACCCTTTCTGTTCATCTAGATGAACAGATCAGCGAGTCGAGCTAATCCTTAACTCCTGATCACAAACAGAAACAAGTTTTATAATGTTCGCCTATGTATCCCTCAATCTCGGGAACACACAAACTGGTGCTACTTCCTTCTAGCTTGCAACTTCAAGCTCTTTAAAGATCCTAGTTTGTTCCCTTTATTCAACCAGTTCTCGGAACCTTTCCTCAACCAGCTGCGCTAACTTATCTGACCTCAGGAATTCTAAATCCCTGCGGAACTCGGGGTCAATGATCAATAGCATAAGGCAACGAACTTCTTTGGACTCAATAGTCAATGAGTCATGCTCATCACAAGCTGCTGTGTGATGCCATGTTTGGGAGCGGACACTCAGTCGGAGATGGTTCGCCAGCAAAACTAAGAACTATTCTCTAATTGCAAAACCATATCACACCGTCAAGGCCAGTTAGCCTTACCATATTTAACAGGTGCTTTCTGAAGCTCTCAGAAATGGGCGAAGGAGGGGAAGGAGGAGAATGACACTTTCTTCAGACATATATAAAATTTGAATTTATTAGTTTAATTAATCCTTTTAAATAATTACCCAATTTATTATTTAACAAGGCTAGGATCCAAAATACCCCAACTATGCTGTGAAGAGGGATGCCGTAATCACAACACAGTGGTCATTATGGTAGATAACATTTATCAATTTCAGTATTATGAAATTCCTAGATCTGTGAGATTCATTGAACTGTTCAATGGCATGTTTAATCTCGGATATGCCCCACGGTTTGTGACTGGGATGCCGAGGATCACAAACCGGGGGTGAATAACCATGCAAATTAGCTTGGTACTCTCGGGGTCAATTACCATCTCAAATTGATGTGCCGGTTAACCACACACGCTCCATCAACAATGATAACACCCGAGAAACCCATTGCCACTCTTTATGAACCCCTATTAGTGTGCCGGTAAACCACAGACGCTCCACCAACGTTTCATAAAGTGTAATGTGTAATTTCATGGATTAGCATAAATTCACATTTTTCCTAAAGTAACTAGATTGGGAATTTTTGTAAAGTGTTCTAGTACTTTGATCATTATACTTTTAATGATTAAGCGGTCCTATCAAACCCGTTCGGCTAACGACCCTCCACTGATCAGGCGAGCGGTGGGTGAGAGTGTACACCCATTAGACCGCCATTTTATAGGCAGTCTCCTTATACCCACTTTATAGATCAGCTTTGTGAATGAGGCCTACTAATGATTTGACTAACCAATTTATCTTATACATATAGTATTAACTTTTAATAATATATATAAGATGTATTTTAAACCTTTTAAAATATTCCAGGTTTATCTTTTAATTTTTCCAAATTTAACTATTAAATTTAAAATTAAATTAAACCTTTAAAAATCGATTTAATTATCCTTTAATTAACAATTAATTAAATTAATTAAATGTAGATATTTTATACCTTTTAAATTATTTTAGGATTTATCATTTAATTTTTTTGAAATTTAACCATTAAATTAAAATTAAATTAAATCCCTTGAATTATCTTTTAATTAAACAATTAATTAAATTAATTCAAATGTAGATAGGTTTCAGAAATTAATCAAATTAATTTAAACCTATCTTAAACCCCTAATTTTCGAATTCAAACAAATGGGTTTAAGGTTATCCATTTAATTAAACAATCAAAGTTACCAAAAATAGAAAACCTCCTAAAACCCTACCCAAGAAAATTGAAAAAAGAGGGGGGTGGGGCTAGGGTTTCAAAAACCCTAAACCCCAAAATCGAAATTATGCCAATTACGGTTTATAAGCTTTAAACCATAATTTTAGGAAAACTATTACAGCCATTCAACAAGAAAACAAACATTTGCTCTGATACCACTGAAAGGTTTTATGCAATTCTATGAACTAAAACCCTAAGTTCACATGCAACCTAGATTGGATCTATGTTTTCTTACTTTGAACATGTAACTAATTCCTAAAGGCCAAACGAAAATTAACTAAAAGAATAAATCAGAAAAACTAACATTTAGTTGTTTCTTGCAAGCTAAGCAGCACAAGTGTCCTGCCTCAAATGAGATCACACCCAAGCTAAAGAGGTAGGTCACGAACTTTAGAGAGAAAATAGAGTTAAAAGTCATGCCAAATGGTGTGCATGGGGCTCCCTATTTATAGGTTCCAACTGATAACCAGATAAGCCTTTAGAGATAAACCTTTTTGAATTCAAATAAGATAAGCCTTTATCTCACAATTCAAATCTATTTATCCTAACTTATTATCATCGAAATTATGTATTATCCCATACATAATTTCGTGGTCACTTGGTTTACTATAACTGTCACTTACTCAATTATTGAATAATTACAGTTTCAGTCCATGCACCTTTAATTAATTGAATTAATCACCAAATTAAATCCAATTAATTCCAGATTAATTTCTAATTAATTAATATAGTTTCTAATTAATATATTATCATTTTAATATATTAACAAACCATATATTTAATTCCTGTTGATTTATTAATCACATAATAAATCAACCTTTCTCTCTACCGAACTTTCTACCAAACCTCCAGCTATGAGGGCAACCCAAATGGACTTTGCTACTATTAATTAGGTAAATACAAATTATTAGTCATGGCTTAGACACCTAATCCAACATTCGGATTCTCAAAATGTGCAAAAGGTTTGGATTTTTGTGAATAATCGGAAAGAGTCAGATAACTGTGTCAAAGCCAGTGGGAGTATCGTTGTTGTCTAGTTATCACCATATGTCGGTTACATACTGTTTCTAGGAAACGTCTCTTATCATTACAAAGTGTAATGACTTGACATTAAGAGATGCTTCGCTATGAAAGACTTAAAAGAGATACAGCACACTCAAGTGGTTGCAAACATCTATTAGATAGATCAAAAACTCTGCCAATATGATCTTGATAAGACTCAAGATGAATAACCCCAGGAAAGGAGTTTCCTATCATTGCAAAGTGTGATTACTTGGCATGAAAGATATAAAGAAGGTGCAACATACTCACGTAGTTCACGGACATCTATCGGATAGATGAAATCGTCGGTATAGACCTAGCCATTGTGAGTATGTTCTTGATAAGATTCAAGATGCATGAGCAAGAGTCTCCAAAAGGAAATAGTTTTTTTTCGAAAATCATGACACATGGATTATAAGTAATCTTTAGATTCCGAAAGGGTTTGGAATAAGATTACATCAGATTCCACGCGCTTCTTGGATCGATCAGACGTGTCATGAACGTGTCCTGATAACTTAATGCTTAGAGCATAGTAAGTTGGATTCAGGATATAACCTGGCTGAGAATACTGGATAGATTGTTTGAACACACGTGAGAAATCATTGGGAAATGATTGGGGTGAATGTTAATAATAATTTAAAAGGAATTTCAAATCGGTAATTATTAACATCAGGACGTGGTGCTAAAGGACTTCATGGTTAAAGAGTTTCGTTGGTATTCCGATGGAGCGCGTGTGAGTCGCCGGCACATCATAACACCTCGAAATAGTCTTAGGGTCAGTCATGTAGACTAAAGACCCCGAGAACCATAAGAAGTCACAGTACACATCACCAGAATGGAGTTGGGAGAGAGAAAGGACAGAATAACATATTGAGATGTCATCGAAAGAGCATCCGATTGGATCATCTGCAATGAAGTGTATCATTGTAAGACACTTTGGATACATAGAAAGAGTAAAAAGTTCAAGAAGACATAGATATAAAATTAGAATTGAAAGTTTAAAAGAAAACAAGAAACCGATAATAGTATTATGGAAGATCTGACTTTGTGATTACCTCGTGGAGACTTGGTAATAAGCAAGCGTTGCTGCCAGTCAGATTTTATGTTTCGCATTCGCATGTTTTACTTCTCGAATAATTTGATTATTCAAAAGGTCCACCGTCGCTCATACTATGAGAAATAAGTATTGAATCAAGACTGTCATGAATTGGATTGTAGACTATCTAAGGAGTTAGACATAGCAACGATATTGCTACAATGTTCATGAGTACTTAGAAAATGGAGATTTGAGTATTGGATAAACCCACGCTCAAAGAATTGCTTCATGGATTATATCACGAGCAATTTTTTGAGACGATAATTGTAAGGTTTTGCACAAACTTTGAACTAGAAACCCTAAGTTCACATGCAACCTAATGAAGGATCTATGTTTTTCTATCTTATGAACATATAACAAAATCCTAAGGCCAACATTTATTTCTAAAGATCAAAATAAGAATTACCAACCTTTTTGATCTTGTTCTTGAAGCTAGCAGCAAAAAGATCCTGCCTCAAATGAAAGTCACACCCAAAGCAAGGAGGAGAGAATCCAGCAGAGTTTTAGAGAGTAGAGGGAGGCGCAGGTTTTAGGGTACCAGATGGTTCCTTTTATAGCCTCCTAGGGTTACAGCTGAAACCCTAGAGGAGCCTCCAAAGTGGGCAAGCCTGTTGGCCACATGGACCAGATCCCCTAAACCCTAATTAGGGTTTTCACCAACTTGGAGGATCCTCCACAGTTGGCGCCACTTTTGGCCCCTGGCAACTGGCTTGCCAGTTATTCAACTATTGAATAAATACAAACCAATCCCTACACTTTTAATTAATTAATTTAATCTCTGAATTAAATCCAATTAATTCCAGATTAATTTCTAATTAATTATTATAGTTTCTAATTAATATATTAACACCTGAATATATTAATAAACTATTTATTTATTTTTATTGATTTATCAAACAATTAATAAATCAAACTTTCTCTCTACCGAATTCCACACTAATCCTCCAGCTATGAGGGCAACCCAAATGGACTTTGCTTCAATTAACAAGATAAATACAATTATAAGTCATGGCTTAGACACCTAATCCAACAGTCTCCCACTTGGATAAGTCTATGACTTTAATTGTCCATTTACCTTCTGATTAACATCAGTTTCCTAGAAATTGTTCCTGAACTCTGACCCAGTCAGTTCTGTCCAAAGATAAGTGATCAGATGATCCTCCGTCCAACAAGATATTTTCAGACTCAAGACATGGATTAAGATCAATCTTGTTCCGATACTCTGTTTCTCGATTTTCGATTCGCTTATGAATTTGAGACTGCTAATTGAACACATCAATTCAGTCCCGGTTGGCCAACACTTTCAGTCAACTTCAAAATCATCGAGAGGCCTACAGATATCTATTTCCCATCGGGTCAAGGGACGGATAATTTTCGACTTATATGTTTGTATCTTTTACCTGTCAGAATACTCACAACAATGCGTTTTATAACACCGAGTTACCGGTGCGTTTTCGTATTATCAATGAGCAACTGCCTTGCAAATTACAGATCATATCTCTCCACTTAAAGATCAAAGGATATTATCGTCTTAACATTGCTCGTGATGTGATCCATGAAGCAATCCGTTAAGCGCGGGTTTATCCAATACTCAAATCTCTATTTTCTAAGTACTCATGAACGTTGTAGCAGTCTTACTGCAATGTCTAACTCCTTAGACAATCTACAACCGATTCATGACAGTTTTCGCTCATACTTACTCCCTAACAATATGATCGACTGTGGAAATTTAAGTAATCTAATTACTCAGGAAGTTTAAACATGAAAATATTGAAACACAATAATAAACAATTGACAAAGGTAGTAACAATACTCATTTATAAATCTCTATTATCAAATCACCAAGTCAATTACATTTATACTGTTACAAGTTTCAAAATCTATCTAATTACTAAAACTAATATCATCCTTCAATCCAATGCTCCGAGCATGCTGATTGTGCTTGATCCTGCTCAGTGCCTTAGTCAAAGGGTCTGCAGGATTGTCTTCTGATGATACTCTCTTAACCAGTAAGTGGCCTTCTTCTATGCAATGTCGAATGTAAGGGTACTTTCTGTCGATATATCTGGACTTTCCATGATCTCGTGGTTCCTTTGTCAAAGCGACCGCTTCTTCATTATCGCAGAAGAGTTCCATTGGCTCCTGAATGCTCGGGACAACTCCAAGGTCATCGATGAAGTTTTTCAGCCAAGCCGCTTCCTTAGACGCTTCACTCGCTGCTCTGTACTCTTATTCGCACGCTGAATCAGCCACCGTCTCTTGCTTGGAACTTTTCCAAGTGACCGCTCCCCCGTTCAGAAGAAATACCCAGCCCGACTAAGACCGACCACTGTCTATATCTGTCTGGAAGCTGGCATCCCGTGTATCTACTCACTTTCAAGTCATCACTGCCACCAATGACTAACACCATGTTCTTTGTCCTTCGCAAATACTTGAGTATGTTCTTAACTGCTATCCAGTGTGCCCTTCCATGATTACCCTGGTACCGACTAACCATGCTCCATGCAAAGGATACGTCAGGGACAGTACATGTCATAGCATACATGATCGACCCTACCGCCGAAGCATAAGGTACCCGACTCATTTCAGCTATTTCCTCATCAGTACTCGGGCTTTAAGTCTTACTCAACTTGGCATTACTTTGGATAGGTAGCTCTCCTTTCTTGGAATTTTCCATACTGAACCTCTTTAGTACCTTTTCTAAGTATGTATACTGACTCAGGCCTATTAATTTTCTTTTTCTATCTCTCAGTATCCTTATCCCGAGAATATAAGCTGCTTCTCCAAGGTCTTTCTTGGCAAAACACTTCCCGAGCCAAGCCTTAACTTCTTGCAAGGTCGGAACATCGTTTCCCATGAGCAGTATGTTATCAACATACAACACCAGAAAAGTGACTATACTCCCACTAGCCTTGACATATACACATGACTCGTCTTCACTTCTAGAGAAACCAAACTCTTTGAATTTCTCATGGAAACAAAGATTCCAGCTGCGAGACGCTTGTTTCAATCCGTAGATTGATCTTTCAAGCTTACACACTTTATCAGGGTGCTTTGTGTCTACAAAACCTTCTGGCTGATTCATGTAGACATCCTCAGTCAGTTTCCCGTTAAGGAAAGCGGTTTTGACATCCATCTGCCAAATTTCATAGTCATGAAACGCAGCTATGGCAAGCATTATCCTCATTGACTTAATCTTGGCTACTGGTGAGAAGGTTTCATTATAGTCAATCCCCAGGGTTTGAGTGAATCCCTTCGCAACCAACCGAGCTTTATAAGTGTGTACTTTACTATCCATGTCGGTCTTCTTCTTGAAGATCCACTTGCATCCGACTGTCTTACGACCCGACACATTGTTAACCAAGTTCCAAACCTGATTGTCATACATGGAATTAATCTCGCTGTCCATTGCCTCTTTCCATTTTTCAGACTCGGGACCTACCACTGCTTCGCGGTAGTTAGCTGGTTCATCCATATTTGTCAGTGTACGATCACTAACAAACGTATCACCATCCGTAGTTATATCGAAACCATAAAACTCGGGTGGCATGCTAACTCTACCCGAATGCCTAAGGGGCAATGAGATGTCGGACGGTCTAACAGGAATCTCTTCCTCATGTTGGTGGCTAGGTTCTCCTAAGGTTGTTTCATCGGGCGTCTCCTGAATTTCTTCGACATCGATTGTGCTCCCACTGTCCTCTTTGGAAATGAGTTCTCTCTCTCGAAAGACTCCTCGTCTAGCTACAAAGACCACGTCCTCGCTCGGTCTGTAGAACAAGTATCTAAATAACTATTTCGGGTATCCGATGAAATAACACCTTTCACTTCTTTCTGCGATTTTGTCTTGAGTCTCTCGTCTCTCGAAAGCCTCACAACCCTAGACTTTGATGTGTGCCAACGAGGGAACTTTCCCCGTCCACATCTCGTGCAGTGTTTTCGCAACCTTTTTGGTTGGGACAAGGTTAAGGATATGGGCGGATGTCTCTAAGGTATACCCCCAGAAATGAATTGGAAACAAAGCTCGACTCATCATGGAACGAACCATGTCCAACAAGGTTCGGTTTCGTCTTTCAGCAACACCGTTCAACTGTGGTGTTCTTGGAGGCGACAACTGTGAAACAATTCCACATTCCTTAAGATAATCGAGAAACTCGATACTAAGATACTCACCGCTTTTGTCGGATCTATGCATCTTTATCTTTCTGCCCAGTTGATTTTATACTTCATTTTTAAACTCTTTGAACTTTTCAAAGGTATCTGATTTGTACTTGATTAAGTAGATATACCCATATCTACTAAAATCATCAGTAAAGGTTACATAGAACTGCGTGCCATCTTTCGTGATTGTTCTGAAGGGACCATACACATCAGTGTGTATGATATTCAACAGACCTTCACCTCTTTCAAAGGAACCTTTGAATGGTGATTTTTTCATCTTGCCAAGTAAACAAGACTCATATACATCGTCCGATTTGAGGTCGAACGATTCCAACACTCTATCCTTTTGGAGTTGGGCGATGCGTTTCTTATTAATATGACCAAGACGACAGTGCTATAGACACGCCTTTTCTACACCACTTGAAGAATCAATAGTTAATACATCTTTACCACAATTGTCAACACACACAATAGATTCATACACTCCATCACAAGGCAAAGCATTAAATATAAAAACATCATTTTTGAAAACTGAAATTGAACCATTCAATTTATTAAACTCATAATAAAAGCCTTGTTCGAATAACGCATGAAAAGAAATTATGTTCTTTGCCATATCAGGCGAATAGCAACAATTATGTAAATCTAAGCTAACTCCACTACTAAGTACTAGTCTATAGACACTGATCTTGGTAACAGGTGACGTTCGCCTATTGCCCATGACCAGGTTCAATCTACCGTGCTCCAGCTCCCTACTTTCCTTTAGGCCCTGCAAATCAGAACACATATGAAAACCACATCCTGTATCAAGGATCCAAGAATAGGAAGAATATGAGTTATTAGATATAGAGTAAGTACCTGCTTGTGATGGCTTCACTTTGCCATCTTTGATATCTTGCAAGTACCTGGGGCAGCTTCTCTTCCAGTGACCCTTTTCTTTATAGTAAAAGCAGTCGACTTCCTTGGGATTCGTGACGTGTGGAATGCTGGAAGACTTGGCTCTTGGGGCACTGCTAGATGACCCAACATGAACCTTCTCCCTCCAGTTTTGCTTCGGAGGGCCCTTCTGTTTCTTTCCCTTGCCAGAGCCAATAGCCAGGACAGGCGGGTTGATAGGGAGCAGACCTTTTCCCTTCATCCCAACTTCAGCAGTACGAAGCATGCGGTGTAATTCAGCTAGAGTTGCCTGATTGTTGTTCAAATGATATGCCAGTGTGAACTGGTCATAAGAACTGGGCAAGGAGTTTAGCACTATGTCAACAGCTAAATCCTCATAAACAGGCATTTCCAGCCTCTCCACATAACCGTGCATCCTTTGCACATGAGTGCAGATGGACTCTCCATGTTTAGGCTTGTCGTTAATGAAAGCTTTTACAACCTCACGCCTTTCGATGCTCTCTTGCTTGTGGAACTCTTCCGCAAGCTCTTTGTGCATCTCGTAAGGCCAATAGTCCTCATAGATTCGTTGCAGCTCAGGGTTCATAGTGGCGATCATGATGCAAGCCACTTTGGTTGCATCATCTGAGTGTTTTTGGTACGAGGCTATTTCTTAGGGAGTAGCGGTATCTGGGTCAACCTCAACAAGCTCGGTTTCTAGAACATACTCTTTGTGTTCAAACCTAAGAGCCATTTTGATGTTGCGGATCCAATCATTGTAGTTAGTTCCGTCCAACGTCACTTTGGAGCACAATGACAGAATCGAGGTGACATTACCGGGGTTCGAGTGGGGGCGGTTTGGTCAGAAGACATCTGAATAAGAAGAAGGTAGTTTTAATTAGACATTAATAAATAATCCTTATATTCACCCAAGAATAAATACAAGGCTAGGATCCTACAATAACAATCTACAATATCGAAGAGGGATGCCGTAATCTTTATTGTAAATTTTATAAGGTAGGTGAATGACGATTCAGCCAATTCCACCGCGGAAACATAATCTAATTATTATGGAATTCCTAGTTTCTTTTGAGACTTATTGAACTGTTCAATAGCATGTTTCAATCTCAGGAATGCCCCACTGTTTGTGACTGGGATACCAAGGATCACAAACCGGGTGTGAATAACCATGCAAATTCGCTTGGTACTCTCGAAATCAATTACCATCTCTAATTGACGTGCCGGTTAACCACACACGCTCCGTCAATAATGGCAAAATCGAGAAACCCATTGCGACTCTTTGCGGAGCCCAGTTAGCGTGTCGGTAAACCACACACGCTCCACCAACGTTCCACAAAGTGCAATGTGCAATTCCATGGATTAGCATCAATTCACATTTTGACCTAAAGTGACTAGATTGGTTTTTTGTTCAAAGTTCTAGTACTTTCAATTATAGCATTGTACTTTTAAGAGGCTTAGCGGTTCTATCAAACCCATTCGGTTAACGACACTCGACTGACCAGGAGAGCGGTGGGTGAGAGTGGACACCCATTAGACTGCCATTTTATAGGCAGTCGCCTTATACCCTCATTATAGGACAGTTTTGTGAATGTGGCCTACTAACGGTAAGACTAACCAGTTTTATCTTACATATAAATATTAACTTTTAATCATAAATATATAAGATATATTTTAATCTTATTAAAATATTTTAGATTTAATTTATTACTAATTTTCGCAAATTATAATGTAAATCTCGAAAATTTAATATTAAATCTCAAGGTGATTTAATTTATCTTTTAATTAACAATTAATTAAATTACTTAAATCTAAGATAGATAACACAAATTAATCAAATTAATTTTTGTTATCTTAAACCCATAGTGGATCGAAAATTGCAAGCAGGGTTTAAGGGTTCCAGTTATTTAATTAATCCAATTACCAAAAATAACAACCTACTAACCAAGGAAAGCAAAAGGGGGGACCAAAAGGGGGTGGCGGCTAGGGTTAGGAAACCCTAGCCTTGAAATCGATCAAGGCCTTTCCTAAGGGGTATTTTGCGCAAAAACACCTAAGGCAGAAACAGTTATAGCAATTCATACAGAAAAACAAGCATAGTTGTGATACCATGCACAAACTTTGCACTAGAAACCCTAAGTTCACATGCAACCTAATGAAGGATCTATGTTTTTCTATCTTATGAACATATAACAAAATCCTAAGGCCAACATTTATTTCTAAAGATCAAAATAAGAATTACCAACCTTTTTTATCTTGTTCTTGAAGCTAGCAGCAAAAAGATCCTGCCTCAAATGAAAGTCACACCCAAAGCAAGGAGGAGAGAATCCAGCAGAGTTTTAGAGAGTAGAGGGAGGCGCAGGTTTTAGGGTACCAGATGGTTCCTTTTATAGCCTCCTAAGGTTACAGCTGAAACCCTAGAGGAGCCTCCAAAGTGGGCAAGCCTCTTGACCACTTGGACTAGATCCCCTAAACCTTAATTAGGGTTTTCGCCAACTTGGAGGACCCTCCACAGTTGGCGCCACTTTTGGCCCCTGGCAACTGGCTTGCCAATTATTCAAGTATTGAATAAATACAAACCAGTCCCTACACTTTTAATTAATTAATTTAATCACTGAATTAAATCCAATTAATTTCATATTAATTTCTAATTAATTATTATAGTTTCTAATTAATATATTAACACCTGAATATATTAATAAACAATTTATTTATTTCTATTGAATTATAAAACAATTAATAAATCAACCTTTATCTCTACCGAATTTCACACTAATCCTCCAGCTATGAGGGAAACCCAAATGGACTTTATTTCAATTAACAAGATAAATACAATTATAAGTCATGGATTAGACACCTAATCCAACAATAATATCTTATGGTCTTGAAGCGGAGACATATGAGTTGAAATTTACAAGTCGGTTGTGCATTGATAATGCGTAAACGCATCGGTAACTTGATGTTATAAAACGTATTGTTGATGAGTAAAAGACACAAGCATATAAGTCGAAGCTTATTCTTTCCTTGACCCTGATGGGAAACAGATATCTGTAGGCCTCTCGATGATTTTGAAGTTGACTAAAGTGCTGGCCAGCCAGGACTAAATTGATGTGTTCAATTAGAAGTCCTATGTCATATGCAAATCGGAAATCAGGAAACAGAGTATCAGACAGAGATTGATCTCAATCCATGTCTCGTGTTCGAAAATATCTTGTTGGACGGAGGATCATATGATCACTTATCTATGGACAGAACTAACTGGGTCAGAGTTTGGCAACAGTTTCTAGGAAGCTACAATTTGCTGATCAATTTAGAAACCATATGTATTATAGTTATAGACTTATCCAAGTGGGAGACTGTTGGATTAAGGTGTCTAAGCCATAACTATAATTGATAACTATGTTTGAATAGATGGCAGCACAGTTCTTTTGGGTTGCCCTCATAACCTGGCAGAGGACAAGATTGTATATAGAGAGAGAAAGATTGATATATTATGGAGATAATATATTAATTAGAAAAGAGGAATAAATGATTTATTAGTATATTATGAGAATAATATATTAATTAGGAATCATATTATTTAATTAATGATTGATTATAAATTAATTAGAATTAATTTTGGGATTAATTGGATTAATTAAAAGTACAGGGGCTGAATTGTAATTGTTCAATAGTTGAGCAATAGACAATTAGGGTTACCCATATAGGTTTGGACGAAATCTAGGCCTAAGGCCTTGTGTTGGAACCCTAAGGGTTTTTTTATGGCAGTGATAAGTAGATCCTTTTATCTGATAAAAGCCTTATCATATCAGGATCTTAAATAAGGCAGTTATACTCCTTATTGCTTATCTCCTTAAGACTATAAATAGAGGACCTCCCCACCCCATATTCCATGCCATTCTAAGGGTTCTCCAACCCTTCTCTCTTGCTCTATTCCTTGCGAAGTTCTTGGGTGTGAGCCATCAGAGGCATGACACTTGTGGTGCTTGCTTCCAAAAGATCTAACGATCTAAAGGTCAGTTTTTCTTCTTTATTTCTTTTGGTAATTTTTTGTTTGGCCTTTAGGGATTTTATTATATGTTCAAAGTTAGAAAACATAGATCCAATCTAGGTTGCATGTGAGCTTAGGATTTTAGTTCATAGATTTTGCAGAAAACTTTTCATCTGTAACTTTCTTTCTTATTTGATGGTTTCAACAACAATGATTGTTTGATGGTGATCGGATTATTCAAAGCTAGGTTCGATTCAAACTACCATAACCACCATTAACGGTGGCAAAATGGTCCGATTCAGACTACCTGAACCACCATTAACGGTGGCAACAAGGTCCGAACTTTACCTATTATCTTCCACAAAGCAATTTGATTCGAGAAACTAGGGTTTTCATCGAATCCGCTCACGAGTTCAACCAAAACACCAAGGAAATAGGGTTTAGCATTAGACACCTTTCATCTTCATCGTCACTTTCTGCGTAATCTTCCCACAGAACAATTTCCGGCAAGTGTACCAGGGCTGTAGGCGGTGGTGGAATCGCAGAAGGGGAGAGATTTCTTGGCGAAGGTCTCAAATTTGGATTCACAAAAAAGGTGAGACCACCGCAGATGTTATGTCTCCAAAGATTAGAGAAAGAGATGAAGGAAAAGTGGAAAACCTAAGGGTGGTGTGGTGAGGATGAAGAAACGATCGGGTTGGATATTTGGGCCCATTTCATTTTCTTTTTTTTCAGAACTAAAAATAATAGATAAAAAAATTTAATAAAATAAAAATATACCATTAAGCGTAACCTGTGTAGTCAATCTTGCGCTATAACGCTGCTATAGCACCGAGATAGCGTTTCACGGAGTCAGGCCGAGATAGAAATGAAAATATTGGTTAGTAATCTCGCTGGCGCTATTATCGCCGAGATTTTCCGAGATTGTCCGAGATTTAGCGCTATTTGGGACCGCTATAGCGGCGCTATGACCGCTATTTGGACCAGGTGATTATTTTTCCGGAATTTTTAAAAAAAATTAGGTTGTTGACTGTAATGTGTGTTGAGGTCATTATTTTGTGTATATTTTTCATTATGGGATATGATTCTTTCTATCAGATATGATTGTGATTAACAAGAAATTCATGTATTACTTATAATATAGGAGTATAAATATTAATTGTACGTAATATAAAAACCGCTATTCCGCCACTATACCACCGCTAGAACCGCTATTTCAAATAGCGGTCAGTGACCGCTATTTCATTTTGGACCGCGATAACTGCATTGCGCGTAACAAAATCAAACACTAGGGACTGTCCGAGTTAAAAAATAAGTTAGGGACTAAGCGTGAAAACTACCCCAAACCACAGGGACCATTCGTGTAATTTTCTCTATATTTTATATGAGAAAGTTAAAATGTTCACATATGAAAACTTTTATCTATATACATAGTATTGAGTCGAAATATGTTTACACTGATTTCACTTTTTACAAATGACATATAAACTTTCAACCTAATCGGGTTTTTAAAAGTTTTGAGTACTTTTAATTTTTCATTTTTGAGTTTCAATACTATTAGAAATTGAAAGTAAATAGTAGAATAATTTAAAACTTTATGATAAAACTTGTTTTTTATGATAAAATAACTACTCATTAATTTTTTTATATGAGATATTTACAACGTTCACAAATAAAAACTTTTATGTATATAAATAGTATTGAGCCGAAACATGTTTACACTGATTTTATTTTTTACAAACGACATATAAACTATAAACCTAATCGAGTTTTCAAAAGTTTCGAGTAATTTTTATTTTTATTTTTGAGTTTCAATACTTCTAGAAGTTAAAACTAAATAGTAGAAAACTTTAAAACTTTGTGATAAAACATGGTTTTATGATAAAATGACTACAAATTAATAGTAGTATTGAGTCAAAACATGTTTACACCAATTTCATTTTTTACAAACGACATATAAATTATCAACCTAATCGAGTTTTCAAAAGTTTTGAGTAATTTTAATTTTCATTTTTGAGTTTTAATATTTCTAGAAGTTGAAACAAAATAGTAGAAAACTTTAAAACTTTGTGATAAAACTTCTTTTTATGATAAAATGACTACAAATTAATAGTAGAATTGACATTCATATTATGATCAAACTTGATGGATAATGGAAGCAAATAAGTGATATTATATAAGAAAAAGATGAAAAGTCATACATGTGTGAATCAATGTGGGACAAAGATGAAAAAATTCAAATTAATGTGGTAAAGATAAATTACTTTTGAGTTCGAATGCCTTTGGAAGCCTAAACCAAATAGTATAAACATGTAACACTTTGAGAGATTTTGTTTCAACGATAAAGTGATAATTAATTGATAATAGAGTTTAAAATTCATATTATGATCAAGATTGATGTATAATGGAATCAAATAAGAGGTATGATATAAGGGAAAGATGAAAGGTTGGATAGATATGTGAATCAATGTGGTACAAAGAAAAAAGTCAAAATAATGTTGTAAAATATAAATTATTAATGTTGAATCGCATAGTTTTGAATGTTATATTTTATATGAGATAATTAAAATGTTCACATATAAAAACTTTATCTATATACATAGTATTGAGTCGAAAAACGTTTACACCGATTCTTACAAACGATATATAAACTTTCAACCTAATCGGGTTTTTAAAAGTTTCAAGTAATTTTAATTTTCATTTGGAGTTTCAATATTATTAGAAGTTGAAAGTAAATAGTAAAATACTTTAAAACTTTGTGATAAAACTTGTTTTTATGATAAAATAACCACTGATTAATAAATTTTTATATGAGATAGTTAAAACGTTCACAAATGAAAACTTTTATGTATATAAATAGTATTGAGTCGAAACATGTTTACACTGATTTCATTTTTTACAAACGACATATGAACTATCAACTTAATCGCGTTTTCAAATGTTTTGAGTAATTTTAATTAATATTTTTGAGTTGCAATACTTGTAGAAGATGAAACTAGATAGTAGAAAACTTTAAAACTTTGTGATAAAAGTTTGTTTTATGATAAAATGACTACAAATTAGTAGTAGTATTCAGTCGAAACATGTTTACACCAATTTTAGTTTTAGAAACGACATACACTACTAGAAAAAACGCCTTTAATGACTGACAATGTTAGTCATTAAAGGGTATAGATGACAGACAAATGTCTGTCATTGAAAGCTCAGTCATAAATGAAAGATGACAGACATTTGTCTGTCATCATAAGTTATGACTGACATTTACCACTGACATTTACGACTAACATTTAACACTTACGTTTACGACACACAATTTGTAGGTCATGATTTTATGTTTTCTAAAAAAATATAATTTTTGTAAATTTACTAAAATTCAAAATAAATCACTAAATTCAATGCTACTACAAAATACAATCTCAATATATAAAAACAATCCATTGCATAAGATAATGTCATTTTAAATATCAATAAGTATTCCAAAGTCTATCAAAAATATTGTTTGTCGCTACAAAACATATCATCGATAAAAAAAATTTGTTACAAAAGTCGTCCATTCTTTGCGAAGATCATCAATATCAGCATCTGTAATAAATGATTAGTGAAAATGAAGTTAAAGTTGCCACGTGCCTTGAATAAGGCGAACAA
The DNA here is from genome assembly GCA_023525715.1 of Cichorium intybus. Lineage (NCBI taxonomy): Eukaryota > Viridiplantae > Streptophyta > Magnoliopsida > Asterales > Asteraceae > Cichorium > Cichorium intybus. Next base: position 22,823,406 of record CM042015.1, read on the forward strand.
AATTCAAAATTAAGATATTTTGTTTTGTTGGTCATATATCTACATCATGATGATGTGTTTAGTTTGTGGTGTATGAACAAAATACGGTTTTACTTACCGCTGTCTCATCCATGGATTTGCTGACACGTTTTTTCAAAATGAAGTGTACCTACAGAGTCAATTGAATGAGAGTGAAGAAAAAAATGTTCCATCTTTTTGTGTATGACATAAATTGGTGTGTCGTGTGTTGTGTAAGAAATTTTTACTTGCATGATACAATTTGAAAAAGTAAGGAGAGGAAAGAAGACCGCATCAACAGAAGCTTCAGCAGGGCCCTTGAAGTTTCCAAGAGATCCATCTATCAGTCTCTCGTATCCTTGCTCAGGGTCAATCAAGTGGGGCTGACAACCATCAGCCTCTGAAACTGCTTTTCTCACATTACTGGTTGACAGGTGGCGGTCAAGCGGAAGCTTTTTTAAGGCAACCGACACCTAATGATCAAACACTCCTTATATCAGGTTTCCACCTGCTCGCCTGAAAAACAAAACATAATAATCACTTTATACTATATGAATTTAAAATGAAATTTCCCTTTGAATTTTCTAGAATGAGAGTGCATTGAATTAACAATTACAGAAAATGCCAAAGAATTGCCCACCATCAAGGTGCTCTTTGAATACACAGTCAAATGCACGACACATTTCCAAGATCGTATAAAGTTGTGCCTGTCAATGAAAAAAATATACAGCAAGTCCAAATATACCAATTCAATTAAAGAAGAGGTCAAATACTTACCCCTCCACCATCCTAGAAAGCTTGTCATGTACCGTGTAACAAACCTTGGATAAAAGCTTGTCGTGAATGCCCTCCTCATCCTAGAAAGCTTGTCGTGTACCGTGTAACAAACCTTATGGACTATTAGATACTAGAGAATTAATATATTCTAGGAGAGAGAAAGTACCGTGGATAAAAGCTTTGCAATATATACTGAACCCATGTTATGTGCCAGATGTCCATAGTCAGGGCTGGATTCAAAATATTCCTCCTCCTTTCGTCGAGCGTACATTTTGTCAACATGCTTTTTGATATCAGCTTGTGAACGATTTACAATTCCAACCCATGGATGTTGAATCTTGTAGGATCTTCCCTCAAGAACTTGTCATTTGAATAATACCCAAGTCAATACCTTTAGTAATTTAAAAAAAAGGTGGAACAAATTAGGACAGGGGTCTCGTCTATGCAAAATACATCATTGGAAAATTTCTAGCTAAGATCATTGGAAGGCACCAAGAGAACCATAGTTGACAGCCAAAATGTTAATATCTTCCTGTGATTATAAACGATTATTAATTAGTGTAAGATTTAAGACTACATTATGAATGTAAGTTGAGTTAAGTTTATTTTCAAGTTATTGAAAAGGAGAATAAGAATTACCATGTTTATAATAATATGTTCATCCAAACCATCCTTTGAGAGACATCTCTGAAGTAATTAAAAATAAAGTTAGCACTTTTAAGAAAATTATATTACAAAAAAAGTGATGTGTAATGTCCACTTTTGAACTTACTACTTTCATTGAGGAAATGACATACTCCTTCTCTGTAGGATTTAATATATCAGATGGTAACCTTATTTTGTAGAAGTCAGCACTTTCCAGTAGTTGCTGAAGAAATATATAAAAGCATATTTGAGTCAAAATCAAGCAGATTTGAGTCAAAATCAGGTAAACAGAATGGCTATGATAAGAAAAAAGTATGTGGACAAGGAATCACTTTGAACTCTCTTTTTCTATTGCAGTAAGATCATTCCTTGAGAACCGAAGCTTTGTAAGAGTCTATTTCAGACAATAGATGCAAAATCAGTAAGAGATGTGAGAATTTCTTAATAATGGCAACAAAGTGTTGCATCCAGTTACACTACAAGATATTCGTTTTGACAAGTTATTCATCTTCAAATATAAAAAGGAAGTTAGTTATGAAATTTTGAGAGGTCATAGATAACATTTTTGACAATAAGGTTGAGCTAAATCCCTCCATCAGTTGAATCTGGGACCTTTGCATAACCACACCATCCCAAAAGAGTATCCATCAATAGATCACTCATTAATTGCATCTACATCTTCTTCAAAGGAGAGTGAAATGATAAATTTTAACAACCACTGATTCTCATTTTTATACTTTGAGCTACCAATAGTAAACCCTAGTTTCTTATAATCCCATGCCAAATGTTCAGTCACCTACAAAATGAAGCATAAAATGAGAAATTTAGAATTATTCTTAACTCAAGTTATGGGTGTTGATGAATACATAAAAACCATAACCAACATGTCCTTTGCCCTTGTGGTTAGGTTTCCAGTCTCATAGAAAGTTGATTTATGGTACCATTTGGAGAGTAAATGCTAAGGTGAATCGGACGATTAGAGATTTCCTTTGACTTCCCAATAAGACGCTCTGTTTCATCTTCAATCTCTTTACGCACAACAGTTGCTCTATGAAAACCAAAGAATTTAGGGTTCACGCATAGAATCCTAATACAATGTTGAGTTCGAACAAGTTGCAGTACCTAACCCTCAAATAATCCATCATTGTAGACATAAACGATTTGAAGAAGTTCATACCTCGTGCTAGTCAAACGATGCTGAAGCGAGTCCAGAAGAGTTCGCACCTAGTCTTTCAACTACGAGCATAAAACCCAGCAATCGATTTCTTCATGAAGCAATGAAATTAGGTTTAGCGGAAACCAATTTCTTCATGAAGATTGGTGAGAGGATTTTGATTTCGGGAATGGTACGTAGAATGCGATAGAGTGAAAGAGGAAGAGAGAGTTCCGGCTGGTTCTAATTTTGGGGAAGCGAGAAAGAAGAGGAAGAAAGCGGGACTAATTAAAATGCGTGAAAGGAGTGAATGCGCGTATCTTTTTTTAATCCGGTGTATGTCATAAATTTTACAATAGATGACGTATTTTTATGACTTACAATTTTGTAAATCATAAATCACTTACACTTTACATAAGATGACACTGTTTTTATGACATACATTTTTGTTGGTCATAAAAACATTGTCTGTCATAATTCGTATGTCATTGAAAGGGTATTTTCTAGTAGTGATATAAACTATCAACCTAATCGAGTTTTCAACAGTTTTGAGTAGTTTTAATTTTTGTTTTTGAGTTTCAATACTTCTACAAGTTGAAACTAAATAGTAGAAAACTTTAAAACTTTGTGATAAAACTTCTTTTTATGATAAAATGACTATAAATTAATAGTAGAATTGAAAGCCATATTATGTTCAAACTTGATGGAGAATAGAAGCAAATAAGTGATATTATATAAGAGAAAGATGAAAGGTCATATATGTGTGTGAATCAATGTGGGACTAAGATGAAAAAATCACATTAATGTGGTAAAAGATAAACTATTTATCTTGAACCACATGGATTTGGATGGCCTCTATAAGAGTTATATATAAATATGAATTGTAAATATAGTATGATTTTATAAGTCTTAAATATGAATTGTAAATATAGTATGATTTTATAACTATTTCTGGTCCGTAAGATTAAAATAATTAATTGTTATGATGAACAATGAAATGATAGCAATTAATTGGAAAATTTTAATTATTTTATATATTAAAAAACCAATAATGATAAATTGGACATTTTGTTTAAAAAGATATGGAAATTTCGGATATTAAGGGATATAAAGCAAAATTTAAAAGAAAATTTAAAATACAAACTAACTTTTTTGAAAAATATCATTTGACGTTGGAGATTGATTTTAATGATTAACAATGATACAATTCAACTTCTATTCTTATCACTTTCATTTTTGAATAATTAAACATGAATTCCAAGTGTATAACCGACATTTTCGAAGATTAATATTAACTTTTTTGAAAAAGATAAAAGACATTCTTGAAGAGTAAGAAAATACAATTAAACTTCCATTATTATTATTCTCATTTCTTGAAGAATAAGAAATAGACTGCGTGTGCATAACTGAATTCTTGAAAAAAAACAAAGACATTTTAAAGAAATTAGAAATTAATTACAAGTACATAACTCAAATTCATGATGAATAATTTAACATTACTAAAGGAACAAAGAGATTCTTAAATAATATAAAAATACATTCTTGAAGAATATATAAAGACAAGTTTGTCTTTCCTCCATTCTTTTCTAATTTGCACTATACTGTCAAAATCAATAAAGAACCCTACAGATGTTGTGTTTATTCTCTTCTATATTCCCTATTGCGTTTGATTTCTTTATTTTCTTCCCTTTTTTGGTTTCACTTGTTATGAATGCAGGTGTACAGTAACGAAGATGGCAATAGAGATGGTTGATGGTGGTGTTTGGGCTGGTATCTAGTAGTTGTTAAGTGGCAATAGTGGTGATATTAAATGGTCTGACATGGAACTGTTGAAGGATAAAAGGAAGAAGCTGGTGGTCTAAGGTTAGGAATGACGGTGGTGGTTCTTTGGAGGCTGTAATCGTGATTTTTGTTGGTTAATGAGGAGGGTGAATGTTTTTGATGGGTAGAGGAGATGATGGGTATGACATATATGGTGGAATGGAGATGATGGATATATCAAAGATGTGTTGGAATAGTGTCCAAGATCATAACTAATTGATAAGGACTTTCCATTAATAGCAGGGTTCTTTTTGGGTCGCCCTCAGTAGTCCCATTGATATTAGAGTTAATTTAGATAGAGAAATAAATAGTTTATTAATTTATTATCTGATGATAAATTAATTAGAAGCTATTTTGGAATTAATTAGAATTAATTTAAATTAATTTGGGATTAATTAAAAGTACATGGACTAAATGTTAATTGTTCAATAGTTGGGCAATGGATAATGTTGGGGGATAAGGATAGGGGATGAAATTTAGAAGGGTTTATCCTTTAAATTTCGTTCACACCTATAGGATAAATGGATCAGATTTGAATTAAAGATAAGTTGGATTATTTAATCAATTGTTCTTATCCGATTTGAATTCAAATCAGTTTTATCTCTAAGCATCCTTGCAAGCTGTAAAAAACCCTCCCTAACACTCATTATTTTCGCCCCAATTCCATAACTCCATAAGCTTGGAATTTTCTCTTCTCTCTTAGCAGAACCTATAATCCCTCTCTAGGGTTTTATAGCGAGCTTTTCTAAAATACATTTTTAACCTAAGTTTTGGACTATTGGGTGTGAACCTCAAGAGTGTTCTTCAAGCAAATTGCTTTTATAGCGAGCTTTTCTAAAATACTATCTTCCTTGGCTTTGGATTTGATCCTCAAGAGTGTTCTTCAAGCAAATTGGTTTTGCTAAATGTTAGTAATCTTAAACCTTATTGTAGTTGTAAATTATCATTAAGTAGCTTCATTGTAGGTTTGTAGTAATTGTAACTAGCCTTAGAATTCTTTTTTATGTTTCCACTACCATAATAGTTGAATCTAGGGCATATAAAACCTATCAGTGGTATCAAAGCCTATGCTTAGTTGATATTTGCATTGCATGCTTATTTTCCTTCTAAATTGATTTTCGAAAATTGTAAATAGCATTGAATAAATCGAAATTTTTGGAGTTTTATAATTTTAAAGTGTTTTAAAATATTTTTTGGTAATTATCTCCAAAAGGTTTATTTATCCTTACTTTATTTGAATTTTTGAAATTATTTCCATTGTTAAATTAAGGAAATAAGAGATTTAAATTGTTTAAATTATTTTGAAAATTATTTAGGATAATTGAATTAAAATTAATCATTATCATCTGTCCTCACATGATTTGAATATTTAATTAGTAATTAATTATTGTCATTTGATTATAAACGGATGATTAGGATTAATTGGTTAGTTCAATTTTGATCCTAAATATGTGTTTTGCTTGTTTGATGTTAATTATTAACATGTGCTATCACATGATTAGAATAGTTAAATGGTGATTTAATATTATCATTTGAACACATAGGTTAATTGAATTAATATGATCAAAATGGTAAAAATTAAAAGTTTAAAATATACCTTATACATTATATAATAGTTTATATTATATGTATAGTTAAATTAAATACATCAACATGGATCAAGACTAGGCTCATACATTCTAAGCACTCTAAGACGGTTTAAGGAAACGAATTATAAAATGACCGTTGAATGGGCGTCTTTTTCACTCACCGTCGTTTGTGTGGACCAATGGAGTTACCGAAAGGGTTCAAGCATGTGATGTCAAGTTAAAAGTATTAACTTAAAGGTTATCCAAAAAATTCTCGTGTAGATAAATAGGATAATGTGAAAGTGTATGCTAATCCATGAAAACGAACATTATTTTCTTATAGTCTGTTAATGGACCATGTGTGGTTAACCGACACGTTAATTTGATACTATAAGTGGAATGATGATATGGAAACTCGAGTTTATGGTTTGTTGATGGAGTGTGTGTGGTTAACCGGCACGTCAATTTGAGACTATAAATAGAGCGAGTGTGTCATACGGTTTTGCATGGTTAATTAACAATCTTGTTTCTAGTCCTCGATATCCCTACCACAAAAGTAAGGTAGCATATTCAAGATTAACATGCTATTGATAAGCTCAATGAATCTCAAAAGATCTAGGAATTTCTTAGTGATTGAAATTGGCATAGTGTATGCCTACCTAAATAATTTCATGGCGTGATTCCAGCATCCATTTTTATTAAGTGAAGTAAAATATGGATTCTAGCCTTATTAAATAAATTGGGTAATTATTTTAAGGATAAATCAAACACACTAAAACATAAATCTACAACTCTATTATGAATGATGTTTAAAATTCATATTGTCCACTGTAAAAAATAATAATGGTATATGGAGCAAGATATGCTTTCTCATTTGGTCGCAACTAGTTTCTAAGATCATAAGATGATCCTAGATTAAGTGACCAGTTTGTATAATTAGTTCATACTAATGTTGATACAAACAACATGGGAAAGACCATCATGGAGTTGTATTGTGTGTTAAAGACTAAAATAAACATGGGCCACACATAGAAACTCCAGTTCCACTCTTCTATCAAGAAAGGAAATGTCAATATGAGTAAAGCCAATTTCACTGTAAGGATTTAGAGGATTGAAGTTTGGTTCCCCAACTCCAACATTAATGCCAAGGACTAAGAGAGAAGGTAACTCTAAGACACTTCAAACAAACCTAAAATACAATATGTTCCACTACAAGGTAAAAGGAAGCAAAAGATTGTAACATTGAGAATTGGACCAAATCATAGACATCGAGTCCTTGTTGTTGTCTATAGGATTAGTAGGTAATTGAATCTAATGTTTAATCTATGGTATTATGATCTTAAATTGTTAAGTTATACAATGCTTCATGAGATGGTTCTGACTTTGTTTGTTAAAAGCATATTAAGCTTGTTATATTTGAAAGGACAATACTTAGTTATGAAGTCTATGAAACTGGTATAATAACAATAGTCGAAGGTTGATTCAAAAAATCCAAGAGCTTTGGATATAAATGTATTCATGGAGTTATTATCCTGAGAAGTGCATTACCAAATATCCATATTGATAGGATTTTGGAAATCATTTGACTACGAGTCTTATGATTATTGTTACTCTTATCAAGATAGATGACAAAGCACCACTTAGTATGTATATGTCTGTTGGAATTAGTTCACACAAATGGTATGTTTGGATTGACCACAATACATAGTTAAACAAAACTTTCATGTTTGTGAAAATTGTCATATTGGTCATATAAAGGAAACGCATCACTAAGCTCCATTAGGACAAGACCTTAGATTCATTGACTTAGAGTCAATTGATGTATGCAATTCTTGCTTACTTGACAAAATGACAAAGATTCCATTCACAATAGGTTGTGAAAGAGGCAAGGACTTGTTGCACCTCATACACATTGGTATATGTGGACCGTTCAGATCCATCACAAGAAATAGTGAAAAGTACTTTGTTACATTTACTGATGAGTTCAGTATAGATGTTTGTGTTTATATGATTAAACATAAGTTGGAAACCCTTGAAGTGTTCAAGGCATTACAAAACATAGTTAAGAATCAAGTGGGAAGAGGATAAGATACTCAAAATCCAAAAGGAAATTGGTGAGTATCTTAGTCAAGGTCATACACTCATCTGAGGAACTTGGAATACTTTCACAAGTAAACCTCTTCTGCAAGACCATTTCATAATGGTGTAGTCAGGAAGGTAAAACAATTGTTGTTTGATTTGGTTAATGATAAGTTGTAATATGCCTCGGAACATATTTGGAATTGTGCCAAAAGAATGTTGCCAAATCCTAAACCTTGTACCAACCAAAAGGTATTCACGACACCCACTGAGATGTGAAGTGGGGATTGTCCCTTGCTAGAACATGAGAAAATCTGGGGTTGTGACGTTTTGTTCATTGCAAAAAGATCGACAAACTAGGACCTATATCAGGGATGTGTTACTTCATGGGTTATCCCAAAATTTCTTGGAATAATTGGTTTTAGAAACCTTCAGAGAAGAAAGTGTTTGTTTCTCAAATGGCCATCTTCCAAGATAGGAGCCTATACTCTAAGAAGCTAGTGGGAGCTAGATTAATCTTGATGAGATTCAAGAGTCGAAAAATGAGGAACATAAAGTTGGGACTGGCGCTCAACTAGAAGTTGAGACTGAGCAAAGAGGTTGCTCAGAAATCTAACATAACCTCACATCAGTTCAAAGCTTGATAGAGAACGACTTGCACTTGAATTCCTTGGTTTCCAAAGCATGGAAAGTGATGTCACATTAAATGGCCTAGATAATCCTAAGAACTATCAGGAAGCTATAGTAGAGCCATAGGCTGCTAAATGAAAGGAAGTGATGGAAAGAGATATTCAATCCATGTATGATAATCAAGTTTGGAATATGATTGATCATGAATGATAACCAAGTTTGGAATTTGGTTGATAACACACCTGGTATCAAAACAATTAGGTGTCAATGAGTCTTTTAGGAAAAGACAAGCATGGATAGGAATGTACACAGATTCAAAGCTAGGTTGGTTGCAAAGGGTTACACTCAAAACCAAATATATGATTTTGAGAAAACCTTGTCGCCAACAGCAATGATTGAATATATCAGGATATGTCTGACACGCCTAGGTCGTTGTGTGGTCAAAAATAAGAAAATAAAACCTCACACACACTAGTACAGCAGTAGTAAGGGTTGATCCACGGGAGTTTGATGGTCAAGACAAGAGGATAGCTTACCAACTGTAGTGTCACGCTACAGCCAGAGGGACTAACTTCCACTTTCTCAAAACACAAAAAAAATCTTAAATCCAAAATCAAAACCAAACATAAACTAAATGAAACTAAACCAAATCCTAACCTAGATTGCTTACTGAAATCAGATGGTATATTCAGAATCCAGAAACAATAAACACAAACCAAAAGCATTTAAAAGCATCCAAACATAAATGAAGGTAAAAAGTGCAATAAAACATGAATCGAAAGATTAACTGTATTAAACTTAAATCCATAATATCCAAAACAGTAGAATACAAAATTAAAGAGCTTTAACCTACTACTACTGATTGTCACACTCCAGAAACACCAAGCTAAAAGCTAAAACAACTAAACTAATATTGAAAGTAAACTGAAAACATAAAAATACCACAAAGGGTTGCTGGAATCTCAAAACTTGAGTCAAAGTCGCCGTAAGTCCACCTTAGGGTCTGATATTCGCCTCCAAAATTCGACCTAAAAGCCTCTATTTATAGTTGTGGAAACTTAGAACCCGCGACGCGTAAGGCCTCTAGCCGCGTCGCGCGTAGAACCTTATCCCCGTTTTTTCGTCATTTGAGTTTTCTTCACCGCCTCAACTTTTGAGGTGGCACGTCGCGCATAGATTTATTCCCGCGACGCGCATGTTTATTCGACTGATTTGACTTTATCCTCAAAACTTCTTCAATTGTCCGCATTTAGTCCCTGATTATAACATTTCTTTGCAAACAAGCACTAGCACAAAAAGTGAGAAATACCAATGTATATATGATATATTTTCACTAAGAACAGGGCCTAACAACAACTAAAATACTTGATATTACTAGGCGTTGTCAATGTCACACCCCAAAACCACGATGACGGAATCGTCGGAAGGTGGAACATCTTACAGTATCACAACCATTGCATACATTGAAACATAAGTAGATAAACAACCATCATACATTGTAATTGTAAAGTTACATGTTAAAAATATTATTGTTCCAACCCAATTACAGTATGAAAAACAAAATAAACAAAAGTGACGTCTTTGCGTCCCATCCCAAAAGGTAGTCGTACCTGACTAATGGTTTCCTGAGAATACAATTAGTTTTAAAAGTGTCAACATTACGTTTATGAGTTCATAAGATTTTGTAGTGAGAAAATTCAGTATTTCCTTTGAAAAACCAGTAGTGTTCGTAACAAGAAAAATAGTATTTTTTTAAAAATTTAAATGTAGTTTTAAATCCATAAAACCATAATGTATAAATAATTCTTTACTTATATTTAATGTGGAAATGTAGTTTCACAATTGTGTAAAACTAGTGAAGATATTGTTAAAACAATGAATGTTAGTTGTAGTTATTTTGTGAGTTGATTATAGCCCTGCTACCGACTATGGTGTGTGTCTGCCCGACGTTCTTCAAGCGTCGTGACTTGATAAAACATTTGTCACCTCAGACCCGTCGGTCTAGCTGTAGCGAACAACTATAGGTGGGGACTTTCAATCTCATATAGATCTATACACAAGTATCCCGCTCATTTAAGATTCAAGTTACAATCCAGGACTTATCCCGATACTTTGTTTAGTACTATGAAGAAACTGTCTCACATAACCGTTCAACGTATTGTTTTTCCTTTTTTGAAAATGTTGTGAAAACTCTTTTGCATTTGTAATTATCAAAATGTCTATGATAATTATAGTATGTAATAATTATATATTTATATAATTATCTTTCGTGGTTTTGTCGTATCATTGTCGTTTGTTCCATAAATTATACATATTATAATTTATATAAATGTTTTCGTTGTGTTACCGTATTTATGCCTAAAAGATGTTAAGTATTTTAAATAAGTAATTTCTTACATCTAGGGGTGCAAATGAGCCGAGCCGGCTCGTGAGCTACCCGGGACCGGCTCGATAAAGCTCGGCTCGAGACCGATTTTAAACGAGCCCGAGCCGAGCCCGAGCTTAAATATAAGGCTCGTTTATTAAACGAGCCCGAGCCGAGCCTGTGCCACCAAGCTCGATTAGGCTCGCGAGCCCTAAACGAGCCTATATATATGATATAATATTATATATATATATATATATATATATATATATATATATATATATATATATATATATATATATATATATATATATATATATATATATATATATATTAAAACGTATTTAATCATTTAGGGACTTAGGCTCGTTTATTAAACAAGCCGAGCCTATGCCACCAAGCTTGATTAGGCTCGTTTAAGAGCTCGTTTAGGCTTGTTAAGAATTAAACGAGTCGAGCCCGAGCCCGAGCCGAGCCTGCGTATTTCTTAACGAGCCCGAGCCGAGCTTAGGTCCATAAAGCTCGTAACGAGCCGAGCCCGAGCCGAGCCCTATGTATTTCTTAACGAGCCCGAGCCGAGCTTGGTCAGGCTTGGGCTCGGCTCGTTTGCACCCCTACTTACATCTAAGGCACTAAATATAATCAATAGGATAAACAAACCATTTTTCAAATAAGTGATAACAACTTATTAGTTTTGATGGCAACATTTATAGTTTTTGTGTTTTTACCAAAAGATGGCAAATATTTTCAAATAGTCATCTTTCATGCATAATACTTTAAAATGGTCATTTTAATGTCAAGTACCAATTTCCTTGTAAAAAGTCATTTTCCAAACTTGTTACGACGTTATAAGTTCAAATAGTCGTTATTACGACGAAAATAACGTCTTTATTATAAATGGTCATTTCATATGCAAAAATAGTAACAATATATTTATTTTAGACCATTTTAATTATGTAAACTTTTACAATTGATTATTGTCCAACAACATATAACAAAAATAGTTTTTATGACCATTTTAGTGAAAAAGTGTTTCCATGCCTTTTTGCCAAAAATCTAATAGTGCACTTTTTATGACCATTTTTACCAACAAAGTAATAACATATATTTTTGGTTGATGATTTTGACATGTAAGAGTTTTGTATGTTATTTTCTTAAACTAAACATGTATTTTAGTTTATCATAACACTTTTTCCATGTAAAGCACTTTTATAGTAAAATAAACAAACATGTGTAACATACTATATTTCAAGATCAGAACAAGTAGTTTAATGTCTTGTATTCTCTCCTAAAACATTTGAAAGGGTAGAAAATGAGGAGTATGAACTCACCCTTGAAGTGTGAATTTGGTTTAAAAACGAGAATGGTCGTGTTTGAGAAGCACCGTGAATTATCACCAACGAGCTTCGACTTGGATTTGGGCTTCAACTAATACTCCGAAACAATAAGGCTTTAAGCGGCAGACGGTGGCCGACGGTGGTGGAGCGGCAGCGGGACGATGGTCGGCGGTGGTGGAGCGGTGGCCGGCGGTGGTATGGGAGGCGTGTTTTGGGCCGATCACAAGAGAGAGAGAGAGAGAGATAGAGAGAGAGAGAGAGAGAGAGAGAGAGAGAGAGAAATCTAGTCAAGTGAAATGGGAAAGATGCGTCATATTTATAATATATGGGAAGTATGACCTCACTATTTGTTTAATATAAAGTGGGGAGGTCATACTTGTAGGTTGGAGGATGATGGGGGTGAAAATGATCGTCCATGGAGGCGTGGGCAAGGGGAGGGGGCATAAGAGATTACTACTCTCTCATGTAAGTGTAGGTCTTGCCTTAAAAGTCCTCCCAGACTTCCTAAATTCGCGTGCCAAAATCTCAACGTCTAATATTTTTTTCGAGAGCGAAGAATTGTCGAGCCGAGTGTGTCGATTCCAGAAACCCAAACGAATTAGTTTTTCGAGCTATAAAACTTCGGGAAATCGCATTTAAATATTTGTGTTCGTTTTATTCGGAACGTCTGATTTTTTGACTTTTATAAATATTTGTACTAAAAATATTTCGAGTATAGAATCAAATAATAGACCATAGCCTGAGTCCAGAAACATTCACCGAATTTCCATCTGAGGTGTGTAAGTGCCTCCACGGATCTAAATGATCTATGTAATTAAAGAAAACCAGTGTTACACTGTCTTGTTTTCTTATAATAGTTGTATCTTTTACATACAAGCTCCGTTTTTGACGTTCTATAAATTGACAGATTCGTAAACATGAATACATCGTGTAATAAATATTATTTAAACCAAAATAATATTTATATGATTTATCGAATTTTACGCTACTGTAGTCTATTATTCAAAATTATAGGGTTTACTTGATAATTGATTCGAAATAGCGTATTGTAGTATTATAATTTCTAATAATACCTTAGGAAAGTTATGAAAATTACATTTCAACGCATTATCCTAATTTGCACTCTGGTTGACCTTTGTTGACCAAATTTGACGGATTTCACAGGATATTACTTGCATTTCATGATTATGAAATATGGCAAATGGGATGTATAAAAAACCGCTTTCCTTAACGGAAAACAAAAAGGGGATGTGTAAGTAACACATTCAAAGGGTTTTTATGGTCCAGGATACCTGATAGAGTTTGTAAACTTGAGATGTCCATTAATGGACTCAAACAAGCGTCTCACAGCTGTGATTTTGTTTCAAAGAGAAAGTTAAAGTGTTTTAACTTCGAGAAACAAAAATAAGCCAGAAATATGTGTCAAGGCTAGTTGGAGCATTATAGTCTTCTTTGTTATAGATGTTGGAGACACATCACTATATGAAAAAATATCCTATGTTGCAAAGTGCAAAAGCTTAGGAATGTTTTGCTATGAAGAACTTGGGAAATGCATTATATGGTATAAGAATCTATGGAGATAGATACTTGATAGAGAACCTTATACAGAGATCTATAGAGATAGGTTCGAATAACTAATAGGACTAAGCCAAGATACTTACTTAGATAAGATCTTGAATGGATTCAAGATGAGAGATTCTAAGAATAGGTTTATACCTATACAACATGGCATGACATTGTGTAAGGACCCAGTGTCCCAATTTTAGTGATGAATTAGAAAAGGATGAGTCGAGTCTCATACGCTTCGGCTAGGGATCGATCATATATGCCATACTATATACTTAACCTAATGTCTCGTAATCCTAGCAAAGTCATTAGATCACAAAATCAAGAACATCTTAAGTGTCTTAGATATATATGAGATTGGTTTTTGGGAAAATTTAGATCGCATTCAAGGACATCTTAAGTATCTTATGAAGATGTAAGATTGGTTCCTTAAGGAATACAGTGTAGAAGTTTATGTTGATTCATGCTTTCTAAAAGAAATATATGATCCACATGTGTAGCCGGGATTCGTGGTCTTAATAAATGGTGACTTAGAGGAGTACCAAGTATGACACCATAGTGGATTTAACAATATGAGCTAGAGTATGTTGTAGCTAGAGATGTTGCAAAGAAATCAATGTAGCAAAAGGGGTTCATCATAAATACTGTTATTGTTTCATACTTTAATAGTTATTGTGAGATCCTTTTTGTGACTAAAAGGGTGAAGTCATTTTGACTTAGGACCCATGTCACACAAATACACATGGCATGTACTTAGCAGTTGCGATTACAATTGAAAACTTGTCAAAAGTTGGAAGTTTGTCAAAAGTTAAGACATTATGGTCAATAGAATTGTTATATGCCATTGTCAGTTATTCTTAGTCAATGGGCATAGAATTGCCAATGAGTTGGTTTAATGTTTTGTTTGATATATTGGAACTGATACAATATTAATATTTATCTGATTTGGCGATTATTACGTAGAGATCATAATATATGCAGGAGTGCAGTTATTTCATTACTTTACTATTGTGTTCCGTTTTGCATGTTTGGAACCCAATACCCGAGTAGTAATTTACTCAAACATCCACAGTCACTCATACTCTTGGAAGTAAATAGTGATTTAAGACTGTCATGGAGTATTAGTTGATGTCTATAGAGATTGGACATGACATGGATATGCAACTAATACTCACAAGTACTTAAATGGAGATTTAGGCATTGGATAAACCGCGCTTCGAGAGGTTACTTTATGGATAAAATCACAAATAATTCTAAGATGATAATATATTATATTCTTCAAACGGAGATGCATGAGTTTTAGTTTACAATTCTGTTATGCATTGATTTACCTTAACGCAATCGTAACTGGGAGTTATAAAATGTATGCCCATGTATGACATGATGAGTTGACTAGGACTATGTAGTCAAAGTTTATTTGTTCATTTTTCCTTAATAGGAAAAGGTGATATTTGTCGGCCCCTCAGTGATTTGATGTTGACAATGTAGTGCTAGGCTTAGCCCTGACTAGATTGATTTGTTCAATTCAGTAGTCTGATAAGGTCATCACAAATCGGAAACCGAGAAACATAATATTGAACCTTGAGATTGATTCTTTTCATGCATTGTTCAAACAAGGATTTTATTATACTTTTGATAAATTTAATGGTTCAATTTCAGTTTTTAAAAATGATGTTTTTATATTTGATGCTTTGCCTTGTGATGGAGTGTATGAGACTATTATGTGTGTTGATAATTATGGTAAAAATGTGTTGCATATTGATTCTTCGAATGTTATAGAAAAGGCGTGTTTGTGGCACTGTCACCTTGGTCATATTAATAAGAAACGCATCGGCCAACTCCAAAAGGATGGAGTGTTGGAATCATTCGACCTTAAATCGGATGATGTATGCGAGATTTGTTTACTTGGCAAGATGACAAAATCACCATTCAAATGTTCTTTGAAAGAGGTGAAGGTTTGTTGGATATCATACACACAGATGTGTGTGGTCCCTTCAGAACAACCACAAAAGATGAACGCGGTTCTATGTGACCTTTACTGATGATTTTACTAGATATGGGTATATCTACTTAATCAAGCACAAATCGGATACCTTTGAAAAATTCAAAGAGTTTAAAAACGAAGTAAAAAATCAGTTACGCAGAAAGATAAAGATGCTCAGATCCGACAGAGGCTGTGAGTATCTTAGTATCGAGTTTCTCGATTATCTTAAGGAATGTGGAATTGTTTCACGGTTGTCGCCTCCAAGAACACCACAGTTGAATGGTGTTGCAGAAAGGAGAAACCGAACCTTGTTGGACATGGTTCGTTCCATGATGAATCGAGCTTCACTTCCAATTCATTTATGGGGGTGTGCCTTAGAGACTGCCGCCATATCTTTAACCTTGTCCCAACCAAGAAGGTTGCTAAAACACCTCACGAGATGTGGACGAGGAAAGTTCCCTCGTTGGCACACATCAAAGTCTGGGGTTGTGAGGCTTTCGTGAGACGTGAGACTCAAGACAAACTAGCAGAAAGAAGTGAGAGGTGCTATTTCATCGGATACCCGAAACAGTCAATTGGATACTTGTTCTACAGACCAAGCGAGGACGTGGTCTTTGTAGCTATACGAGGAGTCTTTCGAGATAGAGAGAGCTTATTTCCAAAGAGGACAGTGGGAGTATAATCGATCTCGAAGAAATTCAGGATACGCCCGATGAAACAACCTTAGGAGAAACTAGCCGTCAACACGAGGAACAGGTTCCTGTTGGAACGACTGACATCTCATTGCCCCTTAGGCGTTCGGATAGTGTTAGCATGCCACCCGAGTTTTATGGTTTCCATATAACTACGGATGGTGACACGTTTGTCAGTGATCGTACACTAACAAATTTGGATGAACCAGCTAACTACCGCGAAGCAGTGGCAGGCCCCGAGTCTGCCAAATGGAAAGAGGCAATGGACAGCGAGATTAAGTCCATGTATGACAATCAAGTTTGGAACTTGGTTGACAATGTGTCGGGTCGTAAGACGGTCGGGTGCAAGTGGATCTTCAAGAAGAAGACCGACATGGATGGCAAAGTACACACTTATAAAGCTCGGCTGTTTACGAAGGGATTCACTCAAACCCTGGGGATTGATTATGATGAAACCTTCTCACCAGTAGCCAAGATTAAGTCAATTAGGACAATGCTTGCCATAGCTGCATTTCATGATTATGAAATTTGGCAGATGGATGTCAAAACCGCTTTCCTCAACAGGAAGTTGACTGAGGATGTTTACATGAATCAGCCAGAGGGTTTTGAAGACACAAAGCATCATTATAAAGTGTGTAAGCTTGAGAGATTAATCTACGGATTGAAATAAGCTTCTCGCAGTTGGAATCTTTGTTTCCATGAGAAAGTCAAAGAGTTTGGTTTCTCTAGAAGTGAAGATGAGTCCTGTGTATATGTCAAGGCTAGTGGAAGTATAGTCACTTTTCTCGTGCTGTATGTTGATGACATACTGCTCATGGGAAACGACGTTCCGACCTTGCAAGACGTCAAGTCTTGGCTCGGGAAGTGTTTCACCATGAAGAACCTTGGAGAAGCTGCTTATATTCTCGGGATAAGGATACTGAGAGATAGAAAGAAAAGCTTAATAGGCCTGAGTCAGTGTACATACTTGGAAAAGGTACTAAAGAGGTTTAGTATGGAAAATTCCAAGAAGGGAGAGCTACCTATCCAAAGTAATGCCAAATTGAGTAAGACTCACAGTCCGAGTACCGATGAGGAAATAGCTGATATGAGTCGGGTACCTTATGCTTCGGCAGTAGGGTCGATCATGTATGCTATGACGTGTACTCGCCCCGACGTATCCTTTGCATTTAGCATGGTGAGTCGGTACCAGGGGAATCCTGGTAGAGCGCACTGGATAGCGGTTAAGAACATACGCAAGTATCTGCGAAGGACAAAGAACATGGTGTTAGTCCTTGGTGGTAGTGATGACTTGAAAGTGAGTGGATTTACATACGCCAGTTTCCAGACAGTTAGAGACAGTGGTCGGTCTCAGTCGGGCTGGGTATTCCTTCTGAACGGGGAAGCGGTTACTTGGAAATTTTCCAAGCATGAAACAATGGCTGATTCAACGTGCGAACTAGAGTACATTGCAGCAAGTGAAGCGTCTAAGGAAGCGGCTTGGTTGAAGAACTTTATCGATGACCTTGGAGTTGTCCCGAGCATTCAGGAGCCGATGGAACTATTCTGCGATAATGAAGGAGCGATCGCTTTGACAAAGGAACCGCGAGATCATGGAAAGTCCATGCATATCGACAGAAAGTACCACTACATTCGACATCGGGTAAAAGAAGGTCACCTCTTGGTTAAGAGGGTATCATCAGAAGACAATCCTGCAGACCCTTTGACTAAGGCACTGAGCAGGATCAAGCACAATCAGCATGCTCGAAGCATTGGACTGAAGGATGATATTAGTTTTACTAGGGAGTAAGTATGAACGAAGACTGTCATGAATCGGTTGTAGATTGCCTAAGGAGTTAGACATTGCAGTAAGACTGCTACAACGTTCATGAGTACTTAGAAAATAGAGATTTGAGTATTGGATAAACCCGCGCTTAACGGATTGCTTCATGGATTACATCACGAGCAATGTTAAGACGATAATATCCTTTGATCTTTAAGTGGAGAGATATGGTATGTAATTTGCAAAGCAGTTGCTCATTGATAATGCAAAAACACATCAGTAACTCGATGTTATAAAACGCATTGTTGTGAGTATTCTGACTGGTAAAATGTACAGACATATAAGTCGAAACTTATCCGTCCCCTGACCCGATGGGAAACAAATATATATAGGCCTCTCCATGATTTTGAAGTTAACTGAAAGTGTTGGCCAACCAGGACTGAATTGATGTGTTCAATTAGTAGTCTTAAAGTCATAAGCAAATCGGAAATCGAGAAACAGAGCAGCGGACCAAGATTGATCTTAATCCATGTCTTGAGTCTGAAAATATCTTGTTGGACGGAGGATCATCCGATCACTTATCTTTGGACAGAACTGACTGGGTCAGAGTTCAGTAACAGTTTCTGAGAAACTGAGATTTGTTAATCAGAAGATAAATGAACAATTAAAGTTATAGCCATATCCAAGTGGGAGACTGTTGGATTAGGTGTCTGTTGAGACTATTTCTGCTGAAGTGCTCAACTATCCAAAGTCTGTTTGCCTAAAGCCCCAAAGTAATAAGCAAATAGAAGACCACGAAGTCTGAAGACTCCGAAGTGCTACGCATGGAGGATCCGAAGACTTCACAGCCTGTCCATCTGTCTTTTGTGTGCACGCGTATAGTACAATACGTGTTGCATGAATCTTCTATCCTATTGGCTAGTACACTGATAGGATATTCTCTGTAAAAGATTGTACTATTCGTATCACTGATACAGTATAAATATCAGTGATACCATGCCGTGTAGAGTGTGAGATTATGAAATACTGTAAGACTACCAAATAGAAAACCCTATTGTAAAACCTTACGATCTAATCAAGCATTCGGCACAAGTTATCCATTTCACTGTGTTCTTTAACTGTTCTTTACTATTATATTTGCTGTGTGATTGCTTAGTACAACAACAACTATTAAACACTAGTCATTGTTTGTCTATATAAACGATTTCAACACCCAACAGTGTCTAAGTCATGACTGTAAATTGTATTTATCTTGTTAATTGAAGCAAAGTCTATTTGGGTTGCCCTCATAGCTGGAGGATTGATGTAGAGTTCAGTAGAGAGAGAGTTTGATTTATTAATTGTTTAATAAATCAATAGAAATTAAATAAATAGTTTATTAATATATTTAAGTGTTAATATATTAATTAGAAACTATATTAATTAATTAGAATTTAATTTAGAATTAATTGGATTTAATTCAGTGATTAAATTAATTAATTAAAAGTGTAGGGACTGGTTTGTATTTGTTCAATAGTTGAATAACTGGCAAACCAGTAGCCAGGGGTCAAAGTTGGCGCCAATATGGAGGGAACTCCATAGTTGGCGAAAACCCTAATTAGGGTTTAGAAGCCTTGGTCCAAATGGTCAACAGGCTTGCCTATTAAGGAGGCTCCTCTAGGGTTTCAGCTGTAACCCTTGGAGGCTATAAAAGGAACCTCCTGACTCCCCATTTTCTGCGCCACTTTTGATACTCTCCAGAGACTCTGCTGTTTTCTCTCCTACATAGCTTGGGTGTGACTGCATTTGAGGCAGGATCTCTTTGCTGCTAGCTTCAAGAACAAGATTCAAATGTTGGTAATTCTTGTTTTGATCTTTAGAAATAAATGTTGGCCTTTAGGTTTTATTATATATTTATTGTAGAAAAACATAGATCTCTTTTAGGGTTGCATGTGAACTTAGGAATTTCTAGTTCATAGATTGTATAAAAGCCTTCAGCTTCCGTGTAGGTTTGTAGTAATTGTAACTAGCCTGAGAATTTTTGTATGTTTCCGCTGCCATGATAGTTGAATCTAGGACATATAAAACCTATCAATATGGTGATTAGATTTTAAGGTTTCCTTCCATAAAAATGGATTTAGTTTTGAAATTTAAATGATCTTCCATAAATATAGGATTTTAATTGAGAAAAAAAGAAAAAAATAGCGTAATCTCATAAGATTTTTCCAAGAAATAGCCAAAAATTAGTCAAATGACCAAAATAGCCATGATTTTCCCAGATAATTAGCACCATCTCCAAAAACCCCTTATTATTTGGAAAAACTTTTAAAAAATGGGAAAACTCCATTTTTGACCTATGGGTATTTTGTAGGTATAAAGGCTTAAAATTTTCCCATAACTACTCATTTTTACTACAACCACCTGCGAAACTCTCTCTTTTTTCTCTATTGAAATGGCGCAATACTACCAGAAAAATGATGTTAGTTTTTTAATTTTGTACACTTTAAGCATGTTTACGATGTTCTCCTCTAGATTTATCGTGTTAATATCGTGTTTTAGCGAAAAAAATTTAAACCCCACAAATATTTACAGAGTTTCGCATATTATGTACAATCTGTGTATATATATGTTTTTTGTTGAAAAAACGATAACCGATCTCCACGAGTAAGGGTTTTTAAGCCGATTACTGTGTGACAGATATGTATTTTAACTATAATATGCGGAAATAAAAATAAGAGTTGCGGAATAAAATAAAGCGGTAAATCTAAACTAGACAGTATTTAAATAGACAGAAAGCGGTAAATAAAGTAAATGTTAGAAGTTAGAGGTTAGATGTAATAAACGCCATTATCAACGATAAAGTGTTTTTACAATAAATAAAAATGTTAGAAGTTAGAAGTTAGAAGTTAGATGTCTCGGTTAAATACAGTCCACATATGTTTTCGTTGTCAAGGTTCAATTCGGATGTATTGGATATTTGGTACAGTTGATTTATAACAGTTTGAATAAATCAATAACGACACAAATAATTTCAAAAGAACTTATCGATAGCTGAGGAAGATGGCGTTTTCTTTGAAGCGTCGATTCTTGTTCTTTACGGTAGGATGAGGTTTGGTAGTTTTTGGTGTTTGGTGAAATGGGTTTTTTGGTGTTGGTTTAATTGAGATGCACGGGGTTTTTGTGGTTTAGTTTTTGTGGTGTATGTATTTGGTAGAGGGTGTGTAGGTTTTGTGGTTTGGTATTCGGGTTGAGGTTGTTTAGAGGTTTGAAGTTTGGTGTCGGGTAGAGGTTTTGTTTGGTGTCGGGTAGAGGTTTTGTTTGGTGTCGGGTAGAGGTTTTGTATGGTGTTGGGTAGAGGTTTTGTTTGGTGTCGGGTAGAGGTTTTGTATGGTGTTGGGTAGAGGTTTTGTATGGTGTTGGGTAGAGGTTTTATTTGGTGTTGGGTAGAGGTTTTGTTTTGGTGTCGGGTAGAGTATGGGTGTAGCGGTTTTTGTTTGGTGTTTGTTTGGACGTGTATTTTCTTTGTTTGAAAAGAGTTTTCTTGAGAGTTGTGGTGGTTTTTTTTTGCTCTTTGGACGTAGGGTAATATTGGTGCTTGTATGGGTATGGTGTGGTGTATGATTTTCTGCACAAGAATGGCAAGAGGTGAGCTTCTTATTTATAGTCACTGAACACAGTGTTCGCGTCGCGACCAGGTGGTCCGTCGCGTCGCGAAGGGGCGTGTGTCGGGTTGCTTTTGGTCGGCCACTGGTTAGTGCGTTGTGTTGGTAGTCTCGCGATCAAGAAGTAGGTGGTGTCGCGTCCAAGGGCTTCGCGTCGCGACCGCCATCTCCGTCGCGTCGCGATCGTTGTGGAGTTTTGGTCTTCTGCTTTGCTTCTTCTCTTCACGTCGCGACCACTATGTCTGTCGCGTCGTGATTGCTGTAGCAGTGTGATATTTTGTATTTTGCTTTTCTTCACGTTCAATCTTGAATCCATGCAACCTGAAATACTGATAATATTTGTTAAAAAACATTTCGACTTATTTCAGTGATGGTCACATAAAAACATAAAAACATTATTTAACAATTTCCCCCTATGTGATCATTAATGAAATGAGGAGAAAAATGTTTGATTGAAAATTCTTGAAATTTGGATAAAACATTTATAAAATCATATCACATGTTTTGAAAAGTGTGACTAGATTTTACTTATGTTTTGAAAAATGTTTGTCAAGAATATTTGTTTCTGAATCAAGGTTTCGAGTTCGATTATCAAAAGGTTTTTGTATATGCATTTTCATAATATTCCTTAAGATTTTATAGAATTTATAAAGACGACAAGTGATCTTAATAGGTCGATTCAGATGAACTTCTCATAGGTATAGCCCACACTTGACTGAGGTGTTTGTTTGTTCTGGGTGCAGAACTGGTGTATAATCACTAAAGATGAGTGATATCTCTCAGTTTGAAGGTGTTGACTTATGCTTAATGTGGATTTATACCTATATACTTTAGTCACTTGGTCTTCATATTAGATAATCAATCACATAAGACTGGTTTCGGCATTACTCAGAGGGTTTCTTCATTCATGCCATTGATGTTTACTCTCTCTCCGTTGGGAAATACATGTAGAGGGGTTTAGAAATATTCATAGTGCAGTTTGCAACTAAGTATATTCAATTATGAAGGCTACAGTATCCCGGTAAATCTTTGGTTTTAACAGCTATATTTGATAAAGCATTTGAGAGTCTGTTTGTTTGGAAAATTTTGAGAGATGTCTGTCTTGATTGATTGTTGTTGTAAATCTTCCTTTTCTTTGGTGAAGTGTTCACCTTTGTCTTTATCTTTTCTTGATTTGTGAAAAGATATCTGATGTGGTTACCAATTGTGATTTGTTGACATCTTTTGTTGGATATGACTTTGCGTTTTGAGATTTTGAGTTTTCTTCTGGTTTTCTTGGATATGACTTTGTCGTTTCTTCAATTGTCAGATTTGTTATGCCAGATGATGAAGCTTTTCTTTGAAGTGGTTTGATTGAGGATAGGGATAGGTGATATAATAGACAGTTTGTCTAATATATAAGAAAATGAATGTATCGTCCCTGGTCATTTTGATATCTAAGCAAAAATGAGACTAGCATCACGGTATAAGAGTATAAATCCTATAAGTCATCATGAAAACACCTTTGCTCACAGAAATGAATTTCACTTAGCAGTTAAAGACGAGGCACAAATTCTCACATGGGTTTGGTTTTCATCTGAATCTCCTGATCTTATGTCCCTTAATAGATAAAATCGTTATAATTGAAATAAATTCAAAGGGAATAGGAGAATGTACATAACACAAATGTTTGAAATTTAAACCTTCTCTTTAATTAAGAAGCAATATAAGTGAGAACATTCATCGAGCATAAGTATCTGAAAATTCAGTCAAGAAGATATTAATCACATGGTTTTATAAAAACTTTTAAAAGGATAAAACTTTATTCAATTTTTTTTGTGATTTTTGATTATGTGGATGTTTTTGGTAAATTTTGGTTTGCGGGTGAGAATGGGGTAACGAGAGTTCCCCCATAAATGATGCACTGGGATCATTTTGGATAGGTAGATTGGGATTGTTTAAAGAGGAATTTGGTTTTGGTGGTTCTCCCATAAATGATGCATTGGGATCATTTGGACAGGTGGATTGAGGTGTTTTTAGGAAGGCTCTGGTTTTGGTGGTTCCCCCTCGACTGGATCTGCATCATTTTGGTTTGATTGTGAAGTTTCTGCATCGGAGGTAGTGTGGGTTTGAAGTCTTGTAGAAATCTCTGGTTTCCTGTCATATGCTTGGAACGGCCACTATCGATATACCATGTATCATCCTTGGGCTCTCCAGCACAAAGTGCCTGCAATTAGACAGAAAGTTTAGGTACCCAAACCATGGTGGGTCCTGATTTGTTAATGGTTTTCGGTGATTTGAAATTATTATGGTTTCTGTTAATTGGACGAAGTGGTTGAGGCTTGATTTGACTTATCAGATTTTCCCAATTTAAGATTTGTTTTTGAAAACCTGTCATTTGGAAAGATTTCTGATTGTGTGAAAGGTATCCTATATGTAATGACTTGTTTGAAAACCTTTCTTTGTTTTTGGGATGAGGATGGTTTTGAAAGACATTATGATGATGGAATGGATTTTGGTGAAATGATGGTTTTTGAAAGTTCCCTGAGAGATTGAAGTTTATCTCTTGAAAGCGATTTTGAATTGGTTTTTGAAAAGGTTTTTGTTTTGGATTAAAGGTTTGTTTTTGTGGCACAGAAGCAGGTTTTAAAGGTTTCTTTTGGGTTTGTTTGAAAACTTTGGGTTTTCCTTGTTCCTTTTGAAAAGCAATTGGTTTAGAGGTACTGCCTTTCTCGTAAAAGGAGTTTGCTCTATTCAAAAAGTTTTTAAGTTTGGAGTTTTGGTTGCTAATTTGGATTTGGTGGGTTGAAGACCTATTAGTGAAAGATATTTTGGAAACAGTGAAATCAGTATCATCTGGGTTACAGTTGATAACTGTTTCGTCGTCTGAATTTTCCTCATTAACAGATGTGGATAGATCTGTTAGAGTTGATTCAGAGTTTTCACTGTTAGTCCTGGTTTCTTGTTTGGCTTGTTCGATTTCGAAGGATTCTCTTACTAATCCAGGTCTGTAATTCGTATCGATTTTGCCAGATCCTAAGGATGTTGCTTTGATGAAAATATCATCACTTAGTTTTCTAGCAAGATTGATAGAATCCAGTTTTCCTTGAAATCTTTGATTCTCGGATTCAAGAAGTTTGATTTGTTTTGAAGAATCATTTAGTTTTAGAATCAAACTAGTGTTTTTGTCAGTTAAATCTTGAATTTTTAGTTTTAACTGAAGGACTTCTATTTCTAAGGCATCTTTTATTTCAGATGGAAAAACAGATTGATTTTTTATTTCTAAGTCCCTTTTTTGTTTTAGAGCTTCATTTAATTGATCTAAGACGTGATTATACTCTTCTGATTTTCGTTTGACGTCTCTTTCAAGTTTGTCTCTAGTCATTGTTGATTCTCCAAATCTGAGTTGCAAGGTTTGTAATTCAGATTTGCAGATATCAGATTTGACTATTGTGTCATGATATAGTTTGAGATCAGCTTTCAAACTGTTCTCAATCTTAGTCATGTGGGACTCAAATGGTGTTCTTGAAAGACCGAGATCTGAGATCATAGACCATACCTGATCGATGACATATGGAGCTCTTGAGTAGGTTGTGGAAGACATTTTTGGGTTGGTTTTTTTTTTTTGAAAATTTTAAGATTTTAATTTTTTTTTTTTTGAACAAGTGATATTAAGATGAAATTTTTAAAGAAAACTTATTGGTGGTTTATAAAAACGCTACACAAAAGTTCTCGACAAAAATTTCAAAGTAAATCACACAAGCTCTGATACCAATTATTGAAAAAACGATAACCGATCTCCACGAGTAAGGGTTTTTAAGCCGATTACTGTGTGACAGATATGTATTTTAACTATAATATGCGGAAATAAAATAAGAGTTGCGGAATAAAATAAAGCGGTAAATCTAAACTAGACAGTATTTAAATAGACAGAAAGCGGTAAATAAAGTAAATGTTAGAAGTTAGAGGTTAGATGTAATAAACGCCATTATCAACGATAAAGTGTTTTTACAATAAATAAAAAGGTTAGAAGTTAGAAGTTAGAAGTTAGATGTCTCGGTTAAATACAGTCCACATATGTTTTCGTTGTCAAGGTTCAATTCGGATGTATTGGATATTTGGTACAGTTGATTTATAACAGTTTGAATAAATCAATAACGACATAAATAATTTCAAAAGAACTTATCGATAGCTGAGGAAGATGGCGTTTTCTTTGAAGCGTCGATTCTTGTTCTTTACGGTAGGATGAGGTTTGGTAGTTTTTGGTGTTTGGTGAAATGGGTTTTTTGGTGTTGGTTTAATTGAGATGCACGGGGTTTTTGTGGTTTAGTTTTTGTGGTTTAGTTTTTGTGGTGTATGTATTTGGTAGAGGGTGTGTAGGTTTTGTGGTTTGGTATTCGGGCTGAGGTTGTTTAGAGGTTTGAAGTTTGGTGTCGGGTAGAGGTTTTGTTTGGTGTCGGGTAGAGGTTTTGTTTGGTGTCGGGTAGAGGTTTTGTATGGTGTTGGGTAGAGGTTTTGTTTGGTGTCGGGTAGAGGTTTTGTATGGTGTTGGGTAGAGGTTTTGTATGATGTTGGGTAGAGGTTTTGTATGGTGTTGGGTAGAGGTTTTATTTGGTGTTGGGTAGAGGTTTTGTTTTGGTGTCGGGTAGAGTATGGGTGTAGCGGTTTTTGTTTGGTGTTTGTTTGGACGTGTATTTTCTTTGTTTGAAAAGAGTTTTCTTGAGAGTTTTGGTGGTTTTTTTTTGCTCTTTGGACGTAGGGTAATATTGGTGCTTGTATGGGTATGGTGTGGTGTATGATTTTCTGCACAATAATGGCAAGAGGTGAGCTTCTTATTTATAGTCACTGAACACAGTGTTCGCGTCGCGACCAGGTGGTCCGTCGCGTCACGAAGGGGCGTGTGTCAGGTTGCTTTTGGTCGGCCACTGGTTAGTGCGTTGTGTTGGTAGTCTCGCGATCAAGAAGTAGGTGGTGTCGCGTCCAAGGGCTTCGCGTCGCGACCGCCATCTCCGTCGCGTCGCGATCGCTGTGGAGTTTTGGTCTTCTGCTTTGCTTCTTCTCTTCACGTCGCGACCACTATGTCTGTCGCGTCGTGATTGCTGTAGCAGTGTGATATTTTGTATTTTGCTTTTCTTCACGTTCAATCTTGAATCCATGCAACCTGAAATACTGATAATATTTGTTAAAAAACATTTCGACTTATTTCAGTGATGGTCACATAAAAACATAAAAACATTATTTAACATTTTTAATGCACGTTTTGTGCATTAAAAACTTGTACATTCGCAGATTGTATATAATATGTGCTTTTTAAAAAAAATTAAAAAGATGTTGAGATAGCCTATGTTCCGGAAAGATGAAATCAATTTTTTAAAGTTGTGGAAAATTTTTTTTGGTGAAAAACGATTTTTTAGTTAAAAAAAGATTTTTTATGTGAATGTACAAGTTTTTAATGCATGTTTTGTGCATTAAAACTTGTACATTCGCAGATTATACATAATATGCTTTTTTTTTGTTTTTTTTAAATCTATAAAAAAATATGTTGAGGTAGCCTATGTTCCGAAAAGATGAAATTAATTTTTTTTAAGTTGCAGATTTTTTTGGTAAACATAGATTTTTTAGGTAAAAAACAATTTTTTATGCGAATGAACAATTTTGAATGCACGTTTTGTGAAGTTGTAGATAAAAACCCGATTAGATAAAAGACGATTTCGTTATGAATGTGGTTGTTCTTATTTACTATAATTTATATCTATTACAAAATAGCACTATATTAAAAATTGTGGGTGTTTTACAACAGTACGATAACAAACATCCAAATAGCTAGAACGAGTTAACTACAAACCGTGAAGTGAGATGTCAAATACCCATAATTGTTAAATAAGATCAGGAGAAATCGCCCTAGAACGGTGCCCTACGAAGGAATTACGATGATTCAAAAATGCAATAAAATGTTTTCATTAAAACGGTAAAAACGCATAACCTTGTGGGGGGGTGGGG
The DNA here is from genome assembly GCA_023525715.1 of Cichorium intybus. Lineage (NCBI taxonomy): Eukaryota > Viridiplantae > Streptophyta > Magnoliopsida > Asterales > Asteraceae > Cichorium > Cichorium intybus. Next base: position 22,851,402 of record CM042015.1, read on the forward strand.
GGGTTCAACGAGGGCATTTTAGATGTTATACTAGCGCACAAATGATCCCCACAATGTTGCTACGTCACTCGTATAATATCCGTCTTAAAAATACTACGCAACATGAATATAAAATTTTCACATAAAATCATAAACGTGTCAACTTTGACGAACCGTAACTCATAGTTAGAACGAGTTAACTATAAACCTTGAAGTGGGTTGTCAAATACCCATAATTGTTAAATAAGATCGGGAGAAAACAACCTTAAACAGTACCCTACGAAGGAATTAGAATGATGCAAAATTGCAATTAAATGTTTTCATTAAAACGGTAAAAACACAGAATTGAGGGTTTTTTTTTTCAACGAGGGCATTTTAGATGTTGTATTAACTGTTTAGCAGCATCCAAATAAAGAGAAAAAAATTGTGTATCTGCCATACCCGATCTAAAGGATTCTGCAAACCCAAAAAAATAGCAAATTTTTTTATCGCAGATTATGGGGAGAGTTTCGCAGATTATGGGCCATTTTCGCAGGTGGTGTCAATGTCATTTTCGGGTATAAAAAAATCGCAGATTTTTGGTGGTTTTTGCAGATTTCAGGTAGTTTTCGCAGATACCTCCAATCATCAGCGAAAATCATGGCTATTATGGTCATTTGGCTATTTTTTGGAAAAAACTTTTGGGATTAAGCTCTTTTTGTATTTTTCTCATTTTAATTTAAATAATAATTAATTTAACTAACAAAATTAGTATAATAACTCTATCAAATAATTAGATCATATTTAGTCATACATTCACAAAATAACAATAGTTTATACATGATCCTCTGTGTGTGTGTGTGTCTATATATATATATATATATATATATATATATATATATATATATATATATATATATATATATATATATATATATATATATATATATATATATATATATCGGTAGAAGTTCAAATGAGACCATGTAAATTTTGTGAGACGGTGAGACGCAATCCTAGCCACTCATTTTGGAGATCAAAAAATAAAAAAAAAATTAAAATAGGCTAAAATAATGAGAATTGTTTTTAAAAAAAAAATTCTACTAATTTTCGCTATTTATTCTATCTGGAAAAAATAAAAAATAATAATAATAATTCGAAAAAAAACCTGGAAAAATCAAAAAAAAAATATTCTATTATAATGTTGTTGGATGTTGCATATTCTAATAGAATTTTACACAAACTAGTGTAATATTCTACCAGAATATGAAAAAACACTAATATTCTAGTATAATATTATACTATCCTGTGTAATATTCTATTACAATATTCAACATCCATCTACATTCCACTGAAATATTGTTTTATTTTTCCTAGTTTTTTTTCGATTTTTTAATTTTTTTTAATTTTTTTAGATAAAATAAATAGCGAAAATTAGTAGAATGGCTGGGACTGCGTCTCTCGTCTCATAAAAGTTGCATGACCTCATTTATATATATATATATATATATATATATATATATATATATATATATATATATATATATATATATATATATATATATATATATATATATATATATATATATATATATATATATATATATATATATAACTGGGATCCGGTTAGAAGAGAATTTTCAGTAGGAAGGTAAGAAGTCTTTATTTACATATTATTTCGGCGAAACAACAAAATAAATCAATAGATGATGCAAAAATAACATTATTCATAAAAAAATCCCGAAAAAACAACTCGATGATTCATTTTTACGACGATTTTGTTGTTATTCACTAAAATTGTCTGTAACGTGAATAGAAACTTGATTTACTAAAAAATGATTCATCAATATGTTTTTTTAGGAATTTTTTCAATGAATCATGTTATTTTTTATTCATCTAGTGATTCATTTTGATAATTCGTCAAAAAACCAAGTAAATAAAAAACTTCTTACCTTCTTACCATAATTTTACTTATTATTTGATCCTCTTCTATATATATATATATATATATATATATATATATATATATATATATATATATATATATATATATATATATATATATATATATATATATATATATATATATATATATATATATATATATATGTATATATATATTATTTTATTTTATTTTTTTGAAAGGCAACATATATTAGAGAAAAAGAGGGGCAACCCCAGCCAGGAACTGGAGCACCCCACACAAAGAAGGAGTACAATTACATTTTACAGGCTAATCTAGGAGCATTAAGCCAAACATTCCTGTCTAAATTGACTTTCGGGGCTCTACTGTCTATCCAAAGAAATGAATCACGCTGGATCTGTGCGAAAAGATCATCAGCCTTTCTCATTTTATCCTGGAACGTGGCTTCATTCCTATTGAACCAAAGCAAAGCTAAAGTGGCAGCACCAACCACAAAGAGAACTTTACTTTCCTTGAAATTACCTCTTTCTCCTTCGATCCAATCTAAAACCTCTTCTATCGAGTTTACAATTTTTCTCTTTAACCCCCACCAAGTAATGACCTTAGACCATACCTCTTTAGCCGTAGAACAATCCAGGAGCACGTGGCGAAGAGACTCAGAATCTTTTTTGCAAACTTCGCACGCCAGGTTTCCAACAGAAATATGTTTGGTGGCTAAATTGTCTTTGGTCGCCAATCTCCCTTTGCAAGCTCTCCAGATGAAGACATTAATTCTTTTTGTTAACCATTAGGACCATCTGTTTTTGCTGAAATTAGCTTGGGCTTTGTCAATGATTTTCTTCCTCATCCAAGCTATTGAAAACTGTTCTTTCGGGCCACCTGGACAACACCATCGATCCTCCTTATCATTAAGACTCAATGAGGAAATTAGGGACAAAATGTTGTCTATTTCTTCCTTTGTTCTTCCTTCTCTAACTGAATCTATCCAGGACCACTTCCTCCCTTCTCTGTTAAGAACTTCATGCACATTTTCATTTTTATACGGGTCAAGATTGAATGCTCTAGGGAATTTAATGTTAAGCGTACACTCCCCTGTCCACCATTCAGTCCAAAATCTCGTATTTTTCCCGTTACCGATATTTCTTCTAACGAGCATTCGAGGATCAAGCAAGCCGTCCCTCAGTTTGTCCAAAAGTCTCACTATTTGCCTCCAAGTCACCCCATATTTGATTTTGCCTTTATCATCAAAATTATTGAGTTTTCCATGAATGATGTCTACAATCTTAACCCAAAGCGCTTCGTTTTCAATTTTGTATCTCCAAAACCACTTTGCGAGGAGCGCTTTATTTAAGTCGTCCATTGAACCTATCCCCAAACCTCATTTTCCTTTGTCGGCAACCACCTCTTCCCACTTGACCCAAGGGATCCGGGTCTTCTCGTGATTACTACCCAAAAGAATTTTCTTCGCAGTCCTTCCAATTCTTTTATCACTCCTCTTGGGACTCTGTGTAACGAAAAGAGAAAATTTCCCAGGCTTCCGAGAACATTAGAGGCAATAGTATGTCTACCTCCTAGAAGATAGAGTCTTTGTCTTCCACTTGCTCATTCTCTTCCTGAATTTCTCAATTAAGGGTTCCATGGCTTTGTAGAGCACATATTTGCACCGATTGGCATCCCAAGGAAAATTGTGGGCAGCTTCTCCGCTTTACAACCGATCACCATCGCCATATCAGCCACCATGTTTAAATCTACACCAATCCCGAACAGCTTGCTTTTCTCCAAGTTCACTCCTAGACCTGCGGATTTATGAAAAAAAAAAAGAGAATCCAGACAATGTTAAGGATGTTCTCAACTGACCAATCTCCAAAAAACATGGAATCATCTTCAAAAAATAGATGGGTTAGTAAAATCTTATCGTTTCCGACTTCAACGCCTCTATAACTACCGATTTCAATGGCTTTTTTAATGGCAGAGTTAAGGCCCTCCATGATGATAGTAAAGAGAAAGGGTGCGATTGGGTCTCCCTGACGAAGCCTCATTGAGGAGAGAATTCCGCTGAAGGACTACCATTGACAAGCACTGAAGAGGAGCCCGATCTCAAACATTCTTTTATCCATGTTCTCCATTTCCACCCAAATCCTTTTTGAAACATCATTGAGTCGAGATATTTCCAGGTGACTGAATCATACGCTTTGGCTATATCAGATTTAAAAATGAAAATATTCTTCTTCTTTCTTTTAGCCCATTCAATCACTTCGTTAGCTATAAGAGGCCCATCAAGAATTTGTTTGCTTTTTATAAAAGCAGATTGAGTTTTGTCTATGATATTTGGGAGGACTTTCTTTAAGCGATTAGCTAGAACTTTCGAGAGGACTTTGTATATGCTTGAAATCAAACTGATGGGACAAAATTCAGACACCTGTGTAGGGTTTGGGACTTTGGGGATAAGGGTTATAAAGGCGGCGTTAACCCCTTTCGGAATTTTAGGAGTGTTTGTGAATTCATTGAAAGCTTCTAGAAGTTCAAACTTTATTAATTCCCAATATTTTTTAAAGAATTCTATCGTAAACCCGTCTGGACCAGGCGACTTATTTGACCCACATTGCCACACCGCTGTCTTTAACTCAATCTCCTCGAACGGGCTCTCCAAATCATCTATTTCTCTACTCGAAATTCTTGTGGTATTCCCCGGATCTTGAGTCCAATCGCACTCTATGTTTTCTTTGAAAATATTCTCAAAATACTCTTTAAAATAATCCTTGACTTTTGTCGGTTCTACCTCCCACGCACCATTAATATCCACGCCTTTTATGCTTCTCACATGCTTTTTCTTATTGATGTTTCTGTGGAAAAGAGCCGAGTTTTCATCTCCTTCGAGACACCACTTGTTTTTATTTTTTTGAGCAATATCTTCATTCAATTTTCTCTCCTTCTCTCTAATTTTGCTTATCAATTCGAGTCTCTCCTGATGTAATGTCAACGAACCTCCTGCTGCTTCTATAACCTTGTCAATTTCTTCAATTCGATTAACCCATTGTTTTTGAGCTTCATTATCTTTCCTGTCTTTCTCACACTTCCAGTTCTTAGTTTTATCCTTTATGTACTTTAGCTTTAACATCAAGGCAAAAAACTTCCTGTGATTTCCATCAACAACAAATTCATTCCAAGCTCTATTAACCAACTCGTCGAATCCTTCTTCTTCCATCCAGGAATTATACAGCTTGAAAGGGATGTTTCCATAATTTCTAACAATTTGTCTTAAAATAATGGGCTTATGGTCGGAGTGCAATCTAACCTTAGAAACAACTTCAACATTTGGCCATAGAAATTCAAAACTATCATTAATAAGGAACCTGTCTAATTTTGAGAGTTTAGAGCCGCAACCTTTTATCCAGGTGAATTTAGAGTTCCCGTTCTTTACCTCAATCAAGTTGTTATGAGAAATGAAGTCATTGAAAAATCTCGTCGCACCTACGTCGATTTGGGATCCTCTACGTTCACTTCCGTCCCTAACCTCGTTGAAATCTCCAAAAATAACTGCTCCTCCTTGCCAACTATCCAAAACAGCATAAATGAATTCCTACAAGTCCTTACGTTTAGCGGGATTTTGACTGGCATACACGTTGAAAAGACATAGACGAGCGTTATTCTCAATCCATTTGCCTTGGACGACTAAGCAATCCTCTCTACAAATGATGTTATCTTTACTGAACAGGTTTTTGTTCTAGATGGTTAGAATACCACCTCCACGCCCAATACCATTAACTGAAGCAAAGTCAAAATCAACACTTCCTCATATTTTCTTCACTAAAATGTCTGATATGTCTCTTCTCTTGGTTTCTTGAATGCCCGCCACCGAAATTTTGAATTTAGAAATCAGGTTGAAAATCCAACTAGCCTTGAAATCTCCCTTTCCCAGACCGTTAGTATTGAAAGATAAAATATTCATTGTGACTTGATAAATCCCCCCTTTTTAGCCTTCTCGTCTTGAATTCTTCCTTTTCGATGAGTATTACTTTTGACGAAGCCACAAACTTCACTGATTTCATCGATTCTAGTCGACACGCCAGACCCCATGGAGCTTGAATCAAACTTCGTTTCTCCTTTCCTGTTATCATAGCTGGAAGATTTTGGTAAGGAACTTCTTCTTTTGGCTTGACTCCTAGTAATTCGTGGGGATAAGTGAGGGGTTTCTTTCTTCAATTTGTTTCCTGAACTGATCAATCGATCATTTTGCTTGATTTCATTCTCTTTTTCAATAATTTTCAATTTATCCTTTAACGGAGTCTCTTTCGATAAAAGAGTTTTAAGAGCTTCCGAATAGCCCTTCAGAGTTTCCTGATTGTCTTCAATTTTGTCGTAGGCTATAGTATTTGAATTAGGCTCTGGCACGTTTAAAGGAGATGTGTTAAAATTATCAATTGGGCCCTGATTATTCGGACTTTGCTTTGGGCTCCCCTTTTGGGTCTCTCCCTCTTCTAAGCCCAGAACGGTATTCTTAGTCTCTTTCATAAATTCAAAATTAACTCCATCATTGGCCTCATCGTTTTTTTCGCTTTTTTCTTTTCCAATTTCATGCGTCGCCGCCCAGCTCTGATCCGATCCTGTTGTTTCTTGAACAATGAAATCAAAACTTGACCCTTCGCCTTCTTCATCAGAGATCTCCTCAGATTCATCATCCTCCGACGACAATGGATCTTCTTCCTCCTCGTCTGATATTTGGTGGTATTCAGGCTCTTTAACGGACTCATTACCACATACCATGGATTCATTGAAAACATTCAAATATCCTTCAACTTCATATACTCTAACTTTAATTAACTGACTACCAACCTTAACGACGATTGATTCGTTTATTCGCTCCAACTGGGATGTTTTAATACATATTTTCCCGTATGATCGATCCCTCCGAGAATCACTGCATGGGTCTGTAATAACCACTTCACCCCAAAGTCTTCCAATTTCGATGAAACTGTTTGGACCCCATGCATTAACTGGCATACCATCGATTTTTAACCAGACAATTCTATCAGAAATATAAAAGTCTTCTTCCCATCTCCTTAACGATTTTAAGCATGCCTGAATTTCGATACTCGATCTGATCTTCTCCTCTTCCTCTTCCTCTCTAGTATCAAATAGAACCCATAGACCGCCCATATACTTCACCATTCCTCCATTCAATCCTTCAGTTGCACACAAATTTGAGATGAATCTGAGGTTGCTTAGACACTTGACTTCTCCGACTAGTTTGTTTTTTAGCCCTTTAGTTATCTCCTTGACCTCCTCAGAGTCTATCTCTATCGATTTCCACTGCTTGAAAGAGCTCTTATGTTCTTGCTTCTCGTACTTCTCTTTTGTTCTCCTCCTGGGGCTCAACTTTTCCTTTGACTATATCAACGAAGGACACGTCTGATCTCCTGTAGCTTCTATCTAAGTCGTGTTTTCTGGTAGCCATCTGCACAGGGTGTACTACGTTCCTATATTCTCTGATAACCTTTTGCATAGGGTGCACTACATTCCTCCCTTCTCTATGAAACTTGGCTATTCTCGCAAAAAGTTTGTACTTACCCAACCAAATCCTGTTTAGCATTTCTTCTTTTTTCTTGACGTCAAGGACTCTGTTGAACCTAGCGAATCCAAAACGTAAACTATTCTTGTCCAATCTATGGCTGATGAATAAATCGACTAGCGTCCCCATTCTCTCCAACTCCTTTCTGATTTCTTCCCTACTCCAGTCCCTCGGTAGGTTTGACACAAAATATGTTGTAGCATCTTTAAACCTCCACCTGTCATCGGACCCTTCTCGCTGAATCTCTCCCTTAGAAACCCACCGGAATACCCTCCGGCGAGACTTCTCATCTTGCCGGAAATCGCCACCCTTTCGTCTCCTCATGGAGAGCATTTTTTTTTTCTATTATATATATATATATATATATATATATATATATATATATATATATATATATATATATATATATATATATATATATATATATATATATATATATATATATATATATATATATATATATATATATATATATATATACTAGGTGCGTACCCGCGCGATGCGGCGGCGACAAATAGTTTGTTTTAGTGAATAGTTTTTAGGCGACGATTTCTTTTCTTCGATGGTCCAAGTTTTGTTAAAATGAAAATACCTCTTAGTTTTGAGTTAAAAATAAAATTGCATTTTTTGACGAATAGTTTTCATCCGACAGAGAGTTTGTGAGTAGAAATTAAGGGGAAGGGATGGGAGGCGTTGAATAGTTTCTTTTCGATGAATATTTCCTTTCATAGTTATTTTTATTTCAAAAATGTGTCATATTTTTAAGAACAAACAATGTATCAACAAATTTGATTTATCATTATTCATTACAATGCTTATATAATGTAATATTGTTGTTTTGTGTTAAATTTAAAAGTACATTGTTATTTTAGATTACAAATAAAATACGTCAATGTTTCCTTTAAAATCTAAGGACATTATTGTTTTGAGTTAAAAATGAAATCTCTTTTAAGTTGTGATTTAAAAATATAAGTACTTTGTTGTTCTTTTGTTAGAAAAATAGTATTTTTTTTGTTAAGGTTTAAACATATAATTACCCGCGAAATGTGGCAGACAACAATTAGTTTCATTTTAGAAGATATCACCTAATTATTATTCAAATTACCAAAAGACCATAGTACTTTAAAAACCAAAATTTAATATTGTACACTTGGAGATAATTGTTCGAATATATCACTTACGTAAAAACTTTATATTTTCCTCTCAACAATCATCTTTTTCTAACTCCACCAAACACAAACTCTTGATCTCTATATATATAATGCAAACTTCTAAATATATATATTTGTATTCATGTTAAGAAGAATATTGAATTTCAAATAAATGATAATAAAACTAAAAATTGAAATTGAAGTTGAAACAACGATACCGACATCAATTTTTCTAAGACCACTCATGTAATCGTAATTCTCAAACACCAAACCAATCCAACCAAAACCAATAATCTCGTGCTTACCGGTTACCACTGAACCATCCTAATAATCTTTTGCAAACAATTAAGGTACTGGCAACATGAAATCTTAAATTATTAACTCAGTGATATTTCATCCAGGTTCCTCTGTTAAAGTTCATCTAGACACTTTCATGCAATTTTAATACTGTAAAGAGAAAATACCTTAAAGTGTAAATAAAAAATTGAAAGTAAAATGCTCTAATTGAGCACGTATTTGAAGTATAGTGCCTTAAGATGAAAAAAATCTAAAAGCTATAATTCTTTCAACAAAATATTCAAGTAACATACACTAAAAAATGGCATAAACTTTTTACATTCACTCCACTCTCTGAGATTTCTTTAGAAATCTAACTTCTCTGAGTGCATTCATCCTGTCATAACTTGACTTGACATCTATGAAAGCCTGCTACATCATTAACAAAAATAGGAATATTAAATCAAATATAAGTTTCAAAGTTTTCAAAATTTTCAAATTTTGAAAATCTGAAAACTTTGGGCAAGAGCTAAACTTTCAAAGTTTTCGAATTTTGAAAATCCGAAAAACTTGGGCGGGAGCTAAGTTTCAAAATTTTCAAAGTTTTCGAATTTTGAAAATCCAAAAAACTTGGGTGTGAGCTAAGTTTCAAAAATTTCTAAGTTTTCGAATGTTGAAAATCCAAAAAACTTGGGCAGGAGCTAAGTTTCAAAATTTTCTAAGTTTTCAAATTTTGAAAACCGAAAAGCTTGGGCGGGAGCTAAGTTTCAAAAATTTCAAAGTTTTCAAATTTTGAAAATCCGAAAAACTTGGGCGGCAGCTAAGTTTCAAAATTTTCAAATTTTGAAAATCCAAAAAACTTAGGCGGAAGCTAAGTTTCAAAATTTTCAAGTTTTCAAATTTTGAAAATCCGAAAAGTTTGGGCGGGAGATAAGTTTCAAAAATTTCAAAGTTTTCAAATTTTGAAAAACTTAGGCGGGAGCTAAGTTTCAAAATTTTCAAGGTTTTCAAATTTTGAAAAATCCGAAAAGCTTGGGCGTGAGCCAAGTTTCAAAAATTTCAAAGTTTTCTAATTTTGAAAATCCGAAAAATTTGGACTTCAAAGGTAGGACATACATATGGTTTTGAGAAATAAGCCTACATACAATAAAAAAATGTCAATTACTGCATAACAGGTTACAAATTAAAGTTTACATATAACTTTTGAAAGTCAAATAAATTACTGCAGTTAAAAGAAGTTCTCATTTCATTCCGTGACCCTCCACAATAATGTAACTGTTACTTCAGTCCTCTAAACTTTAATGACCTTATTACAAGGAAACAGGTTAATTTGTGTATTTCTGTTATGCATTTATGTCAATATGTTGGTCATTCAGAAAAATAAAATATATGGAAATAGTATTGCAATTATATTTCATGATAATAAGGCTAGAAAAAATGAATCAGGTTCCACAAACAGCAATACATTTTGGAAGGAGGATCATTTACAGTTCTAAGGGATACCCGCATAAGTTTTGTAATTTTTTTCTGCTTTGATGCTTTTTGGTTTTGCTTAAACTTACATTTGGCCTCTCACACCACCTAGTTTTCAAATACATACTCATACGAGTTGCTTCATCAAGAATGTCCATTGCCATAATCTAAAAAGAAAAATAAAAGACCAATAAAATAAAATATTGTAGTGTTGCATCAGCAATGTCTAGTATCAGAAAATTAGATGTCTCATATGTAATCAAGGAATTCGTTAATTAAATATATTACTAATTTAGAAGAAACAAAGGGTGTTAAACTGCTCCTTCAAAATAGAATTCATGAAACTAACAAAAGTAGAAAAATATAAAAGCTACAACTTTTTTTTTTGCTATTAACCCTAAGAATAAGTGAAGTATCAAAGTACAATATAACAAAAAAGCGTTAAATTAGGATTAGTGTATATAAAAAAATATATTAAATTCTTTATAGAGTATGTTGCGAATACAATAAGAAACTATTAAAAAAAAGCAGATATATTGATGTACCGGCCACATGTTTTATGATAGCAGGTTTAAATGCTTCAAAAGAGCAACTCAATGTTTATCTATTATATACTTTATATACAAATCAATTCCGATAACCATATATTTTTGTTTCTAATAAGCATGACTTTTAGCAACAATCCATTATATTGTCATATTCAAAAGCTTACTAAAGTCAAATCCCAATTTCAATACACTTTATTAGTAAATAACGGAGTCTCACATCAGGTACCCTGTGAGGACTCGATACACGAACCCTAGTTGACCAGTCCCAAATTAAAAAACCGTAGACGGGGATACCTCTTAGGATGCTACGGTATACAAATAAATGGAAGTATGTTCCTGTTTCTTGCGTTTAGCCCATAAATTTACAACCTTAAAAAGCACCCATGAAAAGGTACATTCGACTCTGTGAGATTCTCTAATTCTTCGATTCAGATTTCAAGATATAAATCTATAAAAATAAAAACACATATAATTAGGATAAAAACAATTAATCAATTAAGGGGTAGTGTTATGACCTCTTCCTTCAATTAACACGATAGATCTATGGCAAAAATTAGAATTGCTTGACACAAAAGGACATGTGTCTACATCATATCCGAATAGCAGAAATTAAGCAAACCCCTTATGTCTTGATCATAGAGTAGGCGTGAATGCTCAAAAGTATCATTACCTTGATATTTGATTAAAATGACTCCATGATAGACTTTATTATAAAACGACCTCACCTACAAACTCAACGTTTTGTCACAATATAGAAGAAAAATTAAACAATAAATAGGAGGAGGGTACCAAAACAACAGTTGCATTTGGGATAAAACAATCAGAACTTTATATTTTGATGATTGAACCACCTGAAAAGTCATTAGCGATAGAATAATCAGAATTTCGAATTTTAATAATTTGAAAGAACTGCATTCATAAAGAAATTAATTAAATCCATGGATATTTATGTCTTGGAAAACCAGTACAAAGAAATTTATGAAATCCATAGATCTTTATGTCTCAGAACCCTAAAACCCCAATATCGTATTTCAAAAAATAAATTAGTATTTCGTTGTAAACCTACGATGGGTTGAGAACAATCAGAACTTCATATTTTGTTGGAAACCTTACGATGGGTTCAAGAACAAACTCAGCCGAGGATTGTCTCATTGATTTATATGGTCTTGATAGCATCGTACGACTTCAGATCGTGGTATTACCGGGTTTGGGCAAGGATCTGTCGTCAAAATAGGGCTTGCTGATTGTGGATGAAGGCAGCACAATGAGGAAGCAGTGATGGCAGATTACGGTTGGAATGAAGACACAAGAGAGAGACAGAGCAAGAGAGAGAGAGAGAGAGAGAGAGAGAGAGAGAGAAAGGTTACTATCGGTGGTGAGATGGAGAGGGAGGAAGAAACTTACGGATTTTATGGAGAATGTTGGCGATGGAGAGCAGATGAAACGACCATATGACACGCTGGATTGTTGTAGTGAATCCAAAACAGAACTTGTTCCTTTAAAGGAAAGAGCAGCGGGGATGGTGGTGGTGCTTCGTTGGTTGTGTTGGGTGGCGGTGTTGAGTGGTCGACAATAGTTAGAGATCGACGGTGGTAAGCGGTCCGACACAATGGATAGAAGCAGCAGATTGTTGTGGGTGATTAAGATACATAGAGGAGGGAGCGACTGTAGTGCTGCGGTGGCGGGGTGATCGTGATGTTGACGGAAGGTGGAGGCTGATTTAGGGTTTCAAATAGTAGAGAGAAATTGTGTTCTTCTGAAATCAAAAAGGACTGGGGAGGTAGGGTTACTCTTTAAAGGGAGGAGGAAAGGGAAGATTCAGGTAACATACCATTCATTTTGTCTGATCAAAACGAAGTGGCGAATTCAAATTCACCGCCCATTCCTTGTTTTTTTATACAGATGGCATCTTTTAATTGGGTTAAACTTGTTTGTATGGATTACAAATTCATTTGATGGTCGAGATTTATCAAGCAAAACCAAAGGTTAGGATTAAACAATTTATTTTATCACATTAGGTCATCAGTTCAGCACGTCATGAGTTCAGCAGGCGTATTCATCAAACAAAAAGAGTGCATTAGCTAGTTGTACATAGTCTTAAATTTAAGACTTCTATGTATTAAGAGTGTTGTAAATTATATATGGTTTATATAATGGTATAGATATATATATATATATATATATATATATATATATATATATATATATATATATATATATATATATATATATATATATATATTTTTTTTTTTTTTTTTTTTTTTTTTTTTTGAAAGGCAACAATACATTCAAACCGAGCAAACCCCAGCAAGACACTGGGGCGCCTACAAATTACAGGAGTTTATAAGCTACATTGGGGGAAGACATCCAAAAACGCCTATCAATACTAACTTTGGAAAGTCTGCAATCAAGCCAAAGATACGCCTCTTTTTGAATTCTAAGAAAAAAATCCTCGGCTCTTCTACTTTTCTTGTGGAAAATAATTTCATTTCTTTCATGCCATATATTGTTAAGCGTGGAATAAGCAACCACGGCAAGGATCTTTTTCTCCACCTGATTTCTAGCTTGATCAAGGAAGAAGCCAAACCACTCCTGCATCTTAGAAATCTCTGAAGTGTTGTCTCTGTTATCGTTAGGTGTGCTCAAAGGAATGTTCCACCAATTGCGTATTAACTCCCACACCCTTCTGCTTCTTTGACATTCGACAAACACATGGGATAAAGATTCTTCCCTCTCTTTGCAAACTTCACAAATAGTAGAATTCGGTTGTATTCCCCTTTTCGCCAAAGTAGTATTAACCGCTAACCTGTTATTGAACAACCGCCAAATGAAAACTTCAATACAAGAAAAGCCACTTAATTAATTTTCATAAAATTCCATAACTTATAAGTTTAATGAAAACACCCCAGGATTAACAGAAGTTAACAAAATTTCAATATAGCGGAATATTAATTCAAAAACAGTCCTCCAATGAAGCAGCACAGTGTATACACGTCACGCCTTGCCATCTATGGTACCTGATATACCTGAAACAATAGTTTATATAGGGAAAGGGTAAGCACGAAGCTTAGTGAGTTCCTCAAAATACCATACGATCCATCACATAACATACAACACATCATAACCATTCATATGTCTGTGAGACTCGCGGGCTATCCCTGTTCCGCTGAAGACTCACGGGCAATTCCCGTTCTTGTCTTATCGCTCGCAGGCTTCTCCCGTTCCGTCTAATGACTCGCAGGCTATTCCCGTTCCGCCTATTGGCTCGCGGGCTATCCCGTTCCGTCTAATGACTCGCAGGCTATTCCCGTTCCGCCTATTGGCTTGCGGGCTATCCCGTTCCGTCCACAAACAATCATTATCATAGCAATAATTCATACAATTATCATAACATGTAAGATCACCTTAGTCTAACATATCTTCCTTCCTACGCATGCAATATCACCTATAGTATAGTGAGAAGACTCACCTGATTATAGTTGACTATATCGTTTATCTTTCTCGGCTTTGTATTTCCTTCAACTTTAACTGTTAACATAATAAGAAATCTATCATTTCTTGATCCTTAACTATATTGTAGTCGTATCATTAAACCCTTCAGTAATTCCAATATGATACTCCATGATTTATCAAGTAAAGAACAGCCAGGTAGAAGATTAGATGGGGTGGCAGGATCCTTTCAGCATTTTAGCCTTTCGGAAAATCCAACAACCAGATCCCAAGTAATCGGCCTAGTCACCGTCCTCGTAAGTAAATCAATCGGTATTATTTTCGGAATTACAAATTGTTATAATAACGACATTTTAAGGTTTTTGTTTACTATTGTTAGAAATGAGTATAATATAACATATGTTATACTTATTAAATATTCTACTTCTTAATACAAAAACTATTTTACAATACCTAATTAAGCTATAGAAAAGTTTGTAGTTACCTTATGACCAGTCGTCGGAACCTATAACTTCTTCGTTAGGCTTTTGAGCTTCCTTTCACTCACTTCTTACACTCTAGTGCTTAGAAACCTCTATATATTGGATTGAGATTTGTTGGTGTGGTTTATGAGATGTTTTGGGGGGTATTTATACTTGAATTCTTGAATAAAAAATGGCATGACACTTTTGACAAAAGATTTTAATAATATAATTTTGTTGAAATTAAAGGCCTTCTAGAATCAGTCTGTTCAAGACTGGTTTAGCCGATCTTAAACCCATTAAATTCACGTTTTTATTTGATATTTAGAAAATTCATCTCAATACCTTTCCAGGGATGTATTTTACGTATTTATACGATTTTTCTATGATTTATTATGAATTTTTGAAAACAGACTATCTAATCTGTCAATTCCGAACTAATCAGTAAAGATTGCATTTTTTACCATAGATAATGTCATTTTCAAGCTTACTATTATTTATGGTAATTGTACTAGACTCAATTTGTAAACTTTGTGCACTGGTTTGAGGTCCCAACGATTTTCCTAGAATTAATTATGATTTTTCTAAAAATGACACAAAATGCTGATTTTATATGAAATTGTAACTAAAGTTTTTCTTAGCTTTATAACTACCAAAAATCATATAATTCCTAACACTCTTATTTTAAGTATATGTTATAATCAGGATACGGGTCTTACAAGTCTCCCCCACTTATTTGGATTTCGTCCCGAAATCCGCATTCTCGAGCGCCTCTATGTATTTCCCATCGAGTCCTTATGTTCTTCAAAAATCCTCCTCATCTTATTGTCGAACCTTTACAAGGTTTCATTATCTTTCCCTTCAACTTTCACATGTCTCTGTAATAATGCTTAAGGTCCTATTATTCTCATTCACTCCATACTTCTTTTCTTCTAATTACTCTAGATGTAAAACTCTAACTGTTTCTCACAGTCCCACACATCAACTTGACCGGCTACTTTCTACAGTACATATTTAGTACTTTCTAATCTTCATGTATACATAGTTAACCTAGTTAACTTGCAACACCTAATTTTTAACACTATTTTGTATTTATATGAATTCGCATATTTCAACACACATTTGTCTCAATTTAATATTTTCTTTTAAATACTTTTTGGCTAAATAATTCTATATTTGTAAAATCTCCAAAAAATTTTGTTTCACCGAAAAATATAAAATTTACATCATCTTTCGTAAGTTCTTTTTTTTTCTTTGAAGTACTGAACACTCTTTAAACTATTTCCATTATATGGAGACATAAAATTTTATTTTATTTCAAGAGTCTCTTCATTATCTCGTTCTCACCAGAGTCAAGCAGAGAATTTTGAAAAAATGTCACTTGGGGTAGTGAAAAGTCGCATCTACTGTAGTTAGTTTGAATTTCGGTAATTAAAACGTGAGGTGTCCTTTTAGTTCCGTGTGACCTTTCGGTTCCAGCTGCAAGATACTATATATACAGGTATGTAGTATCATTCATTTCTACATTCATTTTCAGTCTCGTCCTCTCTTATCACTAGTTTGTTCATAAACGAACTCATATTTAAAGCCGAGTCATGGAAAACAGATATTCAATGGGCGATCTGTCGAACCCTGGACCTGGTTTTCCGCAAGGAGAGGGTATATATATATGTATGTATATATATATGTATGTATATATATATATATATATATATATATATATATATATGTATATATATATATATATATATATATATATATATATATATATATATATATATATATGTATGTATATATATTTATATATATATATATATGTATATATATATATATATATATATATATATATATATATATATATATATATATATATATGTATATATATATATATATATATATATATATATATATATATATATATATATATATGTATATATATATATGAATATATATATATATATATATATATATATATATATATATATATATATATATATGTATATATATATATATATATGTATATATATATATATGTATATATATATATATATATATATATATATATATATATATATATATATATATATATATATATATATATATATGTATATATATATATATATATGTATATATATATATATATATATATATATATATATATATATATATATATATATATATATATATATATATACATATATATATATATATATACATATATATATATATATATATATATATATATATATATATATATATATATATATATATATATATATATATATATATATATATATATATATATATATATATATATATATATATATATCCGTGCGTGAGTGTGTAAGTCAATATAGTAATCTAGTTAGTTTTAAAAAATTAATTAATTTATGAGTAAATAAATGTTATCAAACACGAACATATTTTATTTAACCAAGCATGCTATCTAATAATAAGTAAGATCTATTAAACCTTGTATTGGTTAAATAATTAATTATCATCACTAAAGTCTATTGTGTTGTAATTAAAACGAATTGCATTATCAAAATTAATACATATTTAAGAAAATTATTATATTTTTGAATAATTTTTTTGAACTTGCTTATATATAAAGATCAAAGGACGATGACTTTTTTTCAAATTAAATCCTCTTACATTATTCATTAACACCTTTGCCGAAATAGAACTCATTGGTTCATGTCGAATTTCTTTTGTTGACAAACTTGTTGATGTTGAAGATATCAAGTATCAACTGGTGTAAGTATATAATCGTCTGTCTTGAGATAGTCAAGTCGATATTGAGACCAAATGAAAAAAAGTGTTATTTCCAATGTCCTCTAGCATTGCTAATGATAATATCAATACATTTATAAATTGTTATTTAGAAAATGACAAATTATTATTAAGTTTATCATATATACCATTATAAATTTCATTTGCAGGTTGCTTATGATGATCAAGTAGTTTGTGAGAAATTGAATGGTCTAAAACATGTTTGACCAATTCTGAAATTCAGACGATTTAAGAGCACTAGAAGACTATGAGATAGCAAAATGAAATTTTGGGACGTTGGATATGATGTTAGTTGAATACATAAATAAAAAAAGAACTATCAAGATGAATACATAAATGACGACGAAACAAATAATTTCTTTCATGTAAAATGTTAAAAATATGGTTATTATGATTGCATGTATATTATATTTATAAATACAAGTGATTGATGTAGAAATTAAATTCAAAATTAAAAGATATATGGTTTTATGTTTTAAACAAGAACTCATGAAATATCTTCACTTTACATATTCATCTTATTCAACATCTTATTTTCATGATTCCAGACAACATATTCAACATATTCATCTTAATTTCATAACTTCCGACCACTAAATTCACATATTCCTCTTAATCTTATTTTCATGAATAGGAAAAAAGGTTGGAATTTTTTGAATGGTTGAGTATTTGAATTGATATGAATATAGTGATAGAAAACTAAGAAATATTTTGAATTTAAATTGTTATGAATTTTAAAATTTAGACACTGTCTAAACATTCAAATTCAAATTTTTGATACTTAACTTTCGAGATAACAACATTATTTACCATTAATTAGATTTTTTTTTTTTGAACGGCAACAATTTTCATTAAAAATAGACACCAAGCGGGAAGCTTGCAAGGCAAAATAAATGTACAACAAATAATTTTTGATATATATATATATATATATATATATATATATATATATATATATATATATATATATATATATATATATATATATATATATATATATATATATATATATATATATATATATATTGATTGTTTGGGGTGGGGTGGAAACAATGTGGAATAAGGGAGAGATTTGAGGAAGATGTGGTCCTTCATATATTTTTAAATTTTCTTATAGTTTACTGACACTTTACATTACATATACACAGCTTTTTATGTATTTTTATAACTTTTTCTAATTGAATACAGTTATTTATCACCGCAGAAAATATGGGAAGATGAGTCAAAGGTCAACTCCATTACCCTAGTCCAATTCATTCTTTCTCATACCTAATAATTCTAAAAAAAAGCCCAATATGATAATGTTGTATTTAACTTTTATTTCAAAACCCGTTTTTTACCTAAATTATATTTCTAAAACTGAGTTACAATAAGATAACCAGAGGAACATAATGAATTATTATTCGGTTCATAGGGCATTCCAATTTTATGCATTAATGTTTACGGAAACCCTCGTGGACGTTTTATCCTTAGACTATAGGTTGTGGGGACAACTCAGGACGACCGCTACATCAGCAGGACAATCCCAGAATACATCCAAGAAAGCGTTTGACAGTCTTGAGACTAATTTTAATTTCAACGTCATCATTTAATTTATGTTTTTTGTTATTAAAATAAAACATTAAATTAATTAAAGTAAAACATTATATTAAAAAAATAAAAATTACATTAAAAACAATTTAAAAACCTAATTATCGTCATACGTTTTGTCATCATATTGAAATCTTTATCGTTATATATGCAATTTTTAGCAAAATAATTTTGAATTAAATGGTTGTGCCTTTCTGCGTTGTATCTATTTTTTGCCCGTATTATACGTTGTTTGACCAAACTTTCCCCTTCAGTCGCAATGATGTTCGCGGCTTGCATCATTGCCGTGAAAAACATAGCATCGTCTGACGAGTTGGACGAGAGAAAAAAAGAAATTTTATTATTATATTTTTAAAAGTTGCTCAACGGTCAAATTAACGAGCATATACCCGTTACAGCACGTGATGTGGGAGACCGGGGAGGACAGGAGACGCAAGACGCACCCTTAGGGGGGCGGTGTTTGTCACGTTCCGCAGCTGAGCTGGCGGGGACGCATCCTCCACGTTCGAGACACACCCATAGCCTTATAGGTGCGCACATCTTTCTTGGATATGAATTTCTCTTCCTACTATGAAATAGCGGTGATCGCATTACTTGGTTTTGGTCGCATCATGGCCTCAGATCTACTATCTATTAACTGGTTGAATACTTAAAGTCAAATAACTTAGCTTTGACTCTCGATTATAGAGGACTAGACAGATAGAGATAAAGATGGGATTTGCCACGTATCAATAAAGTGGAAAACATACTACTGAACGGTAGTTTTATAATCTATTGGTTTTGAATCAAATCTAATAATATAGTAACGTAGTATCAATAAAGTGGAAAACATACTACTGTATGATTGTGTTAAAAGTTACTTAGGATTTTTTTTTACTTGAAGAGTTGTTATCTTTATTTCATTAGAAACAGAAACATTCGGTCGTTAAATTCGTCGATCTGTTGCTTATAGCATTCTAGTAGTGTTTGTAGAGTAATAATTGGTGACAATATACAAGTTCCAACAATATATTATTGTTTCTAAATTGCATATATTAGAACATAACAAAATAATGGATGACCATTTTGAGTGCATACGAGTGAATAAGCATGAAAAGAATCTTGCCAAAAAGCGTAATTAAATAATGATAGACCATATTAACACAAAAATCAACATGTTGATGTATATGATTTGTATCGAATCTTAATCTCATATTAATTGTGCAACCAATAAATTCGAATTGTTACTTTTACTAACCATTTTATTTTAAGTGTGAATGTTATTTTGGTATAAATGCTAAGACGACTAATCATGCTTCAAAGAACCATTAGGATATTGTACTGGGTATGGGTGTTCAAAACCTAATATCCGAAGTTCTGGATATCCGAAAACTTCGGATAATGAATATTGATATCCGAATCCGTATCCAAAATTTCAGATATCTGAAATTCGGATATCCCAAATTTCGGATACGGATTCGGATATCCAAAATATTTTTTATTTTTTTAAACCAGTTAATTTATACTAAAAAAATAAGCATCATTTATCCAATATGTAAACTAAAATAAATGTTTTCATCTTTACGGTACAATATTACAAACCAAAAACACAAAGTAAACAAGAATCGAAAATAACTCGTGTAAATAGTTTCCTATTTGTGAATTTTGTGTAGATAGATACTGAAATTACATATAATTAATAATCATATGTTGTCCGATATTTTTATCATTTCATGTATGATGTATATATGCATGTTCCACGTTAAATTAATAAGTATATAAAAGAAATATATATATATATATATATATATATATATATATATATATATATATATATATATATATATATATATATATATATATATATATATATATATATATATATATATATATATATAGAGGTTTGGATATCGGATATCCAAAATATCTGAAAATTTCTAAAATCACTATCCGAATCCGAAAAATCGGATATCCGAAAATCCGGATATCCGAAATTTCGCATAATGTCCTGAGGGATATTCGGATCAGATTTGCAGATATTCGGATTGGATATTCAAATTCAGATATTTTTGAACACCCCTCGTATTGGGATGCACATGCCATCCACATGTTGTTGGATCTTTAACCACAATATAACAGCCAAGTTTTATGAAATTGTGGTTTGAATACTATTAGTACCATTTCTAATAGGCAATAACTAAGGTTAAGTATAGGTTGTGGGATGGTTGGAGTGTGTTACTTGATACTACATTTCAGCACTTGCATACATGATTGGAGTCCTGAGGGAAATGGCAATATGTTTAATAGTATATTGCCCTAATTGACTAATGGCAATGAAAGAAATACTTTTGAAGGTGTGTCTAATAAGTTAGAGCTTAAGGAACGTAAGGAATGGTGTAAATTGACTAAACGTGATGACAGAAAACTTCAAGGCATTTTGAACTCGAAGCTAAAAGAGTGATATGCTCCAAAACGTAATGGTGGAGTTGCTCAATATATCCTTACAGCTCGACGGCAAAATTTTACGGTCTAATCAGTTGACCATTGTGGTTGGGTGTTGATGCAAACATGTGCCTTACATATAAATATTGTCTTTGTAAAGCTACTGGACCCAATTGGAACAAGTAAAGAGCTCCTATAGTTGTATTATAAAAGGATTTTGAAGGATTCAAACATGTTTTGAAGTAGATTACCTTATATAGATGACGATTAAAAATCAAATAAGGTAATCTTCTTGATCTTTTTTATCATTTAGGTGTTGTACGTTAGGGTCCATAAGGTTAGAAATTGGGGTCAATAACCCTTGTTACCTAAACCTCGAATTGAAGGTTTAAATGGATATTATTTTCCAAAAGGTATTAGCTGTAGGTAGGTTTAGAAAATTATGGTCTATATGGCTTGGTGTGATTTGGAAAATAGTAGAAATTATATCGTAAACTTATAATTGAGCTTAAAATGGCTATAGATAAGGATGAGGCTAGTGCTCAAGAAAATTATTATAAATTGTACCAGGAGATAGGGTTAGCAAATTACTGGAAATCATAATATACTCCACATGGAAATGAGGTTAATGCTCAACTACATTGTAATTAGTAACATTTGGTAATGAATATAGCTTGTTTTGGGGAATGACTTATACTTCATCTGGAATAATCAAAATAGACTTCAGAATATGTAGCAATACATAAACATGGGATAGCTAAAGGGACTTGTGAATTAGAAGTAATGCATATACTTGTAAATTAGAAGTAATGCATATACTTGGGATGTATGTGAGATAGTATAAAGCAACTTGAGAATGGGTAGTAATATTTATTTATTATCTATTTTACATTAAATTTTTGTAACTTTCTTTAATGTTTGGAAAGTAGGTTTACATTTGTTTGGAAAACAGGTAGTTGTTACTCACTAAGCTAAGATTTTTCTTATAACATTATGTAGTTTTATTTCATATGCAAAAGACATTTGTTAGGAAAATAGGTAGTTGTTACTCACTAAACTAATAATTTTTATAATACTATGTGAGGTGTAAATCCACATACTAAAGGCAATATGAATATTTAGCTCCTTTTTTTTGGCTAGTTTGGGATTTTAAAAACATATTTTGACGATGTTTTGTATATGTTTATTGTACAACTATTAATGAACGAATTTATCATATATACTGATAATGGCATTGTGTTAGTACCTAATAGAAATGTAGCTAAACTATTTGTGTTGTAATCTGTCCTTTTTGACAGTTTTTACCATCTAGAAAAGTGAAAGAGAGAGCTAAAAGTCTTCGACCCTATTTAACCAAAGTTCTGTCAAGCACTACATCTACAAACATACTAGCTATGACATTCCGACAAGTAACTTTGAGACACTTTGGAGTTTTGATCTTCACATGTTTAAACATGGAACAACAAGAAATTTGAAAGATCTTGCAAATGAAGCTATAACTTGTTTAAAATATATTATTTTGAAAGAAACGTTTTAGGTGTACTTTCATTTGGAATGTGGTGACAAGTTAGTATCAGGTGCAACACTCATGTTTTGAGATTATGTGTTTTAATATTTATTTAAGAAGGGAACCAAATGGAAATGAAAGAAGAACAATCATTTAGATAATATTAAGGCACGTGGAGATTTTAAAGTACATTGATATATTTGGTTGTTTGGATTTTAGACAAAAACGAAACTTTCATGTAATTATTTGTGATATACCTTAAATTGGAGAATTTAATTTTTACTAGTATAAAGTCTGCCATTATTAAGCTATGAATCAAATTAATTAATGCAACCCAATGGAAAAATGTATAAATATCTAATTTGGTAGTCGTTAGGGTTTTACTAGGGGTTTTAGCTAGGTGGAAGAGATATAGGATTAAAAGAAGCTTTCTTGAGTAAATATTGAAGAAACCTTTGAGGATTTCATTTTTAAAAGTGAATTACATCATGGGAAGTGACCCAAAACACTAAAGAACAACAACGTAATAAATCTCATCATTTTTAAGGGGTTTTGAAGTTCTTAAGAAATTGGAAAAATTATCTATTTGTTGCATGCTTTGGTGATTCGAAGGTGTAATAGTGTTTTATCAATTTTTAATACTTATTTCTAGCTCTGGCAGATTAGCCATTCTCGACTAATATTGGTTTAAGAAGCATAAGATCCAAAACACTTGGGAATATCGTACTGTTAAAAATTAGAGATTAACATGTTAGGTATACTTTGTATAAACATCCTTATAGCCTATAAGAATCACCTAAACATTTGGTGAATCGAGTTAGGTATGGTACAAACATAATTAATTAGGTTATAAAATGTATGTGTAAGTGTAACTTGAGATTCATGACTCTGAACCGAAGAGTAGTGCCACCGAAGAGGACACTCCGGTCTTGAATGAGACACAACCTAATGGTCGCGGTCAAGATGAGACTTTGGCCAAATCATCAGAAGCGCTTTATGGTCGTGGCTACAACTACGGTCGATCCAATGTATTTTCCAAAGACTTGGATCTAGGAGGCAGCAGAGCGTAAGTTGTCATTAAGAGTTTGTATTGAATCTAGTAACAAGATTGATCAAACGAAAATGTTAACAGATAAGCCATTTGAAGTTGTAAAGCAACAGAAGTCATACCTATCAGAAGTTGGTGCGCACTAGCGAATGGAATGAACTGAGCAGGTCCCTGGCCAAGGAGTTTCTCATCTAAGGCGGTTGTCAATCAAGGAGATCCCCTCGTTTGAAGTAACTCGAATCCGGAGAAGTTGCTGTCCGAAGGAGGTGACTGGCCGAAGAAGTCTTGGACTGGTCTTTAGTCAGCTTGGCAACTTCTGATGCAAGAAGGGTTTGTTGACTTTAGATGGTGTTGACTTCAAGGAGCATGGTACAATATCTTTTCAACGTATTTTTCGGGATCTAGTAGATTAGTCCATACCTCTAGTGTGGCCATAGGGTCATGTTTCCATGTGAATGCTGATTTCTGGATCTTTAGGAGTTGGGTAAGATATTATTCGAGATCCTTAGGAAGATTTGTGCCCAGAAGCACCTTGACTTCTAGATCCTGAGGATCTAAAGGTACTTCCTTTACATCTTGTTCTCTTGGCTTTAGAATCTTCAGTGTTATCTTTTTTAATTGCTATGCTTGGTCGAGAGTCGTTGTAAATCTTAGGGATGTGGTATAGCAATTCTTGACTTCTTGCTGATCTCCAAAGATCTTCACTACTCCCCAAGGTGTAGGCATCTTCAAGCATTGATGGTATGTTGAGGGTACCGCTCAAATCTCATGGATCCATGGTCTGCCTAGGATGGCATTGTAACAGGACAATGAATCCATGACGCAGAATCTTTGTACTGAATTTAGCCCACCAACATCGATGAGTAGCTTAATCTCTCCCATAGTGTTTTTCATTTCTCCACTGAATCCTACAAGTACGGAAGATTTTGGTAGGATCTCTGACTCGGGGATGTTCATCCTCTTCAAGGCTTCATGGTGGATGATGTTTACTGAGCCACCATTGACAAGGATTCTTCTGACATAGTAGTTTGCAATGTAGAGTGTCAGTACTAATCTGTCGTGGTGAGGATCCGGTACATTTTCTCTTTCATCTTCGGCGAATGTGATATCGCTTTTGTCAGTGGCGACCACGTTGTTGCTGGGACCCTTCTTTTTCTGAATTCGAAATCATGGAGTGTTTCCTAGCTGCTGAGTAGGTTGTTCCATAGTTACTCGACCCTCCTGAGATGAAGTTGATTACCTTAGCATCCATAGGGGTGAGGCTGGTCTCTCCGAAGCCTTGGCAGGATCCTTGGAAGGATCTTGGTCCTTGGATCTTGTACCTTTCTTGCCCATGATCTCCTTCAAGTAACCTTTGCTGACCAGGTAACTAATTTCTTTTCTTAGGGCGATGCAATTTTTTGTCCTGTGACCAAAGTCTTCGTGGAAGGCACACCATTTGGATCTATCCTTCCAAGCGTTTGAATTTTCACCTTTCCTTGGCCATCTAGCTTTGTCCCTAGATCCCGTATAGCAAAAATTAAACCAGTGGTATCAATAGAGAAAGAATAATCAGAGATCCTCGGGTATTCATCATCATCTTTATTGTCTTCTATTGTAATGGCTCGATGGTTTTCGGGCCTGCTGTAAGGTCTGGATCTATGGGATCTTTGGGAAGTGGTCTCCCACTTCCTGTATGGATTCTCATAAGTGCTAGAGGGATTGAGCTTCTTATGGATCATCTTATCTTTTTCAAGCCTGATGAATCTTAAAGCCCTATTTCGGACTTCATCCATCTTCTTGCAAGGTGTCATAACAAGATCCTCGTAGAATGGAGAATCTTTCTTCAATCTTATCTTGAATGCCTCTACGGCAGTTGCAACCTGTAGGTTAGGAATATTTAAGACTTCCTTGCCAAACCTACTAAGATAATCTCTTAAGGATTCGTCACATTTTTGAGAGATTTTATAAACATCACTTGTTAGTTTTTCAAAGGATTTACTGCAAGAAAACTAGCTATTAAAAAGATTAATAAGATGAGAAAAAGAAAAAATAGAGTAAGGTTGACGTTTAGGAGCCATTTCAAGGCTTGACCAGTGAGTGTTACTCCAGACCCCTTGCACAAGCACGCTTCCTTAAGATCCATAGGAATGGGGATGATCTTCATTCTTTCATGGCAATGAGCAACTCAGTATCCGTGGATCCATCGTACAATTTCATGTTAGGCATTTGGAATCTCTTTGGGATTTCCACGCCGCATGTTCAGTGCGAATCTTGACAGACAGTGACTCACCGGAGACACCTCGGGTATTGGGAGAATCACTCCAGGAACCACAGAGATCATCTGCTTAAGCTGTCGGATCTCTCACTCCACTATAGGACTCATTCCTGCATTTAGGTTAGTATTCAGAATAGTATCATTATTAAGGGTACCAGAGTTTAAATTAGGAGTTGTAAAGATTTCGTCTAGTTGTATCGGATCTTCGTGTCTCGTAGTAGAAGCAATGTGGTATGCCATTGTAGTGTTGTCCATGGGGATCAGATCTTCATAAGGGGCTCGCGAGGATCCTCCTAGCTCGAAGTTCAGTCCTTGGAACCGATGGAGTAACTCCTACAATGGAAGATGGTGGGATGCCTCTAATGGAATTCCTCAGTTCAGTTGACCCATTTCCATCAGTACGTTGTGGTTGTTCTCGTTTTGTCTCTTCATATGATCGGTCAGCTGAATCAAGGTGATCATCAGATCTTCATTGGAGATCATAACAGGAGGCGGTGGAAGATTTCCTCTGACGGGATGCTTGGGTAGCATTCCCTACAGTGGAAGTTGAAGATCTTGAAGCGGATCCTGAGACCCTGACATGAGGATCTGTGGCTAATAACGCTGATGAAGGAGGGGTCCTTGACATCTGCGAGGGTGTTGAGGTCGAGAACGAGATAGGCAAGGTAGACATAGTTTTTTGATTGATTTTCAAGGTTCAAATTATATGGGAAAATGACACCACAACCCCACAGTGGGTGCCAAATTGTTTTGGTCAAAAATAAGCTTAACCAAATTAATTAGGGTTGTGGTGTTTGGCTTAGGATCCTGAAAAGGATCTTGGAATGTTGACACATGGATCTTATGAGGAAAACCCTTGATTCAATTGAGGATCTCCGGCACAAAACCTCGAGAACCGGAAATATTCGGTTGCCTTGTATAATTTTATTAATTAGAAAAGTTGAGTACAATATCGTGTTACAATAAGAGTGAATAGTATCAGAGTATAGCTATCGTAATGTGTTGTGTGTGTAAAATGAGTACAAGCGAGTATTTATATTAAAATTGGCTAACTATATCCCTAGAATCTCGACATGATCTTCTCATCCGAGATCCTCGATGATTTGGTCTTTTATTCGCTGAATGAGTTGAATAACAACGTCTCTTTCCGTGTTTGTTGGTGTTATCTCGATTTTGTTGGATTAGGTGTCTAAGCCCATAACTATAATTGGTATATACTTGAATTGATAGTAGCAAAGTCCTTTTGGGTTGCCCTTAGTAGTCCAACTGGTATTAAGGTTAAATAAAGAGAGAGATAAATAGTTTATTAATTTATTATGTGATGATAAATTAATTAGAAACTAGTTTGATATTAATCAGAATTAATTGGAATTGAGTTAGGATTAATTAAAAGTGCAGGGGATGGATTGTAATTGTTCAATAGTTGAACAATAGAACCTTCTAAACGAAGTGACACGCGCGACGCGGGCAAGGTATGTCGCGACACGCGCCGTGTATAGCCAGGAAAAGGGTTAGAGATAGGGTTTTATCTCAGTTTGAACTCAAATAAGGTCTATCCTTTATCACCCTTTTGAAGCTATAAATACACCTTCGCTGTCGCATTATTGTCTGCCCCATTCCAGTAGACAGTTCTCTGGAATTTCTCTTCTCTCTCAAACAGAATCTATAATCCTTCTCTAAGGTTTTATAGCGAGCTTTTCTTAATAAGACTTTAAGATAATTAACCTTTGCTTGGACTTTTGGGTGTGAATCATTAGAGGCACGACAGTTGTGGTGCTAGCTTCTGAGAGATCAACAATACAAGGAATAATTGTTATTTACTATAATAACAATAAGGTATGTAATCTCGAAACCCTCTTTAGTAATTTTGATTATAACTAGGGTTTCCTATAAATGTTCTTATTTATATGTTCAATAGAGAAAACATAAATCCTTTAGGTTGCATGTGAACTTAAGAGTTTAAGTTTATTTGTTTGCCTATATTCTATCAGATTTGACCAGGTCTAACTTGACTTAGTCTTGACCTGAATGGATAAGACGCTATATAGAAATAAAAGATAATGGTTACTATTAGTCGGGATCCTGGCAAGATCCTGACCAAGATCCTTAATTAGGATCTTGCCCGGAATCTGAGTCAGGATCCTTAAGGAAATTTCTTCCCATAACAATCTTGATTTTCAAATCCTGTAGGTTGTTGTAGATACACTTATTATTTATATTCACCATTAAGGAAAGCACTTTTAACATCCATTTGATGAACATTGATGTTCTTGTGTGTTGTGTATGCAAGGAAATGCGTATAGTCTCAAGTCGTACAACTGGGGTAAAAGGTTTCGTCGTAATCAATGCCTTCTTGTTGAATGTAAGCTTTAGCTACCAGTCGTACTTTGTTTTGTATGACAATGTCAGACTCATCCACTTTGTTTCTAAAACCCCACCATGTTCTAATTACAACTTGATCTTTGGGAGGAGGAACCAAGATCCACACCTTATTCCACTCAAATTCAGCTAGTTCTTCTTGCATTTCCTTAATCTATTATGAGTGGTCCAGAGCATCTTGTATTTATTTGCTTCAATCAGTTAGATGAAAGCAGCAAAATGACATTCATCTTGAAATGATTTTGCTGATCGAGTTTGAACACTGGCACTTGGGTTTCCGATTATCTGGTTTGGTGGATGGACTTTTGTCCAAATATGTAACCTTGGGGTCGACTGATCGACAGCTGATATGAAGATAACATCTTGAACAGCTCCATGGTGCTCCCCTTGAATGTTTTGAAGATGTGAAGCTTTCTCCCGCGCAACAAAATATGTATTAGGGGTAAAGGCAAAAGCTTCTGTCGTAAGGAAAGTAGCAGCAACAGGAGATGCACTTTGGTTCTCCTATTCAACCGAAGGAAGAACCGTTGGTCCGAATTTCTTATGAATTGTAATGAAAGCCATGTGTTGCACATATGGCAAAATAGTTGAGTTGTTGTCCCCGTCAACTTGAGAAGGAGTCTCAATTCAAGATGATTCGACTGTAATCAGAGGTCTAGATGTTTGAGTTAAATTGGGGACCTCAGCAGAAACAATGGTTTCAGAAACAAGAGCAGTTTCAACAGGACCAAAAAGAGAGTCAAAGTCCACATCAATAGTGATAATTTGTGGTGGTGCATCCGTAGGAGGAGTGTCTCTCAACAACAGAGGGTCTGCATAGATCCATATACAGATGTTGGAGCCTCTCATTGATTGATGATTCAAGATCAATAAATGACTTGTCTTGCTTTGCTTCCTATACTCACAAGCTGTGCATAGTGCCTCGATCACACCATTTATCCCTTAACAAGATTGTTGATGTACTTGAAGTTCAGGTGTACGAGCTTACAATGCCATAGCCAACTAACATCAGGCATGGCTTTTGACAGGAGACATAACTACGGCTTCCCAACCATTAATTATATATCCAAAGGGTATATATTTCCATTTCGGCCAGAAACAATGAGACACTTCTCATGATTCTTGATGAGTATATAGTTGTGTAGTTTGTCAAACCCAACACAGAAATTTGCATCACAAAGCATGCCTACGCTGATACGGTTAGTTTTAACCCATCAACATACGTAATTTTTCTTATTGTGAATAACCAATTTATGAGCACCATATATCCGTTGACAAGTCAATTTGAGTCATGTCCAAAACTCACAAATCCTTCTTTTTGTATAGTGCGGTAATCATGTAGATATTCCAATCTGGTTGTCATGTGCATGGAGCAAGCACTATCGATAAACCATTTGCGATCTTGCTTCTCCGTGCACAAAGCCTACAACGGATCAAAGGGTTAGTTTTGGCACCCACCTTTGCTTAGGGTCGACGCATTTTGATACACATGATTTAATAATATGTGAGGATGTCATATGACTGACAGATTTTCTTTTGATTTAAGGACATTCATCTAATTTTTTAGTATGAGTAACTGAATCTGAATTTTGCTGAGAATTTAATTTTGGATTTGGTTTAACGTCATCAGCAAAAAAATATACAAATGTTTCTGTGGTTGGGAAATACTTTCACAAGCCACATGTTTTTTAAGTAATATTTGACTCTCTTTATATATGAAAATCATATTACTCGTCTTATGTTCTTCAGTTTTTATATCGATTATCTTTTAGATATGTTTTATTCCGCACATTGCTAGCCACCACGGGTCCTGACACAAGGGATGATGAATCTTCAATTTCTTCAATAACAACTTTTACAATGGACATGGAATCAGTATTTAAGTAGGTTATTCCATATTTTGTGTAAATCTGAATCAGCTTATATTTGCCTACATACTTAGACAGGTTGATGACATCTTGGTCGTTGCCATGTTGCTGCAAACCAAAGTCAAATGGAACTTCAAGCATGCAGAAATAATAATTCATAGGTTCATGTTTTACATACCCAATTTCCTACACCATCGTATCTAGTTCATGGATGGAGAACTCTTCAATTTCAATAATATCAACATAGGTTAGCTTCCAATCATGGTATTTTCTACCTGGAGCTCTTAAAAAAAAACCCACCATGATTTATCTGCATCTTGAACATGTTATCCAAACCCTCTGCAAAACAAATACGAAAATCATTAGTACATGGTGTATTTTCCCAACTTCCTAGATCATATATTATTTACTGTATACTTCATTAGCATCCACGCTTCTTTTGATAGTTGAAGGTTCCACATTGTTGGTTGCATCTTAAGTCAAAATGGGTTAACCACTAGACTTACTAGCAGAGAGTAACAATAGTTATATGATGAAGAAAGAAGAAGAACTAGTGATGGTTTCTTGATTCAAACAACCTAATTATGGATTTGGGATGGAAAGTGTAACATATAGGTATAATACGACTTATTAATGACGACAATAGAAGAAACCCAGAGGGTGACAAGAAATTGATGAAAATACCATTGCGTGATGGGCATGTGAGGTTCTTTAGCAGGCTTATACAAACGGTAACAAATGAAAAGACCAAAAGTGAATGATTAAGAAACCATAAGGACCATTCGTACAAAATTTTCAAAACTAGGACTAAACCTACAATTTCAAGTAAACCACATAACCTAAACCTTAATTTACTCTAAAAGGTTTATAAATGTATAAGTAAAATAAACTATGCATTGGTTAAAAGTAAAATATATTACTTATTTAAAATACAACACCACTAAAATTAATAAAATTAAAACAAAGTATTAAGTAAAAATAACCACTAAAATTAATAAAATTAAAACAAAGTATTAAGTAAAAATAAATCAATCAACGTAAGAAATTTAATACTTTTATTGCAATCGACCAAATTTTAGTCAAAATACAAATGTCTTCTATACATAAAATAAAGTATAATGTCAAACGATCTCACAGTTTTCACACTTTTCGGATTAACCCATTTGATTGGTTCATTTTGAGTTTACTTTTAAATTCCATCCATTTAACTTATTCAATATTGAACATAACCTAACTTAATGTATTCTAAATATCAATTAACCAAAATTTTGATATATGTTATTCATTTGCTATAACTTATAATAAAAAGTATTATTTATTTTAGAATACGAATTCGAAAAGATGACGTGTAAGTAATTTGAATCGTACAGGGATGAAATACATAAAGGCCAGGTTGGCAATGAGAAACTCATGTATTAACCGAAACCTATTACCATTAATTAACGTCTCAACCTAACAATATTAGCATGCCAGCTGTCACCCCCTAATTAGGGAAACCTCCACTATGGCATGCATACACCCCCGTTAGGTCATCATACATAATTACCAATTTACCGATAATTATCATTGCATCATAATAAGTTAATAACAATTTACAAAAATTCTATTTAAAACGTAGCATTAAAAGCATGTTGTAAAATGTACCACTAAAACAAAAGGCCGTGAACCAACAATAACAATTTTACGGGTTTTTTTAACGGTTAACGTTCAAATGTTCTGAAATATGTATTTTAGACGACATTTTATTTAAACATTGTTTTTTTTTTTTTTTCAAAATGAGAGAAAAATAATGTGCCCTAAAGGGTTGTAATGCTATTGCCTTGATTTTTTTTTTTTTTTTTCTATATATATCACACCTTCGTTGTTCATTTCTCACCACACCCACTGCCATAATCTTTCTCTCTCTACACACGCCACCGTAGACGTAAACCACGACCACCGTGTGCCACCATGCCGGAGGCGCCAAAGAATGATTCCTCCACCACGGACTACAGTCTCAGTGAGAAAAACAAGAAATCTCTTCAGTTCATAGAAGATGTCACCTCTAACCCCGACGATGTCCAGCTACGTGTTCTCTCCGATATCCTCACCCAAAATGCCAACGTGGAATACCTCCACCGCCATGGACTTTCCGGCGAAACCGACCGGGAAACGTTTAAGAGACGCGTACCGGTCATCACCTACGAAGATCTTGAACCTGATATCACACGTATCGCCAACGGAGACAAATCTTCCATCCTCTCTTCTCACCCTATTTCTGAATTCCTAACAAGGTAAATTTGTGGTATTATATATACAAGTATACGTTTTATATGTATAAAGATTGATAAAGTAATGTGTTTATGAAATGGGGTTTTGAAATGGTGCAGTTCTGGGACGTCGGGTGGAGAGAGAAAGTTGATGCCCACCATTGAAGCTGAGCTTGGAAGAAGGTCGTTGTTGTACAGTCTTTTAATGCCGGTAATGAACCAGTTTGTGCCCGGTTTAGATAAAGGAAAAGGGATGTATTTCTTGTTTGTTAAATCGGAAGCTAAAACCCCCGGCGGGCTTGTGGCCCGACCCGTTTTAACAAGTTACTACAAAAGCAACCATTTTAAAGAACGCCCATTCGACCCGTATACAAACTACACAAGCCCGAATGAAACCATTTTATGCCAAGATTCATACCAAAGCATGTACTCCCAAATGCTTTGTGGGTTGTGTTGTAATCAAGAAGTGTTACGGGTCGGGGCGGTTTTCGCTTCCGGGTTCATTCGTGCAATCCGGTTCTTGGAGAAACATTGGACCCTTCTTTGTAACGATATACGAACCGGCATGGTCAACCCGTTGATCACCGACCCGGTTGTAAGGGACGCTGTGTTTCGGGTCTTGAAACAAGATCCGGATCTTGCTGATTTTATCGAACGTGAATGTTCGAAAAAGTCATGGCAAGGGATTATTACGCGATTATGGCCGAACACAAAATACGTCGATGTTATCGTAACGGGGACCATGTCACAGTACATACCCACTCTCGATTACTACAGTAACGGTCTCCCTCTTGTTTGTACGATGTACGCATCATCGGAATGTTATTTCGGTGTCAATCTTAACCCGCTTTGTAAACCTAGTGACGTGGCGTACACCCTCATTCCCACCATGGCTTACTTCGAGTTCTTACCGGTCAATGATCAAGAACAAGAACAAGAAAAAGATAAAGAACTCGAACTCGTTGATCTTTCCGACGTGAAACTCGGTCAAGATTACGAGCTTGTCGTCACCACTTACGCCGGTGAGTTATAACGTTACAAAAAAGTGATAAAAATGCAAGCTTGATTACTAAAGAATCTTGTTTTTCCGGTTGAATTCACAGGGCTTTACAGGTATAGAGTCGGCGATTTACTACGAGTTGTCGGATTCAAGAACAAAGCACCACAATTCAGTTTCATCTGTCGGAAAAACGTCGCTTTGAGTATCGATTCAGATAAAACCGACGAAGTCGAACTGCACCACGCGGTTGAAAAGGCGTCGAATCATTTAACTCCGTTTGACGCGACTCTCGTCGAGTACACAAGCTTCGCCGACACCACCACCATCCCCGGCCATTACGTCATCTTCTGGGAGGTGAGTCTAAACGGGTCCACCGACGTTCCGCCGTCGGTGTTTGAAGACTGCTGTATCACCATTGAAGAATCGCTAAACAGCGTTTACCGGCAAGGACGAGCTTCCGACAAGTCAATCGGACCACTGGAAATCAAGATTGTGGAAAATGGGACGTTCGATAAGCTCATGGATTACGCTATCAGTTTAGGTGCTTCGATTAACCAGTATAAAACTCCCCGATGTGTGAAATTTGCGCCGATCGTGGAGCTTTTGACGGCGAGGGTGGTGTCGAGTTTCTTCAGCCCTAAATGTCCGAAATGGGTTCCAGGTCATAAGCAATGGAACAACGTAAATTAAGTTTTTTTAGGTAGGAAGGAAATGAAGTTGTTAAGTATGTGTACAAAAAGCGATGGTGGTTTTGGATTTGGTTCGAAGAAGATGTTTTTAATTTGTGGAATTTAATGTAATAGTTTTTATTTTTAAGGAATTAATTAATGATGTAAGAATCCAACCAGGAATCCTGCCCACTTAACTTTCATGGGGATGTGTTGTTAATATTTCCGAGGAAAGCAAACTACCTTTTCTTCAATTCTACTTATGTCTTGTGTTTCCAACAATAGTTCTTAAATCATTTATTGACCAATTATGAACGGTTATTGTTTCTGTTTTAAATTAAATGAGTAGAATATGATCCATAAATGATGGTTTTCATTATAAGTTTGACCTCAAACCAAATCATAACAGAATAACTTGTTTAACAAATGGATTGGATGAATTATTTGATTGACTAGAATTACAAAACATCTCTAATTCAAACATGATATATAAGTCAATAATCTTACTGTTTATGAAATAGAAATTTATGCGAACAAGGGTTAAGAATATGACAATTATGTTGCTCCTTTTTTTTATTTATATTTTCTTGGAATTTCATCTTTAAGTTTTCTTATTGTATGAAATGAAAAACTCTTATGTGATGTATGTATTGTCTTTGAACCTCACACAATGATTTACCAATTTCATTTGTCATCATTGATTTTCTTTAACACCTTTAAGACGTAAAAACATCACGTTCAGTTTAAGTGTTTTTATGTATTTATTTTACCTTAAAACACAAAGTGCTTCAAACTCAATGTTATAGAAGTACGTTAATTAACTGATAATAATTGGATATCATTTTCGCTTTTTGCAAATATAGACATTGAGGGAACACGATGGGTTGAGTCACTGTTTGGATTGTGTTATGCTGAAACCCTACCAGCCAAAAAAAATTATTTAGATAAATAATTCATGGGTTGAAACTTAAAATGCTTACAAAAATTATGCTAATATACACTTTAAGTGATTATTATACGTTAAACTCATTTAATATATATTTCAATTAAGCTTATATAATCATGGCGATAAAGTTTAGATAAACGAGTTAAAAACTTTACATATAAATATAAAATAGGTAGGTTCGTCATTTTAAATATGATTGATTCATAAGCTATATGTATATACATACGCTTAATGTATTTTTATACGACTTATATCATCATAAATCATCAATATTACAATAACTGATTTTTTAAATAGGATAATTAGTTTATTAAGATTATATTATTTAACAACATTTTCATATTCTAAAATACAAATAATATAATTATTTTACTACGTTTCTATTGTTTTAGATACTTTTATTCGTGAAACCAAGGTTATCAAACTCGAGATCCTACCTAGGATCTTTTTTTGTTTTGCAAAATCGGGATCGTAGGATCGGATCGGATCGTAAGATTCTATCAAAATGGAATTACACTTACTTGAAGTCTTGACTCTTGAAGAACTCAACTGCACAGAAACTCGATTGCACATAAACGAATTGGAGATGGCGAGATGAAGTCTGAAAACTCGAAAACCATGAACTTGTGAAGCCTGAAGATGAACACGACTGCACACAAAAGAATGGGTGAACCGTGAACCTGTGAAGCCTTGGAGGACTTGGAGTCGACACTCAACAGTCGAGTATAATGAAAGAGACAGACGGAACGGAAGAAATTTAGGGTTATAAGTTCGCTTTTTCAATTTTTAGTCAAAAGTCAAACTCGGATCGTATACGAGTCTACGAGTCTCGATACGAGTCTACGAGTTTGATACGAGTTTGCTTAAAAAACGAGTTTGGTAGGATCGTACTCGTTTTTGGAATCTAGGATCGTAAACTCGTAAGAGTTTACGAGTAAACTCGGGAGTTTGATAACCTTGCGTGAAACAATTACGTCAACAAATATCAAAATTAGGTCCATGTTTGGCGTGGACTACAAAAAAAAAATTGGTAGCACTTAACAGAATAAAAAAAATAATAAACCTTCTTCCACTGCGGTTCTAAAAAGAAAAAATTGTCCCACCACTTACTAGCCATAACAATATTAATTTCATCCATATTTGAGTTTGTTATACTATACCAAAGAAAAATTGTATTCATTTTTACTTTTTAGTTTTATTCATTTTTTATCAATATTAAATTGTGACAAGTGTCGTATTTAATAAAATTAATAATA
This sequence comes from Cichorium intybus, assembly GCA_023525715.1. NCBI lineage: Eukaryota > Viridiplantae > Streptophyta > Magnoliopsida > Asterales > Asteraceae > Cichorium > Cichorium intybus. Next base: position 22,888,194 of record CM042015.1, read on the forward strand.
TTTTTAAGATACTTGTCATAATTTAACATGAATAGAAAGATTGATAGAAATAATATATAAAAATAAATACAATTTCTCTATACCAAAATAAACCTAATACAATGAATAGTTTTTTATGGGTTTATGGGTAAATGAGTTTTTTTTATAGGAAGAGATCTGTATACAACAAATTTTTTTGGTACACAATAATGCATGCTTTATATATATTGTACATTATACATAAAAACTATTAAATTGTTGTATATGGATAAAAAAATTTGTGTACGGATCACTTCAATTTTTTTATTTTACCTCTCTTTATGATGATTTGATAATGGCAGCAAAACTCAAAGTATCAGTGCAAGTACTGCTTCTTTTCTGACCAAAAAGAACTGTACCCAAAAAAACATGGCATTCGTTTGAAAACGAAATGGGAAGAAATCAAATTAATGGAGGGAGCAAAAGGTATAGCGAAAGGGAATGAACAGCAGATAATGATGGGGACGAAGAAGAACAAAGAAGAAAGAACAACGAACAAATCAGATGGGATACGGGTGAATAATTTCTCCCTGGAAAAGAGGAAGAGCGATAATGCTACAGAATCTTCAGTTAAAACAAGCTGTAGTACGATAGTATATCTAGGTAAGGTGTTTGATTAAAGACAAAATTACAGCTTTGGTCCCCGATGTTTGCCCGATATTGCAAGTGGAGACAAACTATTCGAAATTATCAGTTAGGGTCATTAATGTTTTCTTTAGATTTCATATTGGTCCCTCTATTAGTTAACTCCAACCATCCGCCGTTAATTCCAAAAAAGGTGAGAAAGGTCTTAGGGTATTTTTGTCCATTCGCTTATTCTGCATGCCGTCCCCGCCATAAATGAGCGTCATTTCAAGATCATCGAATACGGAGATACGTTGCAGAACTTCATCATCACTTTGAACTTGAAGCGATCTTGACGAACACAGTAAGCAAGCGAAATGTATGTTATACGGGAAGAAGGAGCAGAGGAAACCGTTCAACAAGGTTTAGGTAAGCAACAATCTTACAAATCCTTATGTGAATCATTCGATATACGCTTACCGATGTGTTGTTTACAGCTCCCGACCTTAGTTTGTTTACAATGGAGTTCCACCACGGAGGACGGTTCACAGTAACTCCATTACGAGAGTATATCGATGGCAAGATTTCTTACATAGACCTGGTAGATTGTCCCAAGCTCAACCTGAAAGTACTACACGACATTCTCAGGAAGTTAGGGTATTCGAATCAAGAACCTTATTTCTTTCATTTTTTTGTTACCGGCAATAACCCTAGAAAAAGGGTTGATAGCCTTAGGATGCAACGGTGATTTTAATGACTTTAGGAAATACGTTGCGATAGTGGGTCAAATAACCTTTTACGTTGAACAAGGTAGCTCAGTTATAAACAACCATGGAAAAAGCCCCATACCGAACTACCTTGATGACAATGGGTGGTTGATTTCACCCGAATTTAGGAAACTGCAAAAAACATTTATGTCTACAGCTTCTTGTAGCAAAAAACTAAGCTTTTATTTGAATGAGCCAATGGAAGAAGAAAGAACCCCTTGTTTGGATCTCGTTTTATATGACCCACTAATCAACAAACATAACCTGCATTTTGAGGATAACCGAACAGAAAAAAACAGGCCTGTTTACATTAATCTAGATGACCACGATGCCGTTTTGAACGTATGTAACTTTAATAGTGGGCATGAAGTTCCATTTGTTGTTGGGGAGGGGTTGTTGGAACCCTTGTTTACTTACAATGCTGTTGATCCAAACAATAATTGGTATCTGGACATGGATTACGATTTTAGTTTGTCCTCTGAATGTGAAAGAGACTGGATAGCGGCAATAAATAAGGCAGGTACAAGTGATGGACAAAGTGAAACTCAACTCAATGATGCTGTGGTGTTGGAGGAAATAGCCCAATCAGATAGTGACTCTGATAACAACCAAGACGAAGTCGGGTCTGTAGACTTAGAACCAGGTAAAATTGTTCCAGAAGTCAATGTGGATGTTGATCTTATTCAGAGTGTTCTTGAACCGCCCATCGACATTGATGTAGAAGCACAAGAGGATTGTTTGGTTGTACTGAATCATGATAACTTCAGGAACTATGGACCTGAATTGAGTGCAAGGGAGGCTTATCTCCAAAACATGGACAACCCCATTGAATGTTCTATGGGTGAAATACACGAAGTTGACTTTCGTGTTGGGGAGTATTTTGAAGACAAAAATATGGTGAAGGAAGCTATTGTCAATGTTTCTATTAGGACACGAAGAAACTTAAGGATGATTAAAAATGATGGGAAAAGAATTCGAGCAAGGTGTTTGGGTGAGCAATCCCTTTAGAAGACATTTGGGACAAAAAGGGTCAAAAAGTACAAAGCTGCTGATTTTAACTGTCCCTGGCTATTGCACGTGTCTTGTAGTAAATCAGACGAAAGGTGGAGGGTGAAAATGTATAATGGTACCCATACTTGTAAACCAACCAGATATATAAAGGCAGTGACACAAGGGTATATCGCAAACAAAATTTTTCTCCAGGTCCAGGGAAACCCTAGTATACCGACATAGGCGTTGGTTAATGAACTGCAGCGGACTTACAAGATAAACCTATCGTTTATGAAGGTATTTAGGGCTAAAGTAATTGCTCAAAATAGGATCCGAGGAGATTACGAGAACCAGTACAAGATGCTGCACGATTATGCTCTAGAAGTGCAATTACGCAACCCAGGCACAACCATTAAAATTGCAGTTGAGTCGTGTCCAGTTTACGCATCAGAAACTCGCGTATTCAAAAGAATTTACGTTTGTTTGAGACCTTTAAAGGAAGGGTTCAAGATTGGTAAAAGGGAGCTGCTTGGATTAGATGGGGCATTTATGAAGGGTCCTTACCCAGGACAAGTGTTAATGGCGGTGGGACAGGACGGCAACAATGGTATATACCCAGTTGCGTATGTGATAGTTGAGGCTGAAAATAAGCTTTATTGGACATGGTTTTTACAGTGCTTGGCAGAAGATTTAGATTTGGCTTCAAATTCAAACTTTACTTTCATAAGTGACCGGCAGAAGGTACAAATTGAAACACCTCTTTTGGTTATTTTCTTTTTAGTATATTTTCTTTGATCCAACAGTAACCATTACATTCTTTGTTGTCTACAATTTTTAGGGATTGATTCCTGCGTTGTCTAAGGTGTTTCCAGCAGCTGAACATAGGTTCTGTGTTCGCCACATTCATGAAAATATGAAGCTCCATTGGAAGGGCAGGGCAATCAAGGATTTATTGTGGAAATGTGCAAGAGAAACAACGAAACCCCAATGGATGAGTGATATGCAGGAGTTGAAAGCAGTTAATGTTGAAGCTTTTGAATGGTTGTCTAAAATACCACCTGAGCATTGGAGTAGGAGTCACTTTTCATGTAACCATTTACACCAAGTTGTTTACAAAAATCCCACCTGCAGGCCTGTTGTACTAATTACTTTACATATAATTATATGACGATGTCATTCTGATATACTACTGAATAATTTGTGTGAGGTGTTTAATTTGAAAATTGTTGAAGCTCTTGATAGACCAATAATATCAGCCCTTGAGTTCATTAGGGAGTACCTAATGAAAAAGATCGTCATTGTAAAAAGAATCCAAGCTAGGTGTGAGGGAGTGCTAACACCAAATGCTCAAAAACTGTTGGACAATATCAAAGAGGAAGCAACGAAATGCAACTGCATTTTTAACGGTAATGACAAGTATCAAGTGTCTGCTGAAAATGGTGAACAATATGTGGTTGACATGAGAAAGGAGGAATGTTCTTGTCGAAAGTGGGAGCTAACAGGATTACCATGCAAGCATGCAGTTGCAGCTTTGTGGGATAAAGCTAATCATGGTGAGAAGGTGATGAAGGAGGAGGACCTGGTTTATAGGTTGGATACTTGGATAAAAATATATAACTGCACCATTGAACCAATTAATGGCCCTGAGTTATGGCCACATTCTGCAGTCCCAACAACCCTTATGCACCCTAAGCATCACAATCAGGTTATACAAGTTGTTTTATCTTAATTATACTTTAGATTTCATGTAATTGCAAATCATCAAAAAGCTTAATCTTTTTTTTGACATAGGTGGGCAGGCCTAAAGTTAAACGAAAGCGGGCACCAGACGAGAAACAATCACAAGACAACCAATCATGTAAGGGAAAGCAGAAGTTATCCAAAAAGTATTCTATTGTAACTTGCAGCAAGTGTCACAACCCTGGACACAACTCTAGGTCTTGCAAGGGTCAGGGAGCAAAGGCGAATGGAGGAGGTACTTCTAATGGAGGTAAGCTTATGGAGAAAGGTAAGAATGTGGGTAAGTGATGAATGTTTGAGGGAAGGTTGAAGGTAAGGTGAGTGGGAGAATTTGGTAAGTTTGGTTGATGTGTGGTTTAAAAACAATTACTTTACCGTTGGTTATATTTTAATTAGTAGGTTTATGAAGTTGTAATAGTTGGTGGTTGTTGTGTTGTCTAAAGACAATTATATGTGTAATGTCTTAGTTGTAACTGTATGAACCAACCTAATGTGGATTTTATGTTTAATGAAGTATGTGTTGTGCTATTTTAGTTATCATGTTACTTGATGTTTTACACAGAATATACCAAAGTACATTGCCATTACCATGGTTTTCAAATTAAATATTGCATTCACATCGCCTTTCAGTTGATTTTTTTTAAGTTGTTGTACAGCTACTAGAAGTTACCATTTGTGTATATCATTTAAAATAAAATAGCAATTACCATAAATGGATTTGTGGTTTACTTCGTAATTGAAAGTCAAAGTGTGGCTGTATTAATTGATTACCGCCTATGAAGGCGTCTTTTCAACTGCAAATGCATTAAATGGTCATCTAATCAGTCGTCATATCCAGCACCACCAAATGATGGTTCTAGATGATGGTTGTTGCTAGAGCTTCTATTATATATATACTTTACACCCCTTTGCTTCTCACCTCACATAAATCGTCATTTAGCATAATGAAGGGAAAAGCTTTCAAAGTGATGCTTGAGTGTTTGATCAAAACGGCTAAGGAGAACAAAAAGCTCATTCGTCATTTACAGAGGAAGCTTGACAAAGACGACGATGTCAAGAACACAATGCTCGACTCTTTGGAAGTATTGCCAAACTACATGAACTATGTGCAAGCGAAGAAGGCAATCGCAGACGGTAAGATGAAGGATGCCCAGATACTTGACCTTGCGTACGACATGAACAAGTTGCTTACAGAGGAGATAGCTGGTTACAAGGACATGGTCGAACTCATTGAATATGAGGTTGAGTATGGGTAGTAAGTTTTGTTGTTTGTGTTACAAGGATTTGAATGTCTGAGAAATAAGTCTAAGCGATGGGGCAATTTACAAGCTTCTTTTGTTGTTTGTGTTTGATGTAAAATTCATGGTACGAAGTTGAAAAGCTTTTTTTTGTTGTTCATCTAATTTAGATGGTATGTTGAAAGTGATGGTGTCGTGTTTAGGGAAAGTCATGATGTCCTGTTTGTCGAATATTTTGCAATCTTAATATATGCGTTTATGTGTCATTTGACTGCTCTTTAAAAAGATTAACCAAAGTACATTTCCATGATAATGGTATACTGTAAAGTACGTTGGCCTTATAATCTGAAACTTATTACACCACAAAATAAATCAAGTAAAAGACTGCATATACATCAACTATTATAAGGTTTCGAATGTCATTGTAAACAAACTACATTTCACATTACGACTGGCAAGATCATCCATAACTACATATTACACTGTCTACATATTAACTTAGCAAAATTAGGTTAACATACCCCATTACACCAACATACAAAATAAACAACAATTTAAAATTACCACAAAGCAGCTAACACTTTAACAACCAACAAGAACTAATCAAAACACCAACTAAGGTCCCCCATCGCAATTGCTGTTAACACCAACCCTAATCGAATATGGTAAACATCGCAAATATGATGAAAAACATCCAGGAGACAACGAGAATGAACTTGTACTTTTGCGGTGACTGCAGTTGAGCCTCAAGCACTGCAATGTCTTCAATAAGCTTTCTCTTCGCCTGCAACAGTCCAGGTATAATCACCATTGCTCTTCTACACATTGGGGGATCGGACCACCCAACGAAACCACAACTGATGCATCTCCAAAATTTGCGACCTGGGTTCTGATTTGTCCAGGAAGTGCATATCCTTGCCTGATTACCGCATACGCAGACCACCATGATCACCAATTTTTGAAAGCTTTCGTCGACTGGGTTTGGTACAACTGCGATCTAATGGTTTGTTTCCCGCTTTATTTATGAGTGAGAGGTGAATTATACAAAAATACTATATTGCCCCTGTCGATTTTGGACTCCTTGAAGCGTTACCGGTCAATCATAGACGGTAACGGAGAGAGGTACCCATTTGTAATCTAAAGCAAACATTAATGACCCCAACTGATAATTTCGAATAGTTTGTCCCCACTTGCAATATCGAGCAAACATCAGGGACCAAAACTGTAATTTTGTCTTGATTAAATGTCTCTGAGAAAAGAAAATAACTGTGTGTACTGCTTGCTCTGCCCCCTTTATTTGTCCTCTTTTATCGTTTTCCGTTTTACCCATTACAGTTAGTCCACATCCATGCATTTATTCATCCATTATTTTGTTTTTTACTTTGAATTAATTGAACAGTCGCACAAAAAAGGCACGATGGTGTTGCTCTCATGGTTGAAAATTGGACCAAGACTTGTACAATTGAAAAGTGATGGGCCAATTTGTTGGAGTATGATAGAATTTATAACATTGTTTAAATGGTTGTTATCTTGCTTTAGCAAAAAGTCCACGTAGGTGGGTCAACAAAACCTTTATTGAGTCTATAAGTTTAAGCTCCAATGCTCCATACAAATACTTGAATAGTGATTTGGAGAGAACTCTTATTGGGGTTGGGTATGATGGGTTTTGTAAATATTATATAGTTGGGAGACTATATAGATCGGTGAATCTATAAAAAATCACGTTTCCTAATTAAAAGTAAAATAGTAAAAATGAAAAAAAAATCAAGAATACTTGTGGGTGGTCAGATCATATACCTTAAAAAATCGGACTGACAAGTTCTACCGAATAATGTCACCGATTCACAAACTTTAAAAAGCTGACAGCGATCAAACTGGGAAAGCCGTGTGTTTTAGTGAAAAACCGCTTGAACCAGAGAGGTTAAACCTAGAGGTGAACAAACTGGGTTTTTTCGGAACCGGTTCGGTTTTGGTCAATAAAGTCAAAACCGGTTTGGGTCAAGAACGGTTCGGTTTGGGCCAAAACCGGTTCGGTTTGAAACCAGTTTCTACTAAAAATTATACTCAAAACAGGTTTGGCTCAACGTCGCCAAAACTGGTTTTTTACATGTCGGTTTAACAAACCGATTTTAAATTTTACATATCTAAATCGGTGTAACTGGATCGGTTTAAGGGAAACTGGTTTCAAAATCGGATCGGATCGTTTTGAAAACCGGTTTCGAATCTCAAACCGGTTTTTTTGTTCGCCTCTAGTTAAACTAGTAAAAAAGCTGGTTTTCAAGAAATCTAATTTTTTGAACTCAAAACTCTAGGAGGTATAGTTGACCCAAGGTTGTAAACCAATTCTGAATTGTTTATATGCAATTGTTTGCTTACCAACTCATAACTAAAAATATCAAGTCGCTTGCTTTATAAAAGACGATATACTAAAAATTGTTTTCAATGTGGGATTTCTTCAAATGTATGTTATCAAAAACTAATTCTATTAAAATGTTGCACTAGTAGGAAAAAATGTATTTAATGACATATAGGCATGAGCATATTGTCCTCGGAACCGAGCCCAAGCCCAAGAACCGAGGGACTGGACCCGACTTTACGAACCGAGTATATGTTGGATTGATCTGTTGTCACGACTTCATACGAAGTCGAATTGATTGAATTTTTTTCAGCATAAAGTTTATGAATAGTAGTTGATTTTAGACTCTGGAATTAATGGATTCATGTTCATATTGACCGTTTTACAAGCCTCGGAAAATGGAGTATCAAAGTCGAAATTTTTTATTAATTACTTTTAGCGACATGTTTTACCTCTCAATTCCAAGGATTTCGAGTTATATCGAGAGGTGGTGAAAATTGTGGAATAATTCAAGACCAAGAACGGATATTGTGTCGGCAAGTACGGAACCGTTGTCAAATCGGTTTATTCGGATAATATGTGATGTTTACAGACACATCAATGAGTCATCATTGAAACCAACACTTTGCTTGATGGGTTGAGATGCAAGAAAAATACAACAAATATTAGGGTAATTTTGAAAAATTCCACGATCATATGACATATGTATTTTTCTATTATCTTGGAATGAAGATCGAGTTTCTACGACACACGTTTAAGAAAATGATCCAACTCAATATAACGGGAAAAAATTGTATATTTAATCTCGACGTTACTTTGAAGGTGTTGTCTTTGATACGTAATATTGAAATAATACTTGAAATTTTTTACATGAACAAAGAAAGAATAGAGAAGGCATCGTCCAACGTGTCTTCTCAAACCCGTGTAAGTGAATAGGTACAACATGTTGATGACAATGATAACGAGTTTTTCAGTGATTTTCTATCCGAAGTGGAGAACACGTCGGCTTCACCGGAATCGAAATTGAGTAGATACTTGAGTGAAAAAAAAAGACATACAACAAGTTGTTCGATATTCTTTCATGGTGGAAACTTAATGCATCCCGTTACCTGATACTTGCTCGCATGGCCAAATGTACAATTTTAATATATTTTTATAAATTAGTGAATGCAATTTTTTAAAGCGGTTGACATGTTTATTTAAAATTTTAAATATATTGGCGATTCAAATCTCAACGGTGGCATTGTAGTCGATTTTTAGTACCCGTGGACGAATTCTAGACCCTTATCGAACTAATTTGATGATACATATTATCGAAGCTTTAATTTACACCCAAGATTGGGTGAGGAAATCACGAAAACTAATAATTGATAATATTAAACTTCTAAATGATGATGAGGTCACCAAAGTAACATTGTTTGTTTTGTAAATATTCTTAGTTAACATCTTACTAATAATATTTTTCTTATGTTTTCGTTTGACTAGAAATTGAAGACCCTATACGAAATAGAAGAGGACAAGGCAAAGGGAAAAGTCCTTTAGAGATAATAGATGACTAGGTTTTTAGTTTTAAACTTTTCAAATTGACTTGAATTTAATGATGAACTTAACACTTTATGTTTGGTTGGAAAACTTGGAATGATGATCAACTTAACACTATTGGGTTTGGTTTTGTTAAATTGTAATTGATGTTCTCCATTATGATCATATGTATGGTTTCGTTTGGTTTTGTTAAATTGTTTTGTTGTTAAATATGATGGAATGAGAACTAATACAATCCTTCCCTTATGATACTCAAAATTGGATACCATATACTAAAATATGGATTTCTAGCAAATAACTTATCCTAGAGGTGGAAATACGGTGCTTTCAAAATACATAAGTTGAATTCGGGTCAGTTGTCCTCGGTCCCAGGCCCAAACCCAAATCTAAGCCATTTTCTCGGTTCTTCTCGAGTAATACACGACCAAACCCGATAATATCATACCCAAACTGAGGACCAAGTGCTCTTCTGTAACACCACGTTACTTTCGGTAAGTATTTATATGTTAATCATAGTGTAAATATGATTTAATAAGATGTTATAAGTGTTTGGGTGGTTAGAATACCTTTTGGGTAGAGTTTTCGCACGAAAAATGCCAAAAATGGGTTACACGGGTCGTGTTGAACACCTCTAGTTGTGTAAAATGGCTTAAAAATACCATCTGAGAATGTTTTGGACTTACATGGGTCATGTAAGTATGACACGGGTCGTGTAGAAGTCAACTGAAGCTTACCGAAACTTACACGGGTCGTGTTTTCTAAACACGCGTCGTGTAGCGATAGATAGCGGCGCTATCTTAGGAGATAGTGGCGCTATTGTCGCAGACCCAAATTTTAAGTGCTATTTTCAATCATTTTTAGGGAAAAACCTCTGGTTTCTAAAAGCTAGAAAACCCTAGAAAACATTTCATAATCATCTTAGAACCAAATCGGAAGGCTAGAACTTGATGGATTGAAGTAATCTTCGGTATTTCACATCTTGAAGGTAAGTTTTTCTGTTTTAGCTCTTTTGAACGGTTGATTTAGGTTATTTGGGTTGGGTTCGAGTGGTTGTAAAGAACCACCTGTGATTAGTTGAAATTGAGTATATAGCACATGTTTGGATGTTTCAAAACACTCTTAATCTCGAGTATTAACTGAAGAGAGCAAGCTTTAAGCTTTGATGGTGGAAATACAATGTATTCACCTCTATTTGGTATGTATATGGTTGTGTAGATGCTGGAAATTGTTGAAGAAGTGGTTCTAATCACTGTTGGTGTTGGCTAGAACAATATAGAACTTCAAACCAGGTGAGTAATCTAAACTATATCAAATATGAAGCAGGTTTTGGAGTTGAATTTGGTAGTTTGGACATTGGGTTGAGTACCCAAATTAATTAGTAGAAACCTATGTGGTTATAAACCGCCTTTGTGGCTAGAAGATTGGATTTGATATCCAAATATAAACGGCCTTTGTGGCTAGGAGATTGGATTTGAAATCCAAATGGTAACGGCCTTTGTGGCTAGGAGATTGGATTTGATATCCAAATGTTAACGACCTTTGTGGCTAGGAGATTGGATTTTGTATCCAAATGAAGAACATATGTAGATTAACTTGTATTGAGATTTGTATTTGACTTATCTTTCTTATACATGTTAAATTGTTGATATGATTACTCATTGAGCTTTTAGCTCACTGTGTTGTGTGAAATGTCCCAGTAGGTAAATGCGACCCTGCTAAGTGTAAGGATAAAGTCCACGACTAAGGACATGGGACTTGTAGATGGTGTCAATAGCAGCCCGGCTTGGAAGGAGTTATTTATGTTTTGCACTCTTTGATACACTTGTACCCTTTTGTTTAAAAGTATACACCTAACTATATGGTTTGGTATGTTTAAAAACTATGTTTAAAAGTGAAAAAGTTTTGGGTGTATTTGTTTTAAAAAGTCGGGTGTTACATCTTCTTTGGTCGGTACTCAGTTCCATCTTTCACTAATTCTTGGTCTCGCTCTAACTCAGGTTCGGTCTGGGTCGGGTCAGTTCTGGAACCACGCTCCCCCCTAATGACAGACATTGTCTGTTGTAAATGGCTATAAATAACTAAAATTTTCTATAATTGAAAGGTATGTCATAAAAAAATAGAAGACATCATTTTTTGTCGTAATATACATCCCCAATTTTTTGTTATAATAATGCCTTTAAATAAAACCATAATAACATTTTGGTTTACAAAAGCTTTTCATAGAAACTTTAATAAAACTCCATCAGGGTACTCGGTGTTAAAACAAATTATAAAATTTCTAAATCATTAAGCAAGAGTCTTTAGAACCAAATGACTCTAAGATAGTTTGTAGAAGCACAAAGCAAACAGGTATTGCTCTGTTCCTTAATTACCCCTTAATACCTTAAAAATGTTAAATATCAATGGGTAAGCGAAAAGCTTATTGAGCATGCAAATCTACACATGCTATCACATAAAATTATAGCACGTAACTAGTAATGTTCCTCATAAAGAGGCTATGTACCTCACAAAGAGGAATTATGTCACCTTACAAAGAGGAATTTAACTATAACACCCTAAGTATAGTATTTATTTTAGTTTTACTTCTGGCACAGCAGTCTGTTCATGGACTGATATACCCCCTTTACATCGATTATTTCAGTAAGTTTCTTGAATATTATTAAAGTACATTGTTTTAGCTTTCAAGGGATATAAAGAAAATGCTCATACAACCTTCGCATGATCTATTACAGATTTTACAATTAGACACTTAGAATCAACCAATATTCTAGATCAGGCTACAAAGATTGCAACTTTCCCCCTAAGAGGATGAGAGTCAGATCCTAAGAAAAATGTGATAGCAATTAGACATCAATACTAAACTAAAGCCTTGACCTCATGTCATTTGTAATTTTCTAGAATCTATAATGAATTTAACAAGTTGACCGTTGCAATCTGCCAAAGTTGTTGGACCAGTCTGGGAAAGCATTCATAGCTCCTAATGGGTTAAGAACTAAGTTTAACTTTTTAACAGGGATAAACTACACTCTTATCCCAAACGAATTCCACTGTTTCACTCAAAAGGGATTTTTTAGATTTAGTTATAGATTTTACAAGTTAAGGTAACATAGCATTCAGTATATTGGACAGGTTGAACAAAGGCCAATGTTTTGCCACTTTCTGTTGGCAACAGCTGTAACACTCCAGGGATGAAAGGTTCTACGCATGCATAGATTTCTAGAGGCAATAACCTCATCCCCTAATGATCTTTGTTGATTTAATATGATTTTTAGAAATTTCAGACAGATTACAAGGTATTGTATCTTTGTTTTTGGTTCATGTTATTAATCGCGCCTATTAAGTTCTTAATCCATCAACTTTTAACCAATCTTTTTAACATAATAAGGGTTCTTAAAGAATCCATACATATACATAGAAAGAACCTCCTAATGGGTTAAGACTTGGCTAAAACGAAGATTACAAACTTAGGGTTTTTCAACAGAAAATCATAAGTTCACCTTAAGGTTTTGGTTTGCATCTTAACTCATTAATCCGTTCCCTTAAATATGTCTATTAGCTTCACAAAACATATATTTCGTGTCAAAATATCTTATTCATTATGTCTTGATGCATTAAGTACTTAAAATGGTAATTTCATGAATTTTTCATGATTAAGCCATTTAGATCACTAATCAGTGTCTTAACCATAACTTTTAAATTGTAACTCCAAATGAGGTGTTCTAGGCATCCCTTGAAACTATACTCACTATCCTACGACTTTAATCTTTGGTGAATTTCCTTAATTCAACTTATATTTTTTTGGAAATTAGTCTACAAGTTCGAGGCAGACTGTTGTTACAAATTCTAGTGTATCTTTTCTAACCTTTAGCATGTTCCTCTTGTTCATTCTCTTGATAAATCATTCATTAAAGAAACTTATAGATTCATTAAGACCTAGTCTTATATAGATTTTCATTCACGCAACATATCTAGGGTTTTTAAACAAGAAGGAAAGAACATTGAAAAGAAGAAGAACAATGGAATGTTATGATTAAGGACTAGAGAAAGAATAAGGATGAATTTGTTGGGATTCGATCACATAAACACATGCAGCGGAACACTAATAAGATCAAATCATAGAATTCTCCATGAACAAAGATCAGGATCATGCAGTTCATATCAGTTATAGCAACAAAACTTAAACATAATGTACCTCAGGTTTATCTCCTTCTATGAATCTGTTGAGCGGCATCTTGCAAAGGATGTACAGGTTCCAAAGTGTGAATCACTTTAATGACTCATACCCAAGAACACCAAAAACCCAGGTTGTTCAGAACTTCTACTTGGGAGGGAGGAAGAAATCTCAAACCCTAGAGACGGATGAGGATTTCACAGAAAGGGGAGGGAGGAGTGGAGTTGGCGGCTCCTTTAAGGTGGGGGATGATTTAGGGTTGAACTCCAATGCCTTTATTTATAGTGCAAAGGCTCCTAGGGTTTAAAACATAGGAGCCTTTTGGTGACCGCCCCCTAGACTTGTTTCCATTGCTTAAACCTTTAATCAATTACATTCCAGTCCCTTTAATTGATTCTAAATTAATCTAGATTAATTTATCAATTAATTTATTGATCTAGTTTCTACTTAATTTATTTCTTAATAAACTAATAATCTTTTCTTTAATTGACTCTGTCTTTTTTCTGGGTCATGAAGACAACCCAAAAGGACTTCTGCCATTATTAGAAATATTACCAAAAGTTGATGACCTTGGACATTATTCCAACAGTCTCCCACTTGGACAAGTTGTCAACTTGTGTGGTCTCAATATTATCTGACAATTAGCAGAGAGTGTGACATTGTTGGAAATCCATGTTCATTTCATTGGTTTCAAAAACTTGAATTTGCAACGGAAGCATAAAAGATGAACACGAATTTCTTTTCAAGAGGATCATGCTACATGCATGTAGAGATAAAATGAAAACAAACATAGTGATGAGTTCAAGATCATACCAATGTGTTATTGAGCTTGATATAGACAAAATATTGATGGCAAGAAACCAAAATAGGTTCCCTCTAAAGTTGATCCACCAACAAGCTTAGCAACACCAAGAAGATGCTAGTCTTCTACTTGTAAATTATCACCCTTTTGAAGCTTGATGTAAAATCCGATTTTCACCAAGTGAGGAGATGATATGAGAGAGTTTTCTAACACTTAGAAGAGGTGTATTGCATACTAAAATCGGCCAAGAACCAACCCACTCAAACAAATGCATGCATACCATTCTTTTAAGAGCTCTAGGTGCACAAAACTCATAGTCAAAGTTGGGAATTCAATGAAATATGTCTAAAGCATGTTAGAGCATGCCAACACCACTTCCTTGGGGAGTGGTGGACGAGATTCTTCCCTTGGGAGGAGAAAAGTCTCTAACTTTTATTATTTATAACAACTTTGTTCCAAACTTTTATAAATAATAAACTTCCAATTTCCAATTTAACACCTTTATTTATTCACATATTAATAAACATATATACATTTATAATCAACATATATATATATATATATATATATATATATATATATATATATATATATATATATATATATATATATATATATATATATATTATATTTATAAAATATAAATACATATACATTTATACATACATGTGAATTTTATTTTAAAACTTCAAATAACAAAATGGTTAAATACTTATCATTTAAATCATCCAACAAGTAAATGATATAAATAATCATATACGATCTCAAATTAATTCATCTCATATGAATTATAATTTAGAATAATTATTATTTTCTATAAAATAATAATTCTCTAAATAAACTGCAAGTATTATATCATTTGATGATAAATCAAATTCATTGTATCAAATGATCAAATTGGTGTCTAACTTGTTATTGGTGTGACCCTATATGATCATGTGTTATTAGTAATATCATTTTATGATCATCCTTGGGCATATAGAACTAAAAATCTCCCACTTGCACAAGGTTGCATCATAGAATGATACCGACAGTGATGAACGTCTAGCAACATTTCCCTGCCCCTAATAACACATGACATAATGCCATTCAACAACATCCAATTCTTCAGTAGCTCAAGGCTCTAATTGATGTTCCAGGTTATTTATCAATTATCCCTTTGTCACAGACATCATGTTGAACATGAGACATGGATCTTAATCATTCTCATTTTATGTTCAACTTTTAATCAGGCGCCTTAGATGTCTAACTCTCAACACATAAGAGGAACAAATCTTGTCTTGACTACATACGCCCCTCATATAGTTAGTACTATACATGAGTATGGCCTTTGTGGTTGTCTATTTTTCAAGAACAACGGTGAACCATATCAAAGCATAGCACTCCCTACACTTGAGTCCCAAATATGTATCTCAGGTCTAAGGATACTATGATAATACCTTTATTCAAGAATCACTTATGACGATGATCCATGGAGTGATCTTGAAGCGGGTCAAGTCCAATACTTGTTCACTGACAAGTACCTATAAATTTGGTTGCAACCTTTTGCTACTTTTACCCATAAAAGTCAACCAATCCAATTCATATTAGTCTTACTTCATAGTTGCTCCCACAACTATGATCGACTATGGACATTTAGAATAAATAGATTATTCAAGGATTAAACATGCTAATATAAAACACAAAATTATGAATGAAACATCACGTCACATATATCACATAATTATTTTTTTTACATAGGTCCATATTCATAAAACACTAAACACAAATCAAATCCATTCATTAGAAAAACGAAGTCCTATACCCTTAGCGTGACTTTCATGCTTGGCTTGGGGTAAAGGCTTCGTGAATGAGTCTGCCAAATTCTGATCTGTATGAACCTTATGAATACTTATTTCACCATTCTTAACTTCATGTCGTATGTAGTTATACCTTCGGTGAATGTGTTTGGTCTTTTGATGCGATCTAGGTTCCTTTGCTTGAGCTATGGCACATAGATTATCATAGAAGATTTCTATAGGGTCCCGAATGGAAGGAACAACCCCTAGATCTTCAATGAATTTTCTCGTCCAGACAGCTTCTTGAACAGCTTCCGAAGCAACAACGTATTCTGATTCTGTAGTGGATTGTGCAATCACTTCTTGTTTGGAACTCTTCCAAGACACGGCTCCTCCATTTAAAATAAAGACATACCCAGATTGAGATCTAGAATCATCCCTATCTATTTGGAAGCTTGTGTCAGTGTAACCCTTTACCTTCAAGCTTTCTTCCAAACCTCCGTAGACTAAGAACATCTCTTTAGTTCTTCTCAAGTACTTAAGAATGTTCTTTACAGTAGTCCGGTGGGCTTCACCTAGGTTCTGTTGATACCTACTAGTCATGCTTAAGGTACATGAGACATCGGGCCTAGTGCATAACATGGCATACATGATGGACCCAATTTCTGAAGCATATGGGACATGTTTCATCCTTTCAAGTTCAGTCCTAGTGCTTGGGCACTGAGACTTACTTAGGATGGTACCATGCGGTGTTGGCAAGAATCCTCTTTTGGAGTCTTGCATCTTGAACCTTTTCAAGATTTTATCAATATATACACTTTGGCTTAGACCAATAAGTCTCTTAGATCTATGTCTATAGATCTTTATGCCTAATACATAAGCAGCTTCTCCTAAGTCCTTCATTGAGAAACAGTTCTCAAGAAACGTTTTGACACCTTTTAAGGTTGGGATGTCATTTCCAAATAGAAGTATGTCATCTACACACAATACTAGGAATATGACTATGCTCCCACTAGCTTTCTTGTAAACACAGGAGTCATCCTCATTTTTAATGAATCCAAAATTTGTTATCTTTTCATCAAAACGGATGTTCCATGTTCGAGACGCTTGCTTTAATCCATAGATAGATCTCTTAAGCTTTCACACTTTACTTGGATACTTCGGATCGACAAAACCTTCAGGTTGATCCATATAGACATCTTCCAATAAGTGTCCATTAAGGAAAGCGGTTGTTGTGGTCAAAACAACTGACTTGTAGTTGTCATGTCATTTAAGTCTTAATCCAATTAATTACCTTATTATTTGACTATTAGACTTACGAGCAAGCATTACTCGATCATTTAATAGTATAGTTTGGGTAAGTAAAGGTATCGAATTTCCACAGGGAGTTGTTAACTAACTTAAAGTTTTCGATTATCAGTCAAACAGTTTAGAGGCAAGTTTTAGTGAAAACACGTAAAACCAGGTTTTGAATGTTTATAAAAGAGATGAAATAATAAAATACAATGGTCGTAACAACACAACAGTAAAGATATGATATGATCATATAATAACAAAGGAAACTTTCACGTAGGATTTGTTGATTCATATAAACTAAGGTTGACTAGTTTTTGATTATGTGCAATGAGTTTAAATAGGTTGCATTAAGTGTAGGATCCTATGGTCAATTCACCAATTCTATGACTTTTAAGTTATTATAGCACAATGGTCATGTAACTAAACAACTTATAATCATGATGTATTTATATAAGCTAGCATGTAAACATAGTCCATATCATAATGGTCATAGTAATATGTTCATACAATCAATGGTCATGAGTTGTAATTAAATGTGATATAAGTCTTTTTTCACTAATCAAGTTCATAACTTAGACAACCTTCCTAGTTAAATGGCCAATAACTAGTCCAATGATATATAGTTTTCAATTACACATCATTACGATTCATATAATCAATAAGTTTAAATGGTCAATAAACTTTAATTACATGAAGATGGTTATCAAGAGTACAAACCCTAATCTCATTTAATATGTATAGCATGCAAGTTATATATCCTAACCAATATTAAACTCGAATCAAGAACTATATCAACACATGTTCATATTAATGAATCAACATCTCCTAGGCAAACGTTACAGGGATTTTAGCCTAGCATGTATCAAATATACAACAACAATATGAAGAAGACATGATAAAAAATACCAACCGGTTACAATCGATGAATCCTTGCTACAATGAAGATCTTAGCTCCTGACTCTTGATTACAAATTTTTAACTCGTGATTATTTCTATTTTTTCGCACATTTGAAACTCGTGACTTTCTATGGAACTCTTGATTACAAATTTTTAACTCATGACTGTACAGAGTTTACTAATTCAATGATCGGGTCACGATCCTTGAATATCCGACTTAGGGTTTACGATTTTTCTTCTAATTTCAAACCAAAACTTATCTATCTATTAGGGTTTTGTTCAAAAATCGATTTCTTGGGGAGATCTAACAATCTAATAGGAAAAACACATTCAAATCCGAGAATCAAAGAAAAACCTAATTTTATTTCAATTTCACATATTTCTACCTTATTTGCAATGTAAAACGAAGAGGGATCGAGGATTTACATACCTTGTTGGACGATTTCGACTTCTAAAAAACCGAAAAAAAATAGATCGTGATTTACCGTGGGAGATCGAGATGCGAAGTGTGTGTGGGGTAAAAGTGAAATGGAATGAACCGCAAGCCTTTTTACCCCTGCCACAACATCGCGACGCGATGTGATCATAGATCGGGTTGCGATCTTTGATTTTGACGGGCTATGGGCCTGGCCTATTTGCTGTGATCGCGCCCCTACGGGCTACCAGATCGGGTCGCGATCTCCCTCTGTGTTGTTTTTCTTCCCTCGTTTTTCTTCTTAGCTTTTGATGATTTTATTTATTTTTATTTTTTTTATTTTTTTATCAACACAAAGGAAAAACAATAAATAACACATACCAATCAACAAACTCGGGTTGCCTCCCGAAAGCGCTTCTTTTCATAGATTTGGAATCGTTTTAGCTGGACTCCGTCCCCCTCTAAGGTTCTACGGATTGGAGTGGGATGTCTTCGCGTTCGTTCTCGTCTTGAACGCCTTTTTCATATCTCTTCAACCTGTGACCGTTCACTTTAAAACTTCCTCCACCTTCCTTGAAAAGATCCACAGTCCCGTGAGGATATATCTCTTTAATTGTGAACAGACCATACCAACGTGTTTTTAGTTTTCCAGGGAAAAGTCTCAAGCGTGAATTATAAAGGAGGACTTTTTCTCCTGGTTGGAAATCTTTGTTTCCTTTTAACCTTGAATCGTACCACATCTTGGTTTTATCTTTGTAGATCACTGAGTTTTCATAGGCGTCATTTCTCAGTTCATTTAGCTCGTTCAATTGACACAAACGGTTAGTACTTACAAGATTATAGTCCAAATTACACGTTTTTAAAGCCCAGAATGCTTTGTGTTCAACCTCTACTGGGAGGTGACAAGCTTTTCCGTACACCAATCTGTATGGGGTGGTGCCAATTGGAGTTTTAAAAGCGGTCCGAAAAGCCCAGAGTGCATCGTCAAGATTTTCTGACCAGTCCTTTCGACTGCTTCCCAAGAATCTTTCTAAAATGCGTTTTAAGGCTCGGTTTGTGATCTCAGTTTGACCACTGGATTGCAGGTGATAAGGTGTGGCTAGTCGATGGGTCACCCCATACTTATTCAAAGCATTCTCCATTTGTTTATTTCAAAAATGAGTACCCCTATCGCTGATAAGAGCTTTAGGGACACCGAAAACGTGCAAAAATGGTTTTCAGAAATTTAACCACACCTCACGCATCATTTGTGGGTAAGGCTTTTGCTTCAACCCACTTTGATACGTAATCAACCGCAACCAATATATATTTATTTCCGTGGGAATTAGGAAAGGGTTCCATAAAGTCAATACCACATACATCGAAAATTTCACATACTTGGATGGAATGCAACGGCATTTCATTTTTAGCTGAGATATTACCCACTCGTTGACACGGATCGCATGTCACACCCTCAAACCGTATTGGCGGAATAGTTCAAGGGTGGATGACTTCATGAACAATATCATAACAAAGTTACACAATAGTGGAATCCAAGTACACAACCAACATTAAAATAATTGCAAATGTTACATCGTTTAAAAGTTGTGTGTTTCAATCACAATTACAAATGATTTCAAAATAATCAAAACAACGTCGTAACGTCTCTTCGAATAGCGCTGGAGAATTACCTTATCAATTTCCTGAGAATACAAGTAGTTGAAAAAGTGTCAACAATTAAGTTGGTGCGTTCATAAGATTTTTGTATAAGAAATGTCCTTTGTTTGTAATCGATAGTGTTGAAAACCAAGAAAATCCAATATTTTCTTATAGAAATGTCCAAGTCTTTAAATCCCAAAGACTAAAATGTAATATGTAAACTGTAGTGTACTTTTGTTGAAAGGTGTGTATCCACGTAAACAATTTATAAAAATATTAAGTTGATTATTTTCCCATGTGAGATACCATATAACCATACTGTGACTAGTTGGCCTGCTGCGACGTTCTTCAGGCGTCGGAAATGTTAGACATTTGGACACCTCAGACCTGTCGGTCAAGCTGTAGCTAGCAGCTCAGGTGCGGGGTTGTCAGGCCCCGTATAGATCTATACTCAAATATCGCGCTCTCTTACCGAGACTCTGGTTATATAAATGTTCAGGACTTATAGTAGGTACTTATAAAAGTACCGTGAAGATTCATCTCACAAAAATGTATGCATTCCAATCAACTTGTTTACGTACGATTTGTATATAAAAACTCTTGTAAACGTCCATTATCATTTTTCCCATGATAATATAGTAAAGTAAAATAATTATATATTTTTATATAATTATTTTTATCATATTTAAATGTCATAATAACCTTTTGTTCATAAACTATTCCAATAATAGTCTATTTTTAGTAATTGCGTCGTAATAACCTTATTTTTGTGAATAATAGTGAAATAACTTGTTCAAAGATTATAAATATTATATTTTGAGATATTCACACAAAAATAATATAATATCTTGATTATAACCATTTTTGCTAGAAAATAGTGCCTTTATTTATAAAAACGTAGTTCTTACTAGTTTTCGTTTTTATAACGTTTTTATTCAAGATCTAGCATCTTTGTACACTTTATTTGTAGTTTAGTAACTTTTACACAACTTAATATATCAAAGTGTTCAAAATACATAGATCTACTTATATTTCAAGCCAAATTCACATTTATAACATTTTTGTTCAAGATCTAACGTTTTTAGACACTTTAATTATAGTCTAGTATCTTTTATACAAGCATATTATGTATCATTATGAACATCTTATAAAGATCTATCTATATTTCATGTCAAATGTATTTTTACCCAAATACTAACTTTATAAACTTGTGTAAATCAATATATATAACATTTAAACACATATAAACTTGAATAAAACAACATTTATAGTTAAAGCACTTGTATTCTCCCCCAAAAAGGTTTGAAAAGATGAAAATGAGGGGTATGAACTCACCTTGAGTGTGGATCTTAAGATTCCTTGGAAGAATATTGAAGATTTTGGTTCTAAGACCCGGAGGACCCTTGGACAAAGCAAGAGAGCTTGAAAGATCTTTGAAGATGATGAAGGTTTGACGAAACGAAGTTCTAAATAATTATTTTGTATAAAAACATTGTCAAACATTATTTTGATTGAATTATAACTCGTTGGGTGCCGGAATACGCGTTTAAGCGCAGTATACTTCCGATTTCGCGATTTTTGGCATTTTACCGGAAATCGCATTTAGCTTTGAAATTAAATACTAGATATTATTACGTTACTTATCATATGAATTTTTATTTCATATTTGATGTTTAAGGCACCACATTTTGTATTTTGAGTCCAAACCCTGTGTACATTTATCCGTTCACAGCGATTTAATAGTTGTAACTTTCGCATACGAACTCCGTTTTTGACGTTCTATATATCCACGGGTTCGTATTTACGAGTGGATCGTTTTATGAATGTTATTATTCTCAAAATAATAAATGTACGATTATCAAATTTTTACGCTATAGTAGTCTGTTGTCCGTATTTTCGACTTTTAACCGATAATTGTTTGATTTAGCATACGTAATACTTATAATATTAATAATTCACTGCAAAAGTTATGGAAAATAACTTTTCAACAGACAGATTAACGTACGCTTCGATTGATTACAGTTGACTTTTGTTGACTAAAATTTACAATTGTCACATCATCTACCCGTTAGAGAGAATTTCGTCCCGAAATTTAACTCTTGAGTGGATCCTCAAGGGTTTGGGAAGAGATGTGGATACTTTTGCTTCATCTGGTCTTCGCGCTCCCAAGTAAAATTTGGTCCGCGCTTGGCACTCCAACGGACCTTAACTATCGGAATGCGGCTTTGTTTCGTCCTCTTAATTTCTCTGTCCATGATCTCTACGGGTTCTTCCACAAAATGAAGGTTCTCGTTCACTTCGATTTCGTCGAGCAGAATGATAAGGGTTTCATCGGACAGGCATTTCTTTAAGTTGGATACGTGAAAGGTGGGATGGACATTGCTGAGCTCCTGCGGTAATCGAAGTTTGTAGGCTACTGGGCCGATCCTAGCAAGGATCTCGAAGGGCCCAATGTATCTGGGGTTTAGTTTCCCACGCTTTCCAAAGCGTATCATTCCTTTCCATGGCGAGACCTTCAACAACACTCGGTCACCGACCTGGAATTCCAAAGGCTTGCCTCGCTTATCTGCATAGCTCTTTTGTCGGTCACGAGATGCTTTCAACCGTTCACGGATCTGAACTATTTTCTCCGTTGTCTCTCGTATGATCTCCGGACCGGTGAGAGCGCTGTTAGGTACTTGGCCTCTGGCTAGTTGAGTATCTCCCACCTCAGCCCAGCACAGAGGGGATCTGCACTTGCGTCCATATAAAGCTTCAAATGGAGCGGCTTTGATGCTAGTGTGATAGCTGTTGTTGTATGAAAACTCAATGAGCGGTAAGTGGGTGTCCCACGCCTTACCGAAGTCTATCACATAGGCTCTCAACATGTCTTCCAGTGTTTGGATGGTTCTTTCACTCTGGCCATCCGTCTGCGGATGGTAAGTTGTGCTCATGTCGAGTCTGGTTCCCATAGCCTTCTGTAATGATTGCCAAAAGTGTGAAGTGAACCGGCTATCTCTATCCGAGATAATTGATCTTGGTACACCGTGCAATTTTACAATTTCTTTGAGGTAGAGCCTCGCCAGCTTATCCATCCTATCAGTCTCTTTGATTGGCAGGAAGTGAGCGGATTTGGTTAACCTATCGACGATTACCCATATAGTATCTAACCCACCGGTTGTCTTTGGTAATTTGGTTATGAAGTCCATAGTTATCCGCTCCCACTTCCACTCAGGTATTTCTGGTTGAATTAGCAAACCCGAGGGCTTTTGGTATTCTACTTTAACTTTGGCGCAAGTCAGGCACTTGCCCACGTAAGTAGCAATTTCTGCCTTCATGTTTGGCCACCAATACAGTTTCTTGAGGTCCAGGTACATTTTGTCGGACCCAGGATGAACGGAGTATCTAGTCTTGTGAGCTTCATTCATGATAATGTCTCTGAATCCGCCGAATCTCGGTGTCCAAATTCGGTTCATGAGGTAACGAGCTCCGTCATCCTTAACTTCAAGGTTTTTATCCATCCCTCGCAAGGCTTCATTTGCTACATTTTCAGGTTTCAAGGCTTCTAGCTGCGCCTCTTTGATCTGAGTGGACAAATGGGAATGGATCGTCATTGTTAATGACTTCACTCGGCGGCCCGAGTACTCTTTTCGACTGAGGGCATCAGCTACCACGTTGGCCTTCCCTGGGTGATAACGAATTTCACATTCATAGTCACTTAGTAGCTCCATCCATCGTCGTTGCCTCATATTGAGTTCTTTTTGGTTGAGGATATGCTGGAGACTCTTATGGTCGGTGTATACTGTACATTCTGTGCCGTACAGGTAGTGTCTCCAGATCTTCAATGCGAACACTACTACTCCCAACTCAAGGTCATGTGTAGTGTAGTTGACCTCGTGAGTTTTAAGTTGTCTTGAAGCGTAAGCAATGACCTTTCCTCTCTGCATGAGTACACAACCCAGACCTTGGTTAGATGCATCGCAATAGACCACAAAGTCTTCTGTTCCTTCTGGAAGGGACAGGATAGGGGCGCTGTATAGAGCTTTCTTTAAGGTCTGGAAGGTGGCGTCTTGTTTATCTCCCCACTTGAATGTCACACCCTTCTGTGTTTGGGTGGTAAGTGGCTTTGCAATTTTGGAGAAGTTCTGTATGAATCTTCGGTAATAGCCAGCAAGGCCCAAAAACTGACGGATTTCCATCGGAGTTCTTGGTGCTTCCTAGCTTTCGATGACTTTGATTTTGGAGGGATCCACATGTATCCCTTCTTCGCTGACTACGTGGCCTAGAAAGTCCACTTTTCGAAGCCAAAATTCGCATTTCGAAAATTTCGCATACAATTTCTCTGCTCTTAATGTCTCCAAAACTTGTCGTAAATGCTGACTATGTTCCTCCTTACTTCGTGAATAGATAAGTATGTCGTCAATGAATACTATCACAAATTTATCTAGGTAAGGTCGGCATACACGGTTCATCAGATCCATGAACACAGCGGGCGCATTGGTCAATCCGAAGGGCATCACAACGAATTCATAATGACCGTAGCGAGTTCTGAATGCCGTTTTGGGAACATCTTCTTCTTGAACCTTGAGTTGATGATATCCTGACTTCAGATCGATTTTTGAGAAATAACTCGATCCTTGGAGTTGATCGAACAGGTCGTCAATTCGGGGTAACGGGTATCGGTTCTTGATGGTGAGCTTGTTCAACTCCCGATAGTCAATGCACATACGGAATGATCCATCCTTCTTCTTCACGAACAAGACCGGCGCTCTCCAAGGTGAGAAGCTCGGCCTGATGAACCCTTTACTTAGCAGTTCGTTTAGTTGGCTGGATAATTCTTGCATTTCTGCCGGGGCTAATCGGTATGGCGCTTTTGCTACTGGGGTGGCTCCTGGGATCAAATCGATTCTGAACTCGACTTGTCGTGCGGCTGGTACTCCTGGAAGGTCTTCTGGGAATACGTCAGGAAAGTTGCAGACTTCGGGGATTTCTTTGATGTTTTTTACTTCTTTCTTTTCGTCAACAACGTGTGCTAGGAAGGCATGGTATCTTTTCTGTAGGTATTTTCGGGCTTTGATGCAAGACACGATTCGGAGGCTGGTACTGGGTTTATCACCGTAGACAACAATGGTCTTGTCGTCCGGTAGATGAAGTCGGATTCCTCGTTCGTAACACATGATGTCGGCATGATGGGGAATTAGCCAATCCATACCAACAATCACGTCAAAACTTCTTATTTTAACAGGCATTAAGTCGATTTGAAAGGAGTGATCGTCCAGAGTAAGTGTACAGCCTACGTATATGTTGTTTGTGCTTTCTGTTTTGCCATTAGCCATTTCTACTGTAAATGTTTCGTTGAGTGGTTGAGGTTTTTGTTTTAGTAAATATTTAAACTCGTGGCTTACGAAACTCCTCTCCGCACCGCTATCGAATAGTACACAAGCATATGAATTATTGACGAGGAACGTACCGGTAACCACGGTAGGATCCTCTACCGCTTCCGTGCGTCCCATAGCTAGGACTCTTCCATTTCTCCCCACATTCTTTGTCTTCGGGCAATCACGCTTATAATGCCCCGTCTCGCCACAACCATAGCAAACTTGACTCACCCCGACATTAGTGGCTTGGGTGGCTTGTGGGGTTGGCGTCCTGTAGAATCGGGCGGTGTAGCCCTTCTTGTTACAGTTCAAGCAGTGCATTTCTCTACAGGTCCGGTATGGTGGAAATTGTACTTGTTGCACTTGGGTAGCGTCCCAATGTATTGCTTGGTGGTGGTTTGGGCGTTCGGGACAGTGGCTGCACGAACTGCCACAATCTGTTGTCTTTTCGCACTGTCTTGATTTGGTTGGTTTCTCCCCCTGTTCCAGGGTTTCCTCTTGTGATCCTTTTCTCTTGACTGTTCGGTCTTTTGGGTCATTGTTCCCTGGCGCACCCCGTGGTCGACTAATCGTTGGGCCAATCGTTTGGAACTGTCAAAAGTGGCGGGACTTGCGGCTTCCACATTCCCTTGGATCTGGGATGATAGTCCCCATATGTAACGTTCCACTTTTATAGACTCCGGTGTGACCATGGCTGGGCAGAGGGTCACCAGGTCGTTGAATCGATTTGTGTAAGCGTTTAGATCTGAACCTTTCATGGTGAGGTTCCACAGCTCTTGTTCCAACTTCTGGATTTCCCCTCGGGGGCAGTACTCCTTCATCAACATTGTCTTTAATTCCTCCCAGCCCATCGAGTTTGCCACTGGGAGTGTCAGCGACTTGACATGGCCCTTCCACCAAGACATAGCCGTCTCAGCGAAAGTGCAGGCAGCGAACTTTACTTTCATTTCTTTTGCACACGTAGTGATATCGAAGATCGACTCAGTTTTCTCGATCCACTTTGTGAGGTTAAGGACACCACCGGTGCCGTGGAAAGTTATCGGCTTGCAACTGACAAAATCTTTGTAAGTACACGTTCGAGAATAGGTTGATGTTTCCCCATTGGTGGAATCGTTGGTGCCGTTTCCACTTTCGTTTCCATTTATCCCGTTGGTGTTAATATGGGCAATAGCTGCGGTCACGGCTGCCGTGACAGCGGCTTGGAATGTCGCCGAGTCCATCATAGGTGCTTCGGGTGTCTCGACGGGTGTGCGTCTGTTATTTCTTCGGCGAGGTGGCATGATTCTGCCACAAGGATTTAAGATTGACGTTGGTTAGTGTTTTGGAAGAATTGTTATGATTATGTCATCATTAGAATGTGGTGCTGGTATCTTATTGTTATCTTGTTTCTTTCGTTTCGTAAGTTGTATCTATGATTTAGTATCAAACATACTGATCATTCATACATACATCATCTTATAAATCAAACATATTCTTCATATTCATAATAATACGAGGTGTTACATAAATTTTGAAATGAAAATTTGGCCTTCGCAGAGGCCTATAGAGGGATATTAATAAACAGCGTAATGGCTTACAAAAAGTGTAGTCACTTGATTGTAGAGCCACGCCTATGTACAATAGTGAGCCGCACATAACGCGTAATCATAGATGTCCTAGTCTATACCAAAATTTGAGTAGTATAAGTACTACTCAAGACGAACTGGATCCCCCAGCTCTGCGTAGTGCGTCCACTTGCGCCCTGAGCTCAGCAGCCTCGCGCTCGGCCTCCTCGGCCCTCCTCTCTACTTCGCGAATCCTTTCCTCGAATTCGGATATCCGAACAATAGCCTCGCGCCACATCCCCAAGGCTGTCTGTACGTCCTCCTCGAGGGGGTCGACTCGTCTAGAGGTGTGGTCATGGGCCTCGTCTAAACGTCGGAGGCGTGCTGCGGTGATCTCGGCGGTGGCCCCTACGTCCATGATCTGGCTGGAGGTCGCCCTAACCTGCTCCTCATGGCGCCTGATACGCCCGACTATGGCTGGTAAAGCTCGGTCTGCGTAGCCCCCTCTACTGATGTCGTAGTGGTCGTAGAATAGGTCGTACGGGGGTCGCAAACCCTGCTCGCGGCTCCAGACGCGTATCTGCTCTGCCCAATCTGGTGTCGGGCCCTGAAGAGGTTCTTCTATTAGTAAGGGGCAGTGAATGGGAAGTACCCTCTTTCGAGGTGTACGCATCCATAACGGGCCACCAGGGTGGCGATATACCTGATATAGTGGTGGTGGCGGTGGTGCATGTAAGCTGCGGACTGGGTGACGGGGGTCGATAACTTCTGGTTCATCTTCTGACTCTTCCTCATCCTACTGGTCTTCTTCTTCCGAAGCTTCCTCCGGTTCCTCTTCCGGAACCTCTTCGGGTTCCTCTTCTGGTTCCTCATTAAGCCATCCCCCATTTCCCTCCTCGGGGAAATATGGGTCTCCTGGCAAATGGAATCCTGCCATAGCGTCTGTACGAGGATTGGGGTGTAAGAAGTATATATAAGGGGATTCTTAAATACACACATATATATATATATATAACTAAGTAATGTACACAAAATACTCATATAGTATTTTAACTTCATGTTTAGTTCCATAGTATCATAAAATACTCCTATAGTATTTTAAATTTTTATGTTTAGTTCCTTTGGTTACTGGTAAGTGTTCGGACTCGTTGTTCGCCACGACCATTCCTAAGTATACGTTAATCATATCTTGGATCAATACAGTTGATCAGGCTTTATTCACCCAAGACATCATTACCAAACACTTAGGCCTATCCGTAGCGTTCAACTCATCTTACTACTTTTGTATGTTTTCGTTATGATATAGTTCTAGTATGTATGTATGTACTTATACTTTTATAAAAATTATCGTTGTAATTTTAAAAGTATTCTTGTACGAAAACGTTTTCAAGAGTTTTAGTCCCATTGTATTTATAGTTGTATATCTTTAAATGGATTGATATACTTAGTTCACTATAAACAATGCTCTGATACCAATCTGTCACACCCTCAAACCGTATTGGCGGAATAGTTCAAGGGTGGATGACTTCATGAACAATATCATAACAAAGTTACACAATAGTGGAATCCAAGTACACAACCATCATTAAAATAATTGCAAATGTTACATCGTTTAAAAGTTGCGTGTTTCAATCACAATTACAAATGATTTCAAAATAATCAAAACGACGTCGTAACGTCTCTTCGAATAGCGCTGGAGAATTACCTTATCAATTTCCTGAGAATACAAGTAGTTGAAAAAGTGTCAACAATTAAGTTGGTGAGTTCATAAGATTTTTGTATAAGAAATGTCCTTTGTTTGTAATCGATAGTGTTGAAAACCAAGAAAATCCAATATTTTCTTATAGAAATGTCCAAGTCTTTAAATCCCAAAGACTAAAATGTAATATGTAAACTGTAGTGTACTTTTGTTGAAAGGTGTGTATCCACGTAAACAATTTATAAAAATATTAAGTTGATTATTTTCCCATGTGAGATACCATATAACCATACTGTGACTAGTTGGCCTGCTGCGACGTTCTTCAGGCGTCGGAAATGTTAGACATTTGGACACCTCAGACCTGCCGGTCAAGCTGTAGCTAGCAGCTCAGGTGCGGGGTTGTCAGGCCCCGTATAGATCTATACTCAAATATCGCGCTCTCTTACCGAGACTCTGGTTATATAAATGTTCAGGACTTATAGTAGGTACTTATAAAAGTACTGTGAAGATTCATCTCACCAAAATGTATGTATTTCAATCAACTTGTTTACGTACGATTTGTATATAAAAACTCTTGTAAACGTCCATTATCATTTTTCCCATGATAATATAGTAAAGTAAAATAATTATATATTTTTATATAATTATTTTTATCATATTTAAATGTCATAATAACCTTTTATTCATAAACTATTCCAATAATAGTCTATTTTTAGTAATTACGTCGTAATAACCTTATTTTTGTGAATAATAGTGAAATAACTTGTTCAAAGATTATAAATATTATCTTTTGAGATATTTCACACAAAAATAATATAATATCTTGATTATAACCATTTTTGCTAGAAAATAGTGCCTTTATTTATAAAAACGTAGTTATTACTAGTTTTCGTTTTTATAACGTTTTTATTCAAGATCTAGCATCTTTGTACACTTTATTTGTAGTTTAGTAACTTTTACACAACTTAATATGTCAAAATGTTCAAAATACATATATCTACTTATATTTCAAGCCAAATTCACATTTATAACATTTTTGTTCAAGATCTAATGTTTTTACACACTTTAATTATAGTCTAGTATCTTTTATACAAGCATATTATGTATCATTATGAACATCTTATAAAGATCTATCTATATTTCATGTCAAAGGTATTTTTACCCAAATACTAACTTTATAAACTTGTGTAAATCAACATATATAACATTTAAACACATATAAACTTGAATAAAACAACATTTATAGTTAAAGCACTTGTATTCTCCCCCAAAAAGGTTTGAAAAGATGAAAATGAGGGGTATGAACTCACCTTGAGTGTGGATCTTAAGATTCCTTGGAAGAAGATTGAAGATTTTGGTTCTAAGACCCGGAGGACCCTTGGACAAAGCAAGAGAGCTTGAAAGATCTTTGAAGATGATGAAGGTTTGAGCTCAAAGACCCTTGGACAAAGCTAATATTCAATGGGTATTGATGGATGTTAATGTGTGTAAAAGGTGTAAAACTTATGTTATGTAGTTTTGAATCAAAAGATGAGTGAAACTTACTACTTAAACTTGTGAAGAAAGCTTGGAAATGGATCTTGGAGGTGGTGGTGATGGTCACGGCTTGGAAGAGGAGAAGAGAGGGTGAGGGTGGCCGAAAGTGAGGAGAGGGATGAGAGAGAAGAGTGAGTTGGTGTATGGAGTTCAAATGAAGTGAAAGGTTATTTTAATGGATTTACCACTTGATTTCTTTGTATTAGTTTATTCCTAGCCTAGTTATGGAATAGTAACCATGAAGATCTTGTTGGAGTTGCCATGATTCAGCCAATGGGGGGTAGGGGGGGGGGGGGGTGGGGTTGGTTAGTTTTTATAAAATAGCAATATACTTAATAAAAATAAGTGATTTTTATAAAATAGTAAGTCGTTTTAGTGAAATTTTGTGCGTTTTTTACGAAACGAAGTTCTAAATAATTATTTTGTATAAAAACATTGTCAAACATTTATTTTGATTGAATTATAACTCGTTGGGTGCCGGAATACGCGTTTAAGCGCAATATACTTCCGATTTCGCGATTTTCGGCATTTTACCGGAAATCGCATTTAGCTTTGAAATTAAATACTAGATATTATTACGTTACTTATCATATGAATTTTTATTTCATATTTGATGTTTAAGGCACCACATTTTGTATTTTGAGTCCAAACCCTGTGTACATTTATCCGTTCACAGCGATTTAATGGTTGTAACTTTCGCATACGAACTCCGTTTTTGACGTTCTATATATCCACGGGTTCGTATTTACGAGTGGATCGTTTTATGAATGTTATTATTCTCAAAATAATAATTGTACGATTATCGAATTTTTACGCTATAGTAGTCTGTTGTCCGTATTTTCGACTTTTAACCGATAATTGTTTGATTTAGCATACGTAATACTTATAATATTAATAAATTCACTGCAAAAGTTATGGAAAATAACTTTTCAACAGACAGATTAACGTACGCTTTGTTTGATTACAGTTGACTTTTGTTGACCAAAATTTACAATTGTCACATCGCATGTCTTGACGAAATTGGCTGCGTCTTTGAAAATTGTAGGCCAATAAAAACCTGCTTCAAACACCTTTTGCGTGGTGTAATTTGCTCCGTGATGTCCACGTGTAGGTCCTTGATGGCATTTCTTGAGTACGTCTTCTATCTCCTTCCTGTGTACGCATCTCCATATGATGTTATCCGGACATGAGCGAAAAAGGTATGGTTCATCCCATAGGTAGTACTTGATGTCGGCAAAGAACTTCTTCTTCTGTTGGTGAGTAAGCCCTCCGACAAGCACTTTGGCTGCAAGGTAGTTCACAATATCCGCATACCAAGGGGTCTCCATATTAACATGAATTGACATTACATGTTCTTCAGGGAAGGAGTCGTTCACTTCCTTTTCTTCTCTCGCCTTTTGCTCCGGATTTTCCAGTCTTGACAAATGATCTGCTGCCAAATTCTCGGATCCTTTCTTGTCTTGAATTTCGATATCAAATTCTTGTAACAACAAGACCTAACGAATTAAACGTGGTTTGGCATCTTGTTTGTTGAAAAGATATTTGATTGCAGAATGATCTGTGTAGACAACGGTTTTTGATAAAATTAAATAAGGTCTGAATTTATCAAAGGCATACACCACTGCCAGGAGTTCTTTTTCAGTGGTTGTGTAGTTTGCGTGGGTAGGATTCAGAGTTTTGCTGATGTAGTAAATTGGTTTGAACTTCTTGTCGATTCTCTGGCCTAGAACGGCCCCTAACGCGATATCACTTGCGTC
This sequence comes from Cichorium intybus, assembly GCA_023525715.1. Taxonomy (NCBI): domain Eukaryota; kingdom Viridiplantae; phylum Streptophyta; class Magnoliopsida; order Asterales; family Asteraceae; genus Cichorium; species Cichorium intybus. The sequence continues at coordinate 22,920,299 of CM042015.1, forward strand.
TATCATCAGTTCGAATGGTAGATTCCAGTCCGGGCCGACCATGATTGGGGCAGTAGTTAATTTAAGCTTCAAAAACTCAAAAGCATTAACACATTCTTCGTTGAAATCAAATTTTACATCATTTTGTAAAAGTTGTGTTAAAGGTTTTTTTATTTTAGAAAAATCTTTTATAAACCTCCGGTAAAAACCGGCATGTCCCAAGAAGCTTCTGACCCCTTTTACATTGGTCGGTGGTGGAAGTTTAGTAATGACTTCCACTTTTGCTTTGTCGACTTCAATCCCTCGTCTCGACACTTTGTGGCCCAAGACTATTCCCTCTTTCACCATGAAGTGGAATTTCTCCCAATCGAGCACTAGATTGGTTTCTTCACATCGTTTAAGCATTTTGTCTAGATTAGACAAACAATCTTTAAATGAGTTACCAAATAGTGAAAATTCATCCATGAAGACTTCCATTGAGTTTTCCATCATGTCATGGAAGATCGCTGAGACGCATCTTTGAAAAATGGCTGGAGCATTGCATAGACCAAAAGGCATTCTTCGGTATGCGAAGATTCCTAGAGGGCAGGTGAACGTGGTCTTGTCTTGATCTTCTGGCTCAATGGGAATTTGAAAATAACCTGAAAACCATCCAAAAAATAGTAATAGGCTTTTCCTGATAATCGTTCCATCATTTGATCGATGAAGGGAAGTGGAAAATGGTCTTTTCGTGTTGCATCGTTTAATTTGCGATAATCGATGCACACCTGCCATCCTGTCACTGTTCGTGTATGTATTACTTCATTCTTCTCGTTGGTTATGATGGTTATCCATCCTTTCTTTGGAACGACGTGGATCGGGCTTACCCATTTGCTGTCAGAAATTGGGTAGATGATACGGCATCGAGCAGCTTCATGATTTCTTTATTGACCACGTCTTGCATTTTTGGGTTAAGCCTTCTTTGATGCTGGGCTGTTGGCTTTGAATCTTCTTCCATCAGTATTTTGTGAGAACAGATGGTTGGGCTTATTCCCTTGATGTCTGAGATGCTCCATGCGATGGCATTCTTTCTTCTTTTGAGAACTTTCATAAGTTCTTCTTTTCCTTCTTGCCTTAATTCAGCTGAAATGACAACCGGGTATTCTTTGGTGTCTGACAAAAATGCATACTCCAAATGGTTTGGAAGTATTTTCAATTCTGGGATGCTCTGGTTCCTTGGAGATTTTTGCTTTAGAAGAATAGTTTCTTCTCGGTCAGCGAAGTGTGGTTCATCTCTCAAGAGTTCTTCCAGTTCCTTCAGATCCTTTTCAGGGTCGAATGATTCCTCAGCAAGTTGCATTTCGTGACTATGGCTTTCTTCTTGTATGGCTCTGGCTTCTTCTTCCAATATTAAGTCGAAAGTGTCAATATGGAAGACTGTGTCATCACTTATTGTCGAGTGTTTGATCGTGTGGTCCATGCCAAAGGTGATAGCTTCAGTGCCAACCCGAATGGTTAGTTTTGTGTCATGGACGTCTATTAAAGCTCTTGCTGTGGCTAAGAAAGGTCTTCCAAGAAGAATGGGGACTTCATCATCTTCCTCCATATCCAATATGACAAAATCTACCGGAAAAACAAATCTGTCAACTTTTACAAGAAGATCTTCTACAATCCCTCTAGGATAAGTAACTGTCTTATTGGCAAGATTAATTGCCATTCGAATGGGTTTTGGTTCTGGTAGATTGAGTTTCTTGTAGAATGAATATGGCATCAAATTTATGCTGGCACCTAAGTCTGCTAAACCATAGCAGCTAGCATGATTTTCGAATGTGCAAGGAAGATGCAAAACCGTCGGGATCTCCCACTTTCTCTGGTAAGCTTTTCATCATCGAAGCGTAGCATTTTTCACTTAATGTGACCAATGACACTTTTTCCATCTTCTTGCGGTTAGTGAGGAGGTCTTTGAGGAATTTGGCATACTTTGGCATTTGTGTGATTGCATTAACGAAAGGAATGTTGATGCTTAGCTGCTTCAGGTGTTCAAGGAATTTCTTGAATTCTTGATCTTCTTTTTCTTTCTTCAACCGTTGAGGAAAGGGAATGATTGGTTGGTGACGTTCTGGTGTGGATGTTTCTTTTGTTCCTCCACCCTTAGTGTTCTCTGGATCTTTCTCCGCTTTACCCTTTTGTGTCTCAGGAGTTGAATTGATGGCGTTTTCAATTACTGCTGGTGGAATATTTTCCCGCTTCTGGTAGTGATTGCTTTTGCTTAGGCTTGTGGGTTCGGCTCGGTGTTGGTGGGAAGCGTCCCTGGTAATCTTTCTTTCAAAACTTTTGATATTTGGCCAATTTGGTTTTCTATGTTTTGAATGGAGGCTGCTTGATTTCTTAGTTGAACTTCGGTTGCCGAGTGTCTCTTTTCTGATCCTTCCATAAATTTACCCAATATGTCTTCTAAGCTTGGCTTCTTTTCTCGGGTATGTTGTTGGCCAAATCCTGGTGGTAGCTGCTTTTGTTGATTATATAGTTGTTGTTGGCGTTCAAATGGTGGTTGTTGCCTCTGTTGTTGGTTGTAAAAATCATTTCCTCCCCGCCAGTTATTTCGACGTATTGGGTAATCGAATCTGTCTCCGGATGAGTAACAATCTTCTACTTTCTTATTATCGTCTTCATCGTAGGGACAGTCTTTCTATAGGTGAGGACCGCTACAATTGTCACATCCTACTGTGATGGCGTGGATGTTTTGAGTCATTTTCTTGAGGTCTCTCCCAAACTGGTCCAGTCGGTTATGAATAGCTGACATTTCTTCCACTGCTTTTTCCTTTAGCTTCCTTCGGCATGATGGATCTCTTGAGGAATGGTAATGGTGGGAGTGCTTTGCAAGTTCCTCAATTCTTTCGTAAGCATCGGTAGCGGTTAAGTTTATGAGTGGTCCTCGCCCGTCGAGTAATTGTCCGGTTTGTGTATTGATGCAATCATAGAACTTCTGTACTTTTTGATGCTTGTCCATATCGTGTTGTGGACAATCTTGAATCAATTCTTTGAATCGACTCCATGCTTGGTGCAAAGTTTCATCTTCGTCTTGAAGGAAATTTTGAATCTTTGCTTTCAGTTTGATGATTTTGGACGGTGGAGTGTATTCTTCTATGAAATATTGTTTCAGTCTGTTCCATGTAGTGATGGAACCTGGAGGTAGTCTCTTCAACCATTTCTTTGCTCCTTCACATAGTGTCATTGGGAAGATTCGTAGCATGATTGAGTCTGAGGAAATTCCTGGAATGTTGAAACAATCAGTTATTTCTGTGACTTGTTCGATGTGTTCGACTGGATCTTCTTCTTCCGTCCCTTTGAAAGTGATGCCTTTAAGAGCGGTAAGGTAATGGCCTTTAAGCTCAAAATTTGCATTTTCGGGTATTTTGGGTCGTACAAGGCTTGATCCTGTTCCGTCTCGTGCTCTGTTGTAATATGCTTTCAAGGTTGGTTCTGGTTCATTTACTGGGATGTCCATTTCTTCTCTTGGTTGTTCTTTCAGGAATATGCTTCTTCTTGTTCTTCTTCTTGTGTTAAACTCACGTTCCAGTTCGTTCAGTGCAGGTATGATGTTCGGTTGTGAACTTCGGGTCATAAACCGCACATAAGAATTAGAAGAAACTGTATGCAAGTTGGCTGCACCCTCTTTGTTTTTTTTAATAAAAACAAAGCAAACAAAAATTTTAAAACCTTTCTAAACCTTTGTGTAATCAGTTAGTTATAAAAAACTTAATATCTTATCAAATCCACTATAATGCGTTGACTATCAAATAAAGAACGGCCAGGCAGGACAGTAGGGAGGCAGGACTCTTTCGGTCAATGACCTTTTGAAAATCCAACAACCAAACTGAATCTGTCTATTCTGACACCGCTCTCGTAAGTAGAATTACTAGCATTATAGTTGGATTGATAATCACTTTAGTTTGAAATAACTAAATAAATTGCAAGCGGGTCTCTAAATTATTTAGAAAATAAACAAGAGAAACACATGAAAGATTTGAATCAAACTTGAAATTTCAACTTCCCACGGTAAAAACCGAAAAAAGGATCGATTGACTAACAATTGTAAACAATAGAATTAATTGAATAACTCCCCGGCAACGGCGCCAAAAACTTGTTGTGGTCAAAACAACTCACTTGTAGTTGTCAAGTCATTTAAGTCTTAATCTAATTAATTACCTTATTATTTGACTATTAGACATATGAGCAAGCATTACTCGATCATTTAATAGTATAGTTTGGGTAAGTAAAGGTATCGAATTTCCACAGGGAGTTGTTAACTAACTTAAAGTTTTCGATTAACAGTCAAACACTTTAGAGGCGAGTTTTAGTGAAAAATCGTAAAACCAGGTTTTGAATGTTTATAAAAGAGATGAAATAATAAAATACAATGGTCGTAAAAACACAACAATAAAGATATGATATGATCAAATAATAACAAAGGAAACTTTCATGTAGGATTTGTTGCTTCATATAAACTAAGGTTGACTAGTTTTTGATTATGTGCAATGAGTTTAAATAGGTTGCATTAAGTGTAGGATCCTATGGCCAATTCACCAATTCTATGACTTTTAAGTTATTATAGCACAATGGTCATGTAACTAAACAACTTATAATCATGAAGTATTTATATAAGCTAGCATGCAAACATAGTCCATATCCTAATGGTCATAGTAATATGTTCATACAATCAATGGTCATGAGTTGTAATTAAAAGTGATATAAGTCTTTTTTCACTAATCAAGTTCATAACTTAGACAACCTTCCTAGTTAAATGGCCAATAACTAGTCCAATGATATATAGTTGTCAATTACACATCATAACGGTTCATATAATCAATAAGTTTAAATGGTCAATAAACTTTAATTACATGAAGATGGTTATCAAGAGTACAAACCCTAATCTCATTTAATATATATAGCATGCAAGTTATATATCCTAACCAATATTAAACTCGAATCAAGAACTATATCAACACATGTTCATATTAATGAATCAACATCTCCTAGGCAAACGTTACAGGGATTTTAGCCTAGCATGGTATCAAATATACAACAACAATATGAAGAAGACATGATAAAAGATACCAACCGGTTACAATCAATGAATCCTTGCTACAATGAAGATCTTAGCTCCTTCTTGTTATGAAAATCACTCTCAACAATATTTAAAATTATAAATACACGAAAATGTATCTGAACTATAGTTTCTTTGCTCTCTATGTGTGTGTTTAAAGAAGAGGAGAAGGCCTCAATTTATAGTTGCTGTTCCAGACATGATCACGTCGCGATCCACATAGGTCGCGTCGCGAAATGGTTAATGCGTTCTTTTGTGCTGGCCATTGGCCCAATGAGTGGATTGTAGTAGGTATGATGATTATGCCTCCTGATCAGTGGAACGTTGTTGGTAGGTTAATCGCGTCGCGATCTTTAGCCAGTTGCGATTTCTTGGTCAGCAATGTGTCACGATCTTGTCAGCATATAGGGTCGCGATCCTGAGTGAGATAGGGTCGGGATTTGGCTTCTGTTGGGCTTTTTCCTTTATTTTTCGCACGTAAATCTCTATATCCAGCTCTTTTATTCCAGCAAGGTCATTACGCTTCATTTGTTCACTTTTAAGCTTGAAATCAGCTCCTTCTTTATCCGCAAAGCTATTTTCCTAAGTTTTGGTAATTTGAGCGTTATAAGTACCTTTTATCTTTAGATCATACCAAAAACATGTGTTTAAGCACTCGATATTGTCCGAAATACATGTATAAATTAGGCAATATCAGCGGTCTTGACATCCATTTGCTATATCTCATAACCATAGTATGCGGCTATGGCAAAGGGTATCCTAATCGACTTGACCATTGCCACCGGCGAAAAGGTCTCATCATAGTCAATACCATGAGTTTGTAAGTATCCTTTAGCGACAAGTCTTGCCTTAAAAGTGTGAACGTTTCCATCCATGCCGGTTTTCTTCTTGAAAACCCACTTGTTCCCAACGATCTTACAATTGGTGGGAAGATTAACCAAGTCCCATACTTGGTTATCGTGCATGGATTGCATCTATGTGTTCTGGCTTCAAGCCATTTATCAGATTCGGGATCTGACATCGCACTCTGGTAGTTGACGGGTTCATCAGAATCTATCATATAACATTCCTCTTCCATCATTAGGTAACCATACCTTTCAGGTTCAAATCGAACCCTACCAGATCTGTGAACATCTTGTGTTACAAGTTGTTCCTGATCAACTGTTTGTTCAGGTTCAACAACCTCTTGTTGAATGCTAGATCCAATTTCTTGTGTATCATGTTGTCGTTCCTGAATTTCCTCAAGTTCCACAAACCTCCCACTAGCCTCTTCCATCAGAAACTTGTTTTCTAGGAATTCAGCTTTTCGAGAAATAAATATCTTATTCTCTATGGGATTGTAGAAGTAGTATCCAAGACAATCTTTCGGATACCCTACAAAGATACACTTAGTTGAACAGGGTTCTAGTTTGTTTGAAGCTTCTTGTCTAACATAAGCTTCACATCCCCATACTTTGAGATAGGATAAAGATGGAACCTTTCCATGCCATATCTCATAAGGTGTTTTATCTACCTTCTTAGTAGGTGCCATGTTTAGGAGACGAGCGGCTGTTTGTAAGGCATAACCCCAAAATGATAAAGGTAGAGTACTTCTACTCATCATGGATCGAACCATATCCAATAGTTTTCGATTCCGCCTCTCAGATACACCATTATGTTGTGGTGTTCCAGGTGGAGTAAGGTATGAAACAATTCCACAAGTCTTAAGATGATCCATAAAGTTTAAACTTAAGTACTCACCTCCTCTATCGGAACGAAGAACTTTAATTGTTTTGTTGAGTTGATTTTCCACTTCACTTTGAAATATTTTGAACATTTCAAACGCCTCATGTTTATGTTTAATTAAATAAACATATCCATAACGACTAAAGTCTTCAGTGAAGGTGATGAAATATCTTTCACCATATCTAGATATTGGCTTGAAATGACCACATACATCCGTATATATGATTCCTAACAAGTCCTTTGCCCTCTCATTGGTTCCCGAGAAAGGAGCTTTACTCATCTTGCCATGTAAACAAGATTCATATATATCAAATGAGTCATTCTCATTTGCCTTCAAAAGTCCACTCTTTTGAAGTTGGGATATGCGTTTCTTGTTTATATGCCCAAGGCGATAATGCCATAGATAGGTTTAACTCAAATCACATTTGGGTCTCTTGGTGAAAGTGTGGTATATAGAGCTATGGTTAGTATTACAATCAAGGTTTACTTCATAAATTCCATTCAAAGGCCTAGCCTCGAAATAGAATACATTGTTTTTAGAAACACAAATATCATCATTCATAAAACAAAGATTAAAACCAGATTGTCTTAACTTAGCAACCGAAATAATATTCCTAATCAAGCTAGGAACATAATAAACATTCGTTAATGTCAAATACAAGCCATTTGGTAGTAACAAATCAAAATTTCCTATTGAATCCACCGCAACTCTTGCACTGTTTCCAACACGGAGTACTACCTCGTTCGCCTTCAGTCGCCTACTCGTTTTGAACCCTTGCAACATATTAAAAATGTGAGTTCCACAACCAGTAGCAAATACCCAGGTGTTAGGAGATAAATTATAAAGCTCTAGATCTATCACATAGATACCTGAAGTGCCCTCCCCGACCTTCTTCTTCTTCAACTCCGCAAGGTAAGTAGGGCAGTTTCTTTTCCAATGCCCAACTTTGCCACATTCGAAGCACGCGTCTCCTTTGACTACCTTTGCCATCTTATTGGGTGGTCAGGATGGTTGGACAACTTTCTTGCCCTTTCCTTTGACAAACTTTGCCTTCCCTTTACCCTTGGAGTTCATGGGGTGATCAGGTTTAGTCCTCTTTGTACCACCTTCCTTGATCATGAGAACTTGAGTGGTTTTCTTGGGCAGATTCTTCTCCGCGGTAATTAGCATCCCATGCAATTCTGGGATAGTCTTGTATAAACCATTCATGTTATAGTTCATGACAAAGGGATCAAAAGACTTTGTCAAGGAGTTAAGGATCATATCCATTGCAAGCTCTTCAGGCATCACAACTCCAAGACGTGCCAAATGATCAATGTGACTCTTCATTTTGAGCACATAAGAGCTGACCGTCTATCCATCCTCCATATTACAAGCATGGAAAGCCCGAACAGTTTCGAACCTTTCCGTCCTTGCAAGTTGTTAGAACATTTCCTTCAATTGATTTATCATGTCATAGGCTGAATGATTCTCTAAGTCCTTCTGAAGGTCAGGAATCATGGTGGCCAACATGAAACATGATGCATCAATGTCATCCATCTTTTTAAGCCATGCATCGTGTGCAGGCTTAGGAGTGACAGGGGGCTCTTCAGGAAGTGGTTCATTGAGAACATATTCTTTTTTTTTCCTGTTTGAGAACTTTTCTCACACTACGGTACCAATCCAAGAAGTTGGTGTGGTTAAGTTTTTCTCCCTCAAGGAGAGACCGTAATGAAGTTTTGTTATGAGCTGGGTTTGTTGTGTTTGGTGCCATCTACAAAATTTTAACAATGTTCAATTTAGCAATTTATGATATTAAGTCCTTAATAATTAATACTCTTTCCTGTTTCATAAACTTTAATTGATTAAGGTCTAGAATCCAAGTTGCAATACGAACAAGCGGTTAGGTATCCTTTATCCCTCCTATTCGAATCAACAAGGTAGGTAACCCTTTTCCAATTATATCCAAATATAATTTATAGAGGTATGGGATCCCATTATGACATTTATAAGTTTGGCATGTTTGATCCCATCTATGCCTTGGATTTCTAATGCTTAGGTGACCTTTATCACAAAAGATTTCCAAACAAATCATCCCACTTAAATGGACGTGTAGTTTTGACAACTATTAATGGTTAGGTGTCCTTTATCCCATCAATATTGCAAAGCTACCTCTTGTATCACAAGAAAACTCCAAGTAGTTAGGTAACCTTTATCCCACAAGGATATACAAGTGATACATGAGTGTCTTTAAGAGGGACGGCATCAATTTGTATTTCGAAAGGGATTTGTATGTTTTGACAATTCTAATTTTGAAAAACATATGGTATCATGTAGATTGCATGCATCCAATGAACATGGTACCATTAAAATATTATTTTGTTAATTGGTTACTTTAATTATAAAATCTCCATTTTATTAATTCTTTGTTTGTGGTCAATATTACAACTAATATCCAATATTAAGTTTGAGTTTGATCACATACATTAGAACCAATTTTAATCCTAAATAATTACCATTATAACTTAGGGTTGGAGTTTATAAGAATTCATAAAATCTCCATTTTAATTCATTTCATTAATTTTCAAATCTTGGCTTTTATAGGTTTTATAACAAAACCCATTTTAATAAAACCAATCATAACACATCTTATGTTTTAAATGTCAATTTGAAAATTACAAACTCCTTGATGATTATGTTTAATTACCTAGGTTGTCTAGCATGCAAAATCTTATTTTCATCCACAACATAAAATAATAAAACATTCAATAATCACATGCATGCATGGGTGCATAAACACAAGCCAACTAATTTGATATTTCATGTGAGCCATACATGAAATATCAAGTCCATTCTTAGGGACAAAAGGTGACCAAAAATTCATCCAAATGATCTTCAATTGAGCTACAACTTTTCCAATCTTCTTATGCCATCAAATGACACTTGAACCACCCTTTATTGACACCTTGGCATGAGCTTAAGAATTTTTTTGAGCCCCCAAACAGATCCGGCAGCAGCAGCCAAAACAGGAGGTTTTGGAGCTTTCTTGACTTCATTCTTGATGATAATGATGCACATACTTTCCAAAACTACTTGTATATACTAGATATTATAGTTAGTAACAAGTATAGCATCAAAACATCATGATATGAATTTATTTTGGGCCCCAAAACAGATTCGAAAATGGACAGCAGGAGGGCAGGTAATTCGTTGCAAGTTTTTGGTGTTGCTTCTCATGGTTTTCTCTCTTGCTCCTTCTTTTGTTACATTTTGTAAAAGATATAAAATAAAACTATGCTAATACTTATAGAAGGAATAAAAGAAGGAAATAACTAATTATTATTACAAACCATTTGAATAAAAGAATAGATTACAACCATATTGAATTTAAACACAAAACATGCAACACATGGTCCTTGGCTTGTTTATGCACCATTTTATCACATAAAATCATAAGAAAATCAACACTTTGTTTTTCTAAGGTAACAATTATGTAACCAAATGCATGCAAACATTAAATTTATTTGGTTACATAAAATCATAGAATTTATACTTGCATGTTGCCAAAGAAGCCATGCATGAACATTGCATTCAAGAAGATGAACATTCATGGCTTCCAAAAACCAAGTTTATCCAAATAAAATCATTATCTAAACATGCAATATAGCTATGCCTCTGATACCAATTGTTGGAAATCCATGTTCATTTCATAGGTTTCAAAAACTTGAATTTGCAACGGAAGCATAAAAGATGAACACGAATTTCTTTTCAAGAGGATCATGCTACATGCATGTAGAGATAAAATGAAAACAAACATAGTGATGAGTTCAAGATCATACCAATGTATTCTTGAGCTTGATATAGACGAAATATTGATGGCAAGAAACCAAAATAGGTTCCCTCTAAAGTTGATCCACCAACAAGCTTAGCAATACCAAGAAGATGCTAGTCTTCTACTTGTAAATTATCACCCTTTTGAAGCTTGATGTAAAATCTGATTTTCACCAAGTGAGGAGATGATATGAGAGAGTTTTCTAACACTTAGAAGAGGTGTATTGCATACTAAAATCGGCCAAGAACCAACCCACTCAAACAAATGCATGCATACCATTCTTTTAAGAGCTCTAGGTGCACAAAACCCATAGTCAAAGTTGGGAATTCAATGGAATATGTCTAAAGCATGTTGGAGCATGCCAACACCACTTCCTTGGGGAGTGGTGGACGAGATTCTTCCCTTGGGAGGAGAAAAGTCTCTAACTTTTATTATTTATAACAACTTTGTTCCAAACTTTTATAAATAATAAACTTCCAATTTCCAATTTAACTCCTTTATTTATCCACATATTAATAAACATATATACACTTATAATCAACATATATATATATATATATATATATATATATATATATATATATATAGAAAATATAAATACATATACATTTATACATACATGTGAATTTTATTTTAACACTTAAAATAACAAAAGGGTTAAATACTTATCCTTTAAATCATCCAACAAGTAAATGATATAAATAATCATATACGCTCTCAAATTAATTCATCTCATATGAATTATAATTTAGAATAATTATTATTTTCCATAAAATAATAATTCTCTGAATAAACTGCAAGTATTATATCATTTGACGATAAATCAAATCCATTGAATCAAATGATCAAATTGGTGTCTAACTTGTTATTGGTGTGACCCTATAGGATCATGTGTTATTAGTAATATCGTTTTATGATCATCCTTGGGCATATAGAACTAACAGACATCCTATGCAACTATCAAACTCTAATCAAAGAAAAGAGACGTGACAACGCCTAGTGATATCAAGTATTTTAGGCGTTGTTGAGCCCTGTTCTTGATAAAATTATATCAAATATGTCCGGGTATTCTCACTTTTGGTGCCAGGACTTGTTTGGAGAAAAAGAATAGAAACAGGGACTAAAAGCGTGCAAAAGGAAGAAGTTCGGAAAGAATGAAAAAATCAAGAGAACTCGTAAGCGCGCCGCGGGAATTAACCATGCGCGACGCGGGCTTAAGGCGGTGGAACACATTCAAATGCCGAAGAAACGGGAAACGATCAGTACGCACGCCGCGGATTTCACTTATGCGCGGCGCGGCTGCGGGAAATTTGCAAGTATAAATAGATGCATTTCCAGCCGAAAACCCTAGCAAAGACCGGGTGTAAAATCGACCTTGAAGCTCTTTGACTCCAAGATTTCATTTCAGAAGACTCTCAATTGGTATTTTATGATTTTTGATTTAATTTCCTTTTAGTAGCAAGTAGTTTTTGTAGCTAAAGTCTTTGGGAGTGACAACCACTGACTTTGAGCACTTAGGTTTCTGATTTGGAAACATTTGGTTATTGTTTTTGTGTTTGGAATTCGGATTTAATGAATGAAAAGAATTTGGTTACATTTAATCTTAGCTTTTCGGTATTTTCATGCTTGTGTTTGATTTTGATTGATTGTTTGAGTTGGAATTGTGTTTGGACCTTGTTAGGACTGTTTTCTTTAGCTGAAATCAGTAGCTAATTAGGTTAGTTTGTAAGCATTAAACCTTGGCTAGTAACTGTTCAGTAGAACTTTAGTTAGTAGCTAGTTTATGCTTTGCTTGGTTTTGCTAGTTTGGATGCCTTTGATTGCTTCTGATTCAGAGATGTACTTCTGATTTCAGAAAGTGACTAGGTTCATTTGAGCATAGCTTAGCTTGGCTTGAGTGTTTGATCATTGCTTCTGTTGCTAGTGATCAGGAAAATAGAAACAGATCCTCCGACTATAGCTGTGACACTATTAGTTGGTAATCTCTCATCTAGTCTAACCACGAAGCTCCTGTGGATCGACCCTGACTACCGATATACTAGTGTGTGTTAGGTATTCTCTTATTTTTGACCACACGATGACCTAGGCGTGTCAAATTTTGGCGCCGTTGCCGGGGAGCTGTGCGCTTAGATTAGGTGATCTGTAGGATTTAGTTTTTGATTTTTGATGTTTAATTTTAGTTCGCTGATTTTTGGTATGTGTACATCCTTATAATGGGTGATTACATGTACCCGGATCAGTATGATTATTATAAAAATCCGGCCGACACCTATTACGAGGATGATTGTTATAATGGATCATTCGATGGCAATGGATGGCAGACCGAGGAGTCATATCAGCCTGAGAATTCTGTAACTTGGGCCCAACTTTGGGTATTCATGTATAACAACTACCATGAGCAGAAGGACCAGGCTAAAGCTCTTGAAAAAGTGCAAGCTTCTTTAGATAGGTTAGAGGAAAGTTGGAAATGTTCACCACCTTCGCCAGAACCGGAGGCGAGTGATTTTTATACCAATAATAATGTGTGTGAACTTGCATCACCTGAATATGTGATGGAAGGGCATACACCGTGGGAAAGTCAAGAGACCACTGAGAGGGTCGAAAATGTTGTTGAGGAAGAGGTTGTAGGTGACAATGCTACCTCTGACTCAACAGCTTTTGATGTTTTTGAAAATGTTGATAATATCAAGCTGGTGATGAGTGAATCCATACCATCATCAGATAATTTGGTTGATGAGGATGTTGAGGAGGAGGCTGTAAGTGACAGTACAGACCCCAGCCCAATAAGTCCTGAAATTGTCGAAATTGCCAATGTTTTTGGGGAAGGGGGTGTAGATGACAATACTACCCCCGAACCTATTATTTTTGAAAATTTTGAGAAATTTGAAAGCAAGGATATGGTGATGGGTAACTTTGTACCACCATCAGATCAAACCAGTCACTCACTCTTGGTCCCGATCCACCTGTTGGACGATGATCAAGAAGTTGATGCTGACGAATTGATATTTGAAAACAATAAACATGATTTTATCACCACTCATGATCCATTCATGAATGGAAAATTAGATGTGATCAATACCATCGATGAGGACATATGGAAGCATCCTGATATGTTGCCTTCCGATCCCACTCGATTGGAAAACCTCTACTTGCATTGCAAGCCAAAATTGCAACCTGAAGATAATATGTAGGACACTGGCAAAATGAGATCTATAAAACAACTACTGGGAGCGGCACTGGGCGCGCTTCATGTCAAGCCAGTGATTTTGAAGAGATATAAAAGGAAAGACCGAGCTTGGAGGTTCAAAGCTACCTCCAAGCATTCACGGGAGTTAATCAGAAAGCAGCAACCGGGCAGCAACAGGAGAACCAACAAGCCATTCGACCTAGGAAAGTTTGAGGGGCAGTGGGTCAGCGAAAGGACGGTGGAAGTAGAAATACAGCAGAAACAAATGGTGTACGATCCACCGTAGCTGTAGTAGGAGTACCACGTCTGGCTGAAGACGTTAAACTTAGCGCTTGTTGGGAGGCAACCCATCGTGTCATAAGTTAGGATCTATATTTCTTTTAATTAATTAGGAAAATACATCAATCTTTTTGCACGTATTCGTGGTTTAAAATAAGTGTGGGGTCATGTGAGAAGTTTTGAAATTTTTTAAGACCACGCTGCGGGTTTTTGAATTACGCGACGCGGGGTCGTAAACCAACCCGATGCGCAGGGGTTGATTTGGTGACACGCGCGACGCGCAAAGGAAAAAGGCGCGACACGGTAATCGATCAGTCAGTTTTCTCCTATATAAGGTTAAATCAAGAGTTTCGATCGGGGTTTTTAAATAGCCACCCACCGAGCCAGCACCGCAGCCACAGCAGGAGGACCTGGCAGCCAGGGTTGCCAGGATCGAGGACCAGTTGGCATGGATCGGGGAGGTACTCCTGGATTTGGCCACTCAGCAGGGCCGGGCCCCTCGACCATTCCCAACCAGGGCCCACGATCACGAGGCTGGACCCTCCACGCCACCTGGTAGTGATTGATGTACTCTTTCTTTCTTTTTATATATTTTTTTTTGGGATATATGTACAAACTTATGACACATTTATCTGTATATTTTGTTCATATTTTATTTTGTTATGTGTGTTTTTAATTTGTTCGTTGAGTTATGCATGATATATCAATTGAGAAGGAGTTGTCTCAGATAAGTGTGGGGTCACCGTGCCCTCTCCACTTGTCTCGACCACCGGCGTGTTCACTGTAGCGCTACAACTCCAGAATACGAAATCAAGGATCCTTCTTTACGCAATTATACCTGTGATATTGAGCACCAAGCAGTCTATCGTCCAAAAAGGGGTAACTCTTTCTCGCTTGTTTTGAAATAATTTTGTACAACGGGAACGTTGTACGGTTTTAAGTGTGGGGTGTGGACGGTCGAAAGAGAATTTTTTGAAATTTTTTGCAGAAATGATTGATTTTTCAAAATTTTTAGTAATATTTTTCAAAATTTTTTTTAATAAATTGCAATTTTGAAATGAATGGTTTGTGATTGTGATAGCATTAGTATTTTTCAATAAATACTGTTTATTTGTGAACATGCTATTAGTTAGTCAAATAAGTTGAGTTTTACGAGTTTAGAAGATTGAGCTGTTTTAGGATTGGAATTTAGGAAGGAAAAGTCAATCTGTGGCCTTTGTTGTTCGAGCCAGTAGGTCTAAAATGGGTGGGCCTTATGCACCTTACCACCTAAGATCGTCTGGTCTGGGATGGTATTTCTGAAAGCTCGCTACACGGACAACATCGAAAGTCATGGACAATTCCTTAATGGCCTTTAGAATCTGAATGCGTAAGTACACTTCATTGTGGACAGAAAGTTTGTAATCAAGGGTTCTCTAGAAAGCCATGAATTCCAAAGAACAATTCAATTATGTTTTCACGAACTATTCCACTCTAACTCAAAGAGCAATAAACTTTGAAACTGAACACGGTCAGAAATTGTTTGATTCTTCAATATAATTTGTTAAAAACTCTCTTGCTTGGGGACAAGCAAGGCACAAGTGTGGGGTGTTTGACAATGCGTAGTGATATCATGTATTTTGGGCGTTGTTGAGCCCTGTTCTTGATAAAATTATATCAAATATGTCCGGGTATTCTCACTTTTCGTGCCAGGACTTGTTTGGAGAAAAAGAATAGAAACAGGGACTAAAAGCGTGCAAAAGGAAGAAGTTGGGAAAGAATGAAAAAATCAAGAGAACTCGTAAGCGCGCCGCGGGAATTAACCATGCACGACGCGGGCTTAAGGCGGTGGAACACATTCAAATGCCGAAGAAACGGGAAACGATCAGTACGCGCGCCGCGGAGTTCACATATGCGCGGCGCGGCTGCGGGAAATTTGCAAGTATAAATAGATGCATTTCCAGCCGAAAACCCTAGCAAAGACCGGGTGTAAAATCGACCTTGAAGCTCTTTGACTCCTGGATTTCAATTCAGAAGACTCTCAATTGGTATTTTATGATTTTTGATTTAAGTTCCTTTTAGTAGCAAGTAGTTTTTATAGCTAAAGTCTTTGGGAGCGACAACCACTAACTTTGAGCACTTAGGTTTCTGATTTGGAAACATTTGGTTACTGTTTTTGTGTTTGGAATTCGGATTTAGTGAATGGAAAGCATTTGGTTACATTTAATCTTAGCTTTTCGGTATTTTCATGCTTGTGTTTGATTTTGATTGATTGTTTGTGTTGGAATTGTGTTTGGACCTTGTTAGGACTGTTTTCTTTAGCTGAAGTCAGTAGCTAATTAGGTTAGTTTGTAAGCATTAAACCTTGGCTAGTAACTGTTCAGTAGAACTTTAGTTAGTAGCTAGTTTATGCTTTGCTTGGTTTTGCTAGTTTGGATGCCTTTGATTGCTTCTGATTCAGAGATGTACTTCTGATTTCAGAAAGTGACTAGGTTCATTTGAGCATAGCTTAGCTTGGCTTGAGTGTTTGATCATTGCTTCTGTTGCTAGTGATCAGGAAAATAGAAACCAGATCCTCCAACTATAGCTGTGACACTATTAGTTGGTAATCTCTCATCTAGTCTAACCACGAAGCTCCTGTGGATCGACCCTGACTACCGCTATACTAGTGTGTGTTAGGTTTTCTCTTATTTTTGACCGCACGACGACCAAGGCGTGCCAAATTTTGGCGCCGTTGCCGGGGACGTTGTTTGCAATTATACCTGTGATATTTAGCAGCAAGCAGTCTATCGTCCAAAAAGGGGTTAACTCTTTCTCCCTTGTTTTGAAATAATTTTGTACAACGGGGACGTTGTACAGTTTTAAGTGTGGGGTG
Source organism: Cichorium intybus (assembly GCA_023525715.1). Taxonomy (NCBI): domain Eukaryota; kingdom Viridiplantae; phylum Streptophyta; class Magnoliopsida; order Asterales; family Asteraceae; genus Cichorium; species Cichorium intybus. The sequence continues at coordinate 22,937,221 of CM042015.1, forward strand.
TGGACGGTCGAAAGAGAATTTTTTGAAATTTTTGCAGAAATGATCAATATTTTTCAAATTTTTTAATAAATTGCAATTTTGAAATGAATGGTTTGTGATTGTGATAGCATTAGTATTTTTCAAGAAATACTGTTTATTTGTGAACATGCTATTAGTTAGTCAAATAAGTTGAGTTTTACGAGTTTAGAAGATTGAGCTGTTTTAGGATTGGAATTTAGGAAGGAAAAGTCAATCTGTGGCCTTTGTTGTTCGAGCCAGTAGGTCTAAAATGGGTGGGCCTTATGCACCTTACCACCTAAGATCGTCTGGCCTGGGATGGTATTTCTGAAAGCTCGCTACACGGACAACATCGAAAGTCATGGACAATTCCTTAATGGCCTTTAGAATCTGAATGAGTAAGTACACTTCATTGTGGACAGAAAGTTTGTAATCAATGGTTCTCTAGAAAGCCATGAATTCCAAAGAACAATTCAATTATGTTTTCACGAACTATTCCACTCTAACTCAAAGAGCAATAAACTTTGAAACTGAACACGGTCAGAAATTGTTTGATTCTTCATTATAATTTGTTAAAAACTCTCTTGCTTGGAGACAAGCAAGGCACAAGTGTGGGGTGTTTGACAACGCCTAGTGATATCAAGTATTTTAGGCGTTGTTGAGCCCTGTTCTTGATAAAATTATATCAAATATGTCCGGGTATTCTCACTTTTCATGCCAGGACTTGTTTGGAGAAAAAGAATAGAAACAGGGACTAAAAGCGTGCAAAAGGAAGAAGTTGGGAAAGAATGAAAAAATCAAGAGAACTCGTAAGCGCGCCGCGGGAATTAACCATATGCGACGCGGGCTTAAGGCGGTGGAACACATTCAAATGCCGAAGAAACGGGAAACGATCAGTACGCGCGCCGCGGATTTCACTTATGCGCGGCGCGGCTGCGGGAAATTTGCAAGTATAAATAGATGCATTTCCAGCCGAAAACCCTAGCAAAGACCGGGTGTAAAATCGACCTTGAAGCTCTTTGACTCCAGGATTTCATTTCAGAAGACTCTCAACTGGTATTTTATGATTTTTTATTTAATTTCCTTTTAGTAGCAAGTAGTTTTTGTAGCTAAAGTCTTTGGGAGTGACAACCACTGACTTTGAGCACTTAGGTTTCTGATTTGGAAACATTTGGTTACTGTTTTTGTGTTTGGAATTCGGATTTAGTGAATGAAAAGCATTTGGTTACATTTAATCTTAGCTTTTCTGTATTTTCATGCTTGTGTTTGATTTTGATTGATTGTTTGTGTTGGAATTGTGTTTGGACCTTGTTAGGACTGTTTTCTTTAGCTGAAATCAGTAGCTAATTAGGTTAGTTTGTAAGCATTAAACCTTGGCTAGTAACTGTTCAGTAGAACTTTAGTTAGTAGCTAGTTTATGCTTTGCTTGGTTTTGCTAGTTTGGATGCCTTTGATTGCTTCTGATTCAGAGATGTACTTCTGATTTCAGAAAGTGACTAGGTTCATTTGAGCATAGCTTAGCTTGGCTTGAGTGTTTGATCATTTCTTCTGTTGCTAGTGATCAGGAAAATAGAAACCAGATCCTCCGACTATAGCTGTGACACTATTAGTTGGTAATCTCTCATCTAGTCTAACCACGAAGCTCCTGTGGATCGACCCTGACTACCGCTATACTAGTGTGTGTTAGGTATTCTTTTATTTTTGACCGCACGACGACCTAGGCGTGTCAAGACGACTCCTAGATAAGTGATCAATTATTCCTCCATTTTCCATATATTGTAATGAACCTGGGCCATGGATAAGGTCAAGGCTGGAAGTTTAAAATTCCGTTTCCCGATAGTGATTTATGATGACTCTGTCAGACTACTGTTCGAACACATCAATCTAGTCTGGGTTTGGCCAAACACTTAACTCAGCATCAAATCATCGAGGGGCCCACAGATATCTCTTCTCTTTGTTAAGACAAAAGGAACAGATAAACTCTGACTACATAGTCTCTGTCTATTTCATCATGTCATACATGAACATACCTTTTATAACTACCGGTTACGGACAGCGTTTGAGTAAACAGTGCATAACAGAATTATAGAGCAGATCCTCATGCATCTCTGTTTAAAGAATAAGAGATATTATCACCTCACAATTACTTGTGACATAATCCATGAAGTAATCTCTGAGTGCGGGTTGTTCCAATACTTGAATCTATATTAAGTACTCATGAGGGCTAGTCGCAATCATCATGATATGTCTAATCTCTATAGACAATCTACTAACACTCCATGACAGTCTTAAATCACTACTTGCTACCATGAGTACGACCGACTGTGGAGGTTTGAGTAAATTAATACTCGGGAAACGGGTTCTAAATATGCTAAAGTGAAACACAGTATTAATGTAAATGAAAATGGCAGCCCAGCTTTTTATTAATTCTCCATTAATAATACATCAAGTCAGATACAATTATCTATTGCTATATGTTTCGGTTATCAATCTAATAACTAAAAAACTTATGTCATATTGCTTACAAACTTAACGCCTATGGACCCTAGTATGACATTCATGCTTGGTCCGTGTCAAAGTCTTAGTGAAATGATCAGTCGGACATTCTTTCGATGATGCCTATTCACTACTTGGTTTCTAAACACACCAGCAATCCCTGAGTATATTTTCTGACTTCTCATGGTCCTTGGGTTCCTTAGTCAAGGTGATTGTACCCTCGGTAAGAAGATTTCTCTCTCTATACACGCCACCGTAGACATAAACCACGACCACCGTGTGCCACCATGCCGGAGGCGCCAAAGAATGATTCCTCCACCACGGCCTACACTCTCACTGAGAAAAATAAGAAATCTCTTCAGTTCATAGAAGATGTCACCTCTAACCCCGACGATGTCCAGCTACGTGTTCTCTTCGATATCCTCACCCAAAATGCCAACGTGGAGTACCTCCACCACCATTGACTTTCCGGCGAAACCGGCCGGGATATGTTTAAGAAACGCGTACCGGTCATCACCAATGAAGATCAATGGAGACAAATCTTCCTTCCTCTCTTCTCACCTCGTTTCTGAATTCCTAACAAGGTAAGTTTGTAGTATGATATACACACGTATACGTTTTATATGTATAAAGATTGATAAAGTAATGTGTTTTTGAAATGGGGTTTTGAAATGGTGCAGTTCAGGGACGTCGGGAGGAGACAGAAAGTTGATGCCCACCATTGAAACTGAGCTTGGAAGAAGGTCATTGTTGTACAGTCTTTTAATGGCGGTGATGAACCCGTTTATGCCCGGTTTAGATAAGGGAAAAGGGATGTATTTCTTGTTTGTTAAATCGGAAGCTAAAACCCGCGGCGGGCTTGTGGCCCGACCCGTTTTAACAAGTTACTACAAAAGCAACCATTTTAAAGAACGTCCATTCGACCCGTATACAAACTACACAAGCCCGAATGAAACCATTTTATGCCAAGATTCATACCAAAGCATGTACTCCCAAATGCTTTGTGGGTTGTGTTGTAACCAAGAAGTATTACGGGTCGGGGCGGTTTTCGCTTCCGGGTTCATTCGTGCAATCCGGTTCTTGGAGAAACATTGGACCCTTCTTTGTAACGATATACGAACCGGCATGCTCAACCCGTTGATCACCGACCCGGTTGTAAGGGACGCTGTGTTTCGGGTCTTGAAACAAGATCTGGATCTTGCTGATTTTATCGAACGTGAATGTTCGAAAAAGTCATGGCAAGGGATTATTACGCGATTATGGCCAAACACAAAATACGTCGATTTTATCGTAACGGGGACCATGTCACAGTACATACCCACACTCGATTACTACAGTAACGGTCTCCCTCTTGTTTGTATGATGTACGCATCATCAGAATGTTATTTTGGTGTCAATCTTAATCCCCTTTTTAAACCTACTGACGTGGCATACACTCTCATTCCCAGCATGGCTTACTTCGAGTTCTTACCGGTCAATGATCAACAACAAGAAAAATATAAAGAACTCGAACTCGTCGATCTTTCCGACGTGAAACTCGGTCAAGATTACGAGCTTGTCGTCACCACTTACGCCGGTGAGTATAAAGTTACAAAAAAGTGATAAAAATGCGAGTTTGATTACTAAAGAATCTTGTTTTTCAGGTTGAATTAACAGGGCTTTACAGGTATAGAGTCGGCGATTTACTATGAGTTGTCAGTTTCAAGAACAAAGCACCGCAATTCAGTTTCATCTGTCGGAAAAACGTCGCTTTGAGTATCGATTCAGATAAAACCGACGAAGTCGAACTTCACCACGCGGTTGAAAAGGCGTCGAATCATTTAACTCCGTTTGACGCGACTCTCGTCGAGTACACAAGCTTCGCCGACAACACCACGATCCCCGGTCATTACGTCATCTTCTGGGAGGTGAGTCTAAACGGGTCCACCGAGGTTCCGCCGTCTGTGTTTGAAGACTGCTGTATCACCATTGAAGAGTCGCTAAACAGCATTTACCGGCAAGGACGAGCTTCCGACAAGTCAATCGGACCACTGGAAATCAAGATTGTGGAAAATGGGACGTTCGATAAGCTCATGGATTACGCTATCAGTTTAGGTGCTTCGATTAACCAGTATAAAACTCCCCAGTGTGTGAAATTTGGGCCGATCGTGGAGCTTTTGACGGCGAGGGTGGTGTCGAGTTTCTTCAGCCCTAAATGTCCGAAATGGGTTCCAGGTCATAAGCAATGGAACAACGTAAATTAAGTTTTTTTAGGTAGGAAGGAAATGAAGTTGTTAAGTATGTGTACAAAAAGCGATGGTGGTTTTGGAAATTAAGTTCGAAGAAGATGTTTTTAATTTGTGGAATTTAATGTAATAGTTTTTTTTTTAAGGAATTAATTAATGATGTTAGAATCCAACCAGGAATCTTGCCCATTAACTTTCATGGGGATGTGTTGTTAATATTTCCGAGGAAAGCAAACTACCTTTTCTTAATCCCCTAATCGGATTCGAATCCGAGAGCTTATGGATGTCGGGTATACTCCTGTGCCGCTGGATCATTAGGTCTTTGGCTCTTCAATTCTACTTATGTCTTATTTTTCCAACAATAGTTCTTAAATCATTTATTTACCAATTATGAACGGTTATTCTTTCTGTTTTAAATTAAATGAGTAGAATATGATCCATTTGTTTAACGAATGGATTGGATGAATTATTTGGTTGACTAGAATTACAAAATATATCTAGTTCAAACATGATATATAAGTCAATAATCTTACTGTTTAATTATGAAATAGAAATTTATGTGAATAAGGGTTATTCTAGAATATGACAATTATGTTGCTCGTTTTTTTATTTACGTTTTCTTGGAATTTCGTCTTTAAGTTTTATTATTGTATGAAATGAAAAACTCTCATGTGATGTATGTATAGTCTTTGAACCTCACACAATGATTTACCAATTTATTTGTCATCCTTGATTTTTTTTTTTTTTTAGCACCTTTAAGATGTAAAAACATCACGTTCAATTTAAGTGTTTTGATGTATTTATTTTACCTTTAAACACAAAGTGCTTCAACTTGAACTCAATGTTATAGAAGTACGTTATTTAACTTATAATAATTGGATATCATTTTAGCTTTTTGCAAAGGAGAAATGACTTATAAGGGTAATTATGTTTCAAAAATTTTCAAAAAACACCATCCAAGTGTGGTTTGTTCAAAAAACACCATCCAAGTAAAGCCTTTGTACAAAAAACACCATCCAAGTAAGACCTTTGTACAAAAAACACCAACGAACTACATGTTTTGTTTAAATTTTACCTAATGGTAACCGGCTCTTGCAGGTTAAACTGTTCATCTGTTACTATGTCATGTCACTAAATATTAGGCAAACTCATCCTTTAACCTGCAAGAGCCGGTTACCATCGGATAAAATTTGAACAAAGCATGTAGTTCGTTGGTGTTTTTTGTACAAAAGTCTTACTTATATGGTGTTTTTGGTACAAAGCTCTTACTTGGATGGTGTTTTTTGAACAGACCAAACTTGGATGGTATTTTTTGAACAGTTTTGAAACATAATTACCCTTATAAGTCATTTTCCCTTTTGCAAATATAGACATTGAGGGAACACGATGGGTTGAGTCACTGTTTGGATTGTGTTATGCTGAAACCCTACCAACCAAAAAATTTTAGATAAATAATTCATGGGTTGAAACTTAAAATGCTTACAAAAAATAAATTGGTTTGATGCTACAAAAAATAAATTTACAAAAATAATGCTAATATACACTTTAAGTGATTATTATACGTTAAACTCATTTAATCCATATTTCAATTAAGCTTTTATAATCATGGCGATAAAGTTTAGATAAACGAGTTAAAAACTTTACATATAAAAATAAAATAGGTAGGTTCGTCACTTTAATGTAACATCCCAGATTTTAGGAAAATTTTAAAATTTTATAGTAAAATAATTCTAACAAAAACACGTCATATTATTCATTATTCTCTTTAATATGAGATAAGTCACTTAATTAATTTTCATAAAACACCCATAGCTATTAAGTTTAACGAAAACATCCAAAGATTAACACGAGTTAACAGAAATCAAATATAGCGGAAACATCAACTCAAATTATAAGTCCCAAATGAAGCAGCACAGTGTATACATGTCACGCCTTGCCATCCTTGGTATTTGATGTACCTGAAACAGTAGTTTATATATATATATATATATATATATATATATATATATATATATATATATATATATATATATATATATATATAGGGAAAGGGTAAGCACACAGCTTAGTGAATTTCAACACATACATAATATATCAATCAAGCATGCCTTGCTACAACATAGATTACCACATAATGCACCTAGCAGTGGTATCACCACATAACGCACCCAGCAGTGGCATGACCACCCACATAAATGCACCCAACAGTGGTATGGTCACATAATACACCTAGCAATGGTAATACTACATTATGCACCCAGCAGTAGTATCACCCCAATATTCAGAACAATGCACACAATATAGCACTATCCACACATATCACATATATCACGAAACACATATAACATATCAACTCATATTCATAACACAATACAGCAGGGAATGAATGACATCAATACAATGTAGTGAGAAACTCACCTGATTGTAGTTGACTATAGCGTTTATCTTTCTCTGCTTTGTATTCCCTTTCAACCTTAACTGTTAACATAATAAGAAATCTATCATTTCTTAATCCTTAACTATATTATAGTCGCATCTTTAAACCCTTCAATAATTTCAACATAAAACTCCATGATTTATCAAGTAAAGAACGGCCAGGTAGAATATTAGATGGGATGGCAGGATTCTTTCAGCATTTTAGCCTTTTGGAAAATCCAACAACCAGATCTCAAGTAATCGGCCTAGTCACCGTCCTCGTAAGTAAATCAATCGGTATTATTTTTGAAATTACGAATTGTTATAATAACGACGTTTTTATGATTTTTGTTTACTGTTGTTGGAAATGAGTATAATATAACATATGTTATACATATTAAATATTCTACTTCTTAACACACAAATTATTTTATAATACCTAATTAAGTTATAGAAAGGTTTGTGGTTACCTTATGACAGTTCGTCGAGATCTAGAACTCATGCGTTTGGCTTTTGAGTCTCCTTCCGCTCACTACTTACTCTCAAGTACTTAGCAAATTCTATGAAATGGTTTGTGATTTATTTGTGTGGTTTATAAGATGTTTTAGGGGTATTTATACTTGAAAAACTAGCATGCCATTTGAAAAACTAGCATGCCACTTTTGACCAAAGAGTTTATTAATATAAATTTATTTTAATTGAAGACCTTCTAGAAGCAGCCTCTTCAAGACTGGTTTAGCCGACCTTAAACCCATTCAATTCATTTTTTTATCTGATATTCTGAAAATTCATCTCAATACATTTTCAGGGACATATGGTATGTATTTATACGATTTTTATATGATTTATTATAAAATTTTGAAAACAGACTATCTAATCCGTCAATTTCGAACTAATCAGTGAAGATTGCATTTTTCACCATAGATAATGTTATTTTCAAGCTTACTATTATTTTTACGTATTGTACTAGACTCAATTTTTAAACGTTGTGCACTGGTTTGATGTCCAAACGATTTTCCTAGAATTAATTATGATTTTTCTCAGGAAGACACAAAATACTAATTAAATTATAACTAAAGTTTCTATTATTTTTCTTTTACCCACTACAAGTTTTATTTCAATTTCAAGTTTCCTTATATGACATTTAACCCCCCCCCCCCCCCCCCCTCCAACATATAATTCACTTATTAATTCTATTATTAATATTACGTTGCTTATTATTATTATTATTATTATTATTATTATTATTATTATTATTATTATTTGCTACAAAAATATAAGTATTTTACCAAAACGGACATTCTGAAAAACGGGGTGTTACATTTAAATATGATTGATTCATAAGCTATATGTAAATACATACGCTTAATGTCTTTTTATACGACTTATATCATCATAAATCATCAATATTACAATAACTGATTTTTTAAATAGGATAATTAGTTTATTAAGATTATATTATTTAACAACATTTTCATATTCTAAAATACAAATAATATAATTATTTTACTACGTTTCTATTGTTTTAGATACTTTTATTCGTGAAACAATTACGTCAACAAATATCAAAATTAGGTCCATGTTTGGCATGGACTACAAAAAAAAAAGAACAAAAAGAAAATCGGTAGCACTTAAAAAAAATAATAATAATAAACTTCTTCCACTGCCGTTCTAAAAAAAAATTGTCCCTCCACTTACCAGCCATAACAATATTAATTTCATCCATATTTGAGTTTCTTATACTATACCAAAGAAAAATTGTATTCATTTTTACTTTTTAGTTTTACTTATTTTTTATCAATATTAAACGGTAACAAGTATCATATTTAATAAAATTAATAATATTTTTAAGATACTTGTCATAATTTAACATGAGTAGAAAGATTGATAGAAATAATATATAAAAATGAATACAATTTCTCTATACCAAAATAAACCTAATACAATGAATAGTTTCTTATGGATTTATGGGTAAATGAGTTTTTCTATAATCAAGTGAGCGGTACACAACAATTTTTCTCTATATACAAGTACACAACAATTCATGTTTTATATATGTTGTCATGAATTGTTGTATATGATAAAAAAAATTTGTTTTATATATGTTGTCATGAATTGTTGTATATCAAAAAAATTGTTGTATACGGGATCACTACACTTTTTTTATCTTACCTCTTTTTATGATGATTTGATCGTGGCAGCAAAACTCAAAGTATCAGTGTAAGTACTGCTTCTTTTCTGACAAAAACGACATCGCACTGTACCCAAAAAAACGTGGCATTCGTTTGAAAACGAAATGGGAAGAAATCAAAATTAATGAAGGGAGCAAAAGGTACAGCGAAAGTGAATGAACAGCAGAAAATGATGGGGACGAAGAAGAAAGCAACGAACAAATCAGACAGGATATGGGCGAATAATTTCTCCCCGGAAAAGAGGAAGAGCGACAATACTACAGAATCTTCAGTTAAAGCAAGCTGTAGTACGATAGTGGTATGCAGGTAAGGTGTTTGATTAAATGTCTCTGGGAAAAGAAAATAACTGTGTCTACTGTTTGCTTTGCTGCCCTCTTTATTTGTCCACTTCTATCGTTTCCCGTTTTATCCATTACAGTTAGTCCACATGCATGCATTTATTCATCCATTATTTTGTTTTTTTACTTTGAATTAATTGAACAGTCGCACAAAAAGACACAATGGTGTTGCTCTCATGGTTGAAAATTGGACCAAGACTAGTACAGTTGAAAAGTGAGGGGCCAATTTGTTGGCGAATGATAGAATTTATATCATTGTTTAAATGGTTGTTATCTTGCTTTAGCAAGAAATCGACGTAGGTGGGTCAACAAGAACTTTATTGAGTTTATAAAGTTTAAGCTCCACACAAATACTTGAATAGTGATTTGGAGAGAACTCTTATTGGGGCGTTTTTTTTTTTTTTTTTTTTAATATTATATAGTTGGGAGACTATGTAGATTATAAAAAATTCTATATTTTTAACTTTTTTCTGTTTAAATCTAAAACTTTTTCTTTTTTCAAAAAAAAACTTAAATTTGGAAGAAACTTTTTAATTTACCACCTTAACCGGTTTTACAGGTTATACATACTTTTTTTTTTCAGAAAAAACCCTAATTTTTTTTTCTAAAAAAAAACCCTCAATCTCAATGATTTTTTTACAGAGAAAATTTTTTCTTCGTTTTTATAATTGACATAACTTTCATATACGATGTTCAAATTCTACAAAATTTATATTCATGGAAAGGTCGTAAGTAATACTACAACTTTGGTTTACTGACTTTTGTTTGAATATGTTCAGATATTTCGTTATACGGGCTTGTTTTCTTATAATAGTTGTATCTTTTGCATACGAGCTCTATTTTCGACGTTCTATAAGTCGACGGATTCGTAAACACGAATACATCGTGTAATGAATATTATTTAAACCAAAATATTATTTGTATGATTTATCGAATTTTACGCTAATATAGTCTATTATTCGAAATTATAGCGTTTACTCAATAATTAATTCGAAATAGCGTATTGTAGTATTATAATTTCCAATAATACAATAGGAAAGTTATGAAAATTATATTTCAACGTATTATCCTAATTTGCGCTCTGGTTGACCTTTGGAGTTTAAACGGTACAATTTAAACCTTCACGAGCAGATGAAATTTGAAAAGAAAAAGCTTGCGACCCCGTTTGTGACATCCGTCAAATTTGGTCAACAAAAGTCAACTAGAGCGCATATTAGGATAATACGTTGAAATGTAATTTTCATAACTTTTTTAATGTATTATTGGAAATTATAATACTACAATATGCTATTTCGAATTAAATATCGAGTAAAGGATATAATTTCGAATAATAGACTACAATAGTGTAAAATTTGATAAATCATACAAATAATATTTTGGTTTAAATAATATTTATTACACGATGTATTCGTGTTTATGAATCCGTCGACTTATATAACGTCGAAAACGGAGCTCGTATGCAAAAGATACAACTATTATAAGAAAACAAGTCAGTGTAGCGAAATATCTGAACATATTCAAACAAAAGTCAGTAAAGCAAAGTTGTAGTATTACTTACGACCTTTCCAGGGATATAAAGTTCGTAGAATTTGGACATGATATATGAAAGTTATGCCAATTACAAAAACGGAGAAAAAAATTTCTTTATGAAAAAATCACTCAAATTGAGGGGCTTTTTCGAAAAAACTAAATGAAATTAGGTTTTTTCTGAAAAAAAAATATGTATAACCTGTAAAACCGGGTAAAGGGTCTAATTTAAAAAGTTTCTCCAAAATTTAGGTCTTTTTAGAAAAAAATAAAGTTTTAGGTTTAAACAGAAAAAAGTTGAAAATGTAAGGTTTTTTATGAAATAAACCCAATCTATAAATAGAAAATCATCGTGGTTTCCTAATTGAAAGTAAAACAGTAAAAATGAAAAAAAAAACAATATTTGTTGGTGGTCAGATCATATACCTTAAAAAATCGGACCGACGAGTTCTAACGAATCAAGTCACCGTTTCACAAACTTTTAAAAGCTGACAGCAATCAGACCGGAAAACCATCTGTTTTAGTGAAAAACCGGTTGAACCAGAGAGGTTAAACCAATAAAAAAATTGGTTTTCAAGAATATAATTTTTTGAACTCAAACGCAGGCTCAATATTGTTGGCAGGTGTAGTTGACCCAAGGTTGTAAACCAATTCTGAATTGTTTATATGCAATTTTTTGCTTACCAACTCATGACTAAAAATACGAAGTCACTTGCTTTATAAATGGAGAAATGTTTCCTTGGTGCTTCAATGTGGGACTTCTTCAAATGTATGTTATCACAAACTAATTCTATTAATATGTTGCACTAGTAGAAAAAAGTGTCTTTAGTGACAGATAGACAAGAGCATATGGTCCTCGGAATCGAACCCAAGCCCAAAAACCGAGGGGCTAGACCTGACTTTACGAACCAAGTATATGTCGGATTAATATGTTGTCACGACTTCATACGAAGCCGGATTGATCTGAAATTTTTTTCCAGCATAAAGTTTATGAGTAGTAGTTGATTTTAGACTCTGGAATCAATGGATTCGGGTTCATATTGACTATTTTACAAGCCTCGAAAAATGGAGTATCAAAGTCGAAAATTTTTATTAATAATTTTTTATATTGTAGATTACTCTTATCGACAAGATGTTTTACCTCTCAATTCCAAGGATTTTGAGGTATGTCGAGAGGTCATGGAATTTTTGGAATAATTCAAGACCAAAACGGATATCGTGTCGACAAGTACGGAACCGTTGTCAATTTGGTTTATTCGGGAAATATGTGATGTTTATAGGCACATCAAGGAGTCGTCGTTGACACCAACATTTTGCTTGATGGGGGTTGAGATGCAAGAAAAATACAACAAATATTGGGGTGATTTTGAAAAATTCAACGATTATATGACATATGTATTTTGCGGTTGTCTTGGAATGAATATCGAGTTTCTACGACACGCGTTTGAGTAAATAATCAAACTCAATATAACAAAAATCCTACATCTACACCTGACGTTACTTTGAAGGTGTTGTCGTTGATACGTAATGTTGAAAGAAGACTTGAAAATTTTTACATGAACAAAGAAATAATATACAAGGCATTGTCCAACGTGCCTTCTCAAACTCGTGTAAGTGAAGAGGTACAACATATTGTTAACGATGACAACGAGTTTTTCAGTGATTTTCTATCGAAAAGTGGAGAACCCGTCTGCTTCACCGGAATCGGAGTTGAGTAGATATTTGAGTAATAAAAGAGAGACATACAATAAGTCTTTTGATATTCTTTCATGGTGGAAACTCAATGCATCTCGTTACCCGATATTTGTTCGCATGGCCAAAGGTACAATTTTAATATATTTTTATAAATTAGTGAATACAATTTTTAAAAACGTTTGACATGTTTATTTAAAATTTTAGATATATTGGCATTTCAAATCTCAACGGTGGCATTGTAGTTGGTGACACATATTGTTGAAGCTTTTATTTGCACCCAAAATTGAGTAAAAAATCACGAAAACTAATAATTGACAATATTAAACAACTTCTAAACGATGACGAGGTCGTCAAGGTAACATTATTTGTTTTGTAAATATTTTTTATTATCATATTACTAATAATATTTTTTTTCTTATACTTTCGTTTTACTAGAAATTGAAGACCCGATATGAAATAAAAGTGGACAAGGCAAAAGGAGAAGCCATTTAGAGATAATAAATAAGTAGGTGGTTAGTTGTAAACTTTTCATATCGACTTCAATTTGATGATGAACTTAACACTTTTATGTTTGGTTGAAAAACTTTGAATGGCGATCAACTTAGCATTTTTGGGTTTAGTTTTGTGAAAGGGTTATTGTCATTCTTGTCCAACTAACTTTTCCGTTTTATTTTAAATTGTCACTGAAGTATTTTTTTGTACATTTTAAGTCCCTAAACTCATAAATGACCTGTTGAAAAGAGGTATATATGTAATTTCTTTCCCGGTTTCACCAGCAAAGCTCCAATGACTAGGTCCACGTGGAGTTATTTTTAGTTTTTTATACCTTAAAAATCATTCCATATTAATATATTAGTTATTGTTAATTTTTAAAATAAACAAAATCTAGCCCTGATCAGATGCGTCTTTTTCTTCACACATCCACCTCCACTTCTTCTGGCCGGCATCTTCTGCATTGAGAACAACCGATAGAAAACAATTTATCTGTTTAAAGATTCACATGGCAGCGATATCGTTTCATTGGTAGATGGAAGATACACAAAGGGGCACTCTGGTGGTGGCGAAGGATGAAGAATCTAAACAACTATTCAATGGTGGAGCTTAAAGGTTCATTGGAGGCTGATTTCCTAAACGATGGTGTCTTAGAAGGACGTTAACGTGTGTCCTACTTCTCATAGCCTACTGTCCTTTTTCTGGTTTCATATGATTCTTTATGGCTCCACGGAGGAATATGACTAGGTTAAACATCGATCGTTAACATGTGTTTATTCTGGCTCGTTGATGCATCGACTGATTAAAATTAGGGAAACGACTAGAGGAAATTCTTGGGTCTAAGACTCGGGTTGCGGCTTTGTTCGTTTGCAGTCATATACATAGTCACAGCTAGAAACCTCTGGCGGATAGATTCCAACAGCATTGAGCCGGTGAGCTGGGCGCTATCAATCTCTTATATGAATCCTTCATTGCAACACGGGAAAATTAGAGACCCATTTTTTTGCATTCCGCTAGCTGCATCACCTCCATTGCCCCAACTACATTCTTCATCGTCACCGTCAGTAGGTCTAGTCAGGCCTAGTTTAGAAGACTCGTTCGAGAGCATTGAGCCGGTGAACTAGGTACTATCGATCTCTTCTTGTTAATAAGTGAAGTGGGTGAACACTTTAGGGCTAATCGAGGTTTGATGATAAAAGCCAATTCCACTCAGTAGGTCTAGTCTGGACGGTTTTTTGTTCCAGATTTTCCCATCTAATCGTTTCACTTTCTCTTTATCAAAAGGTGGAGGTTGTGGATGGTGGTCACGAATTATGAATGATTGTATATAGGGGTTGTGGACGATGAACGGTGGTGGTGGTCGAAGCTTCTTTCATCACCAAGAATACATATGTTCAATAATAAAAATAATAATAACATTCGAAGTCAATAAAAAATTAGATATAAAACAATTAAGTTTTAATCGGAAAATCCATGTCAGCATCACTTGGCCCAATTTTCTGACCAAGATGCCAAGTGAAATGCCATGTCATAAATATAACCGGATGACCCCTTCCACTGAAGGGTTTCTATGCAGTCAAGAACACAAAAATTCCTATGGTTCACATGCAACCCTAATAAGATCTATGTTTTCTTCTATGAAGATAATAAACTTGTTGAATAATACGATAACTGATCTCCACGAACAAGGTTTTTAAGCCTATTACCGTGTGACAGATATGTATTATATCTATATTATGCGGAAAAAATAAGAGTTGCGGAATAAAATAAAACGGTAAATCTAAACTAGACAGTATTTAAATAGACAGAAAGCGGTAAATAAAGTAAATGTTAGAAGTTAGAGGTTAGATGTAATAAACGCCATTATCAACGATAACGTGTTTTTACAATAAGTAAAAAGGTTAGAAGTTAGAAGTTAGAAGTTAGAAATTAGATGTTAGATGTAATAAACACCATTATCAACGATAACGTGTTTTTACAATAAATAAAAAGGTTAGAAGTTAGAAGTTAGATGTCTCGGTTAAATACAGTCCACATATGTTTTCGTTGTCACGGTTCAATTCGGGTGTATTGGAAGTTTGGTATAGTTGATTTATTACAGTTTAAATAAATCAATAACGACGCGGATAATTTTAAAAGAACTTATCGATAGTTGCGGAAGATAGCGTTTTTCTTCTTTTGTCGATTTCTTGTTCTTCACGGTAAGATGAGGTTTTGGTGATTTTTGGTGTCGGATAGAGGTTGTTTGGAGGTTTGGAGTTTGGTGTCGGGTATAGGTTGTTTAGAGGTTTGAAGTTTTGATGTCGGGTGGAGGTTTTGTTTCTTGCGGTTTTGCGGTTTGATCCTCGTTGCCAAATGCAGAGATTTCAGAGTTTTGAGCTATTTGGTCGTGGATATGCTTGAGGTTAATGTGTGTAGGTTGTGTAGTGTGTGAAAAATCAGCAAGAGGAAGTCTCTATTTATAGTCTGTTCCAGCGGAGATCGGGTCGCGATCGGGGTGGAGATCGGGTCGCGATCTTGAGTGCGGTCCGCTTTTGCGCTGGCCACTACCCGACTCGGTGAAGTGGTTGGGAGGGTCGGGTCGCGATGAGGAAGGAGATCGGGTCGCGATCCGTCGGGTTGCCATCGGCTCGCGATCTTTGGTCAGCATTATATCATCGTGACACAGCTTCGATCGGGTCGCGATCTGGGTTAAGATCGGGTCGCGATCTGTGCTGTTGCTACCATTTTCTTCTTTTGTTTTGTTTTTCTTCATGTTGTGACACATGTGCTGTTGGGTCGCGATTGCTGTAGCTAGGTTACATTTTTGCTCTTTGGTACATAGCGTCATTTTCTCCGGTTTGGTTTATCTCGAATTTACACAATCTGAAATAAACTGTTAAAAAACATTTCGACTTATTTCAGTGATGGTCACATAAAAACATAAAAAAAACATTATTTAACAATTTGCCCCTATGTGATCATTAATGAAATGAGGAGAAAAATGTTTGATTGAAATTCTTGAAATTTGGATAAGACATTTATAAAACCATATCACTTGTTTTGAAAGAGTGTGACTAGATTTTACTTATGTTTTGAAAAATGTTTGTCAAGAATATTTGTTTCTGAATCAAAGTCTCGAGTTCGATTATCAAAAGGTTTTTGTATATGTATTTTCATAATATTCCTTAAGATTTTATAGCATTTATAAAGACGACAAGTGATCTTAATAGGTCGATTCAGATGAACTTCTCATAGGTATATCTCACACTTGACTGAGGTGTTTGTTTGTTCTGGGTGCAGAACGGGTGTATAATCACTAAAGATGAGTGATATCTCTCAGTTTGAAGGTGTTGACTTATGCTTAATGTGGATTTATACCTATATTCTTTAGTCACTTGGTCTTCATATTAGATAATCAATCACATAAGACTGGTTTCGGCATTAATCAGAGGGTTTCTTCATTCATGCCATTGATGTTCACTCTCTCTCCGTCGGTAAATACCTGTAGAGGGGTTTAGAAATTTTCATAGTGCAGTTTGCAACTAAGAATATTCAATTATGAAGGCTACAGTATCCCGGTAAATCTTCGGTTTTGAACAGCTATATTTGATAAAGCTTTTGAGAATTTGTTGTTTTGAGAGGAGTCTGTCTTGATGGATTGTTGTTGTAAATCTTCTTTTTCTTTGGTGATGTGTTCACCTTTGTCTTTATCTTTTCTTGATTTGTGCGAATACACCTTGTGTAAAAGATATCTGATGTGGTTACCAATTGTGATATGTTGACAGCATTTGTTGGATATGACTTTGTCGTTTCTTCATTTGTCAGGTTCGTTATGCCAGATGATGAAGCTTTTCTTTGAAGTGGTTTGATTGAGGATATGGATAGGTGATATAATAGACAGTTTGTCTAATATATAAGAAAATGATTGTATCGTCCCTGGTCATTTTGATATCTAAGCAAAAATGAGACTAGCATCACGGTATAAGAGTATAAATCCTATAAGTCATCATGAAAACACCTTTGCTCACAGAAATGAATTCCACTTGGCAGTTAAAGACGAGGCACAATTTCTCACATGGGTTTGGTTTTCATCTGAATCTCCTGATCTTATGTCCCTTAATAGATAAAATCGTTATAATTGAAATAAATTCAAAGGGAATAGGAGAATTTACACAACAAAAATGTTTGAAATTTGAACCTTCACTTTAATTTAAGAATCAATATGATTGAGAACATTCATCGAGCATAAGTATCTGAAAATTTAGTCAAGAAGATGTTAATCACATGGTTTTATAAAGGCTTTAAAAAGATAAAACTTTATTCTAATTTTTTTGTGATTTTTGATTATGTGGATGTTTTTGGAAAATTTTGGTTATTTGAATGTTTTTGGAAAATTTTGGTTATTTGAATGTTTTTTTGGAAATTTTTGATTATTTGACTGAAAGTAAACACTCTTTTGTACAAACAAAATGTAAGAGATTAGGGATGGATGTTATCTGGATTCAACATTCCTAGACGGCCTAGGAAGTATTGAAACTTGGTTTCGTCTAAAGCCTTAGTAAAGACATCGGCAATTTGATCTTCGGTGTTTATGAAGTGCAATTCGATATGACCTTTTTGTATGTTGTCTTTGAGGAAATGATATCGAATGTCTATGTGCTTTGTCATGGAATGGTGTACGGGATTGTGAGAAATGGCAATTGCGCTGGTTGAGTCACAAAATATGGGAATTTGTGATACTTTGTAGCCATAGTCACGTAATTGGGTTTGCATCCACATGACTTGTGAACAGCAGCTTGCGGCGGCTACATATTCAGCTTCTGCGGTTGAAGTGGACACGCATGATTGTTTCTTTGAGGTCCAGCTTACCAGTCTGCCTCCAAGAAATTGGCAAGAACCAGATGTGCTTTTTCTGTCTAGTCTGCATCCTCCATAGTCAGAGTCGGTGAAGGCATTAAGCTGAAAATCAGAGTTAGCTGGATACCAAAGGCCAAGAGATGGAGTTCCTTTAAGATATTTGAAAATTCTTTTCACAGCTATGGCATGAGATTCCATAGGATTGGCTTGGTATCTGGCACAGACACATGTAGAGAACATGATGTCGGGTCTGCTGGCTGTGAGATATAGGAGTGATCCTATCATTCCTCGATATTTCTTTTGATCAACAGGCTTGCCATTTAAGTCTGCATCTAATTTGTAACCAAGGGACATTGGGGTTTTAGCTGTATTGGATTTGTCAAGAGAAAAACGAGTTAGAAGATTTTTGACATAATTTTCTTGATTGATGAAAATTCCATCTGATGATTGTTTGACTTGTAGTCCAAGAAAAGTAGTCATTTCTCCTATCATGCTCATTTCAAATTTGCTCTTCATCAAATCTGCAAACTTGATACTCAAGGATTCATCAGTAGAACCGAAAATAATGTCATCGACATATATTTGAACGATTAACAGATGTTTATTAAAAATTTTACGAAAGAGAGTTTGATCAATTGAACCTCTTTTGAAACCTGATTCTTCTAGAAATGTTGACAATGTTGAATACCAGGCTCGAGGTGCTTGTTTTAAGCCATAAACTGCTTTTTGTAACTTAAAACTGTGATTTGGGAACTGTGGATCTTCAAAACCTGGAGGTTGTTGAATATACACATCACGATCAATCTCTCCATGTAAAAATGCACATTTTACATCCATTTGGTAAACTTTGAAGTTCTTGTGTGCTGCATATGCTAGAAAGATACGAATGGCTTCGAGTCTTGCAACTGGAGCATAAGTTTCATCGTAATCGATCCCTTCTTGTTGAGAATAGCCCTTGACGACAAGTCTTGCTTTGTTTCGACAGACTATGCCTTGATCATCAGTTTTGTTTCTGAAAACCCATCTTGAACCTACTACAGTAACATCGGGAGGAGTAGGAACAAGATCCCATACTTGGTTTCTTTCGAATTCAGCTAGTTCTTCTTGCATGGCTTTGACCCAGTCTGGATCTTTGAGAGCTGAATGGATGGTTTTGGGTTCAGTCATGGATAGGAATGCTCCGTATAAACATTCGTTTGAGGTAGCGGCTCTTGTTTGAATACCATAATTGGGGTCTCCTATAATTTGTTCTGCAGGATGATTTCTGGTCCATTTGTTTAGGCGAGTTTTTTCAGGTATTTCGATTTGTGTTTCTATGTCCCATTGTTCTTCTTGGTCAGGTGATTCTGTTGGGAATAGATTTTGGTTGTTGTCAGATATGTCTTTTTGGATTATAGGGTGAGAATGAGGTAATGAAGGTTCCCCCATAGATGATGCACTGGGATTATTTTGAACAGGTGGATTGGGAGTGTTCAAAGAGGGATTTGGTGTTGGTAATTCCCCCTCGACTTGATCTGTATTATCTTGGTTTGATTGTGAAGTTTCTGCATCGGAGTTTCCTGTAGGAAGAGTAAAAGATGTTAGAAATTCAGAATTATAAGCGGTTTTGGGTTGTTCAAAAAGTAAATCAAGATCAATTTCTATGTCCATGTCAGGAGATGGTGTTTGTGGAATTGGATTTTGAAAAATAGTATCTATCATTTGTGAACCAAAATGTTCACGATCCAATTTTCTGACATAAAATTCATCGAAGTGGACATCGGTACTTTCTTCAATTACTCTTGTACGTTTGTTCAGTACTCGATAAGCAGCTGAGGTAAAAGAGTAACCAAGGAAAATTCCTACGTCTGATCTTGATTCAAATTTTGAAAGATGATCTTTGTTATTCTTTATGAAGCATCGACAACCAAAAATATGAAAGAATTTGATGTTTGGTTTTCGGTTGTTAATGACTTCATATGGTGTTTTATGAAGTTGTTTATTGATTAAAGAACGATTTTGAGTATAGCAAGCTGTGGCTATTGCTTCTGCCCAGAAGTATTGTGGCAGATCAGCAAAGATGAGCATTGATCTTGCAGCTTCGCACAGAGTTCGGTTCTTTCTTTCAACAACGCCGTTTTGTTGAGGAGTGTAAGGGGCTGAGAAGTTGTGTTCGATGCCTTTGTTTTTGAGAAATGAGTCTAGAGTTATGTTTTTGAACTCTAAACCATTATCACTTCGGATTCTTCGAACTGGTCGTTTGAGCTTTAATTCAATCTGTTTGATGAAGTTGATTATTTCTTCAGGTGCTTCTGACTTTAGCCTTAAAAAGAAAACCCAAGTAAAGCGTGAGTAATCATCAATAATAACAAGGATGTATTTCTTCCCTTTTATGCTTTGGGTTTTTGCAGGGCCGCAAAGATCAATGTGCAGTAATTCTAGTGGTTCGGATACACTAGATTCAGGAATGCTTTTATGAGAGGATTTGGACAGTTTTCCTCCTTCACAAGCTGCACAAAGAGTTTCATTATCAAGTTTCAGAAGTGGCAGTCCGCGAACAAGATCATTTGCAATCAACTTGTTGATGTAACCGAAATTGAGATGGGAAAGACGACGATGCCACAACCAACTAATATCAGCTGAAGCTTTGGATAAGAGACAGATGTCTGGTTTTCCATAGATAAGATCCATATCTAGTGGATACATGTTGCCTAGACGATCAGAATTGACTAGAATGGCTTTGGTCTTGGCATCCGTGATTATGCTTCGCTGTTTGGTGAAAAGAACTTCATGATTGTTGTCACAAAGTTGTGATACACTGATTAGGTTGTGTTTCAGTCCATCAACGTAGGCTACTTTCTTGATGGTGAAGTGACCATTTGTTATGTTTCCATAGCCTTTGATTCTTACAGTCATGTTGTTTCCAAAGGTGACATCTTGTTTGGATTCTGTGGGTTTGAAGTCTCGTAGAAAGCTTTGGTTTCCTGTCATATGCTTGGAGCAGCCACTATCGATATACCATGTGCCATCCTTGGGCTCTCCAGCACAAAATGCCTGCAATTAGACAGAAATTTTAGGTACCCAAACCATGGTGGGTCCTGATTTGTTAATGGTTTTTGATAATCTCAAATCATTATGGTTTCTGTTAATTGGACGAAGTGGTTGAGGCTTGATTTGACTTATCAGATTTTCCCAATTTAAGATTTGTCTTTGAAAACCTGTCATTTGAAACGATTTATGATTTTGTGAAAAGTATCCTATGTGTGACGTTCTGTTTGATAATCTTTCTTTGTATCTGGGATCTGAATGGTTTTGGAAAACACTTTGATGATGGAATGGAATTTGGTGAAATGATGGTTTCTGAGAGTTCCTTGAGTGATTGTAGTTTATCTTTTGAAAGTGACTTTGAATCGGTTTTTGAAAAGGTTTTTGTTTTGGATTAAAGGTTTGTTTTTGTGGCACAACGACTGGTTTCAAAGGTTTTTCTTTGAAAACAATGGGCTTGCTTTGTTCTTTTGGTTTAAAGACAGCTTGAATGGGTTGTTTATTTGTCTGTTGTTTCTTTGAATACTTTTGTCCCAGATTATTCTTTCCAATAAAGGTTGAGTTTAAAGAGGGAAAGACAGTTGGAACAGAAGTACTGCCATTTTGCTGATCAGAATTTTCTCCATTTAAGAAATTTTCAAGTTTGATTGTGCCATCATTCATTGTTAGTTTAGTAGATCTCAATTGATGAGTTACTGAACTAGCAGAGTCTGATTCGGATTTTAAAACTCTTTTGAAAGACTTTTTGGAAACAGTGAAAGCAGTATCATCTGGGCTACAGTTGATAACTGTTTCGTCATCTGAATCGTCCTCATTAGCAGATAAGAAAAAATCTGGTAGAGGTGATTTAGAGTTTTCACAAATTGTCCCATTTTTCTTTTCAGTTTCTTCATTTTCAAAAGATTCTCTTCCTATTCCTGGTTTATAATTCGTATCAATTTTGCCAGTTCCTAAGTTATTTGCTTTAGTGAAAACATCATCACTTAATTTTCTGGCAATATTGATAGAATCCAGTTTTCCTTGAAATCTTTGATTTTCAGATTCAAGAAATTTGATTTGCTTTGAAGAATCATCTAGTTTTAGAATTAAACTAGTGTTGTTGTCAGTTAAATCTTGAACCTTTTATTTTAACTGAAGGACTTCCTTTTCTAAGGTATCTTTTATTTCAGATGAAATAACAGATTGATTTTTTATTTCTAAGTCCTTTTTTTGTTTTAGAGCTTCATTTAATTGTTCTAGGATGTGATTATTTTCTTCAGATTTTCGTTCAATGCCTCTTTCAAGTTTGTCTCTAGTCCTTGTGGATTCTCCAAATCTGAGTTGCAAGGTTTGTAATTCAGATTTGTAGATATCAGATTTGACTATTGTGTCATGATACAGTCTGAGATCAGCTTTTAGACTGTTCTCAATCTTAGTCATGTGGGACTCAAATGGTGTTCTTGAAAGACCGAGATCTGAGATCATAGACCATACCTGATCGATGACATATGGAGCTCTTGTGGTTGGTTCATTGTCAGCCATGAAGCAGAAGTTTGACTGAGCTGGTTCAGTGTCGGTTTCATCATCAGAAGTTGGCCAGTATTCCACGCTAGGTTCGTGGAATGCCATCAAAGCTTTTTGCTTTGCCTTCTGTTCTTGTTTCTTCAGTTCTTCGGCTTTTAGAGCGTAGTAAGCTGAGTCTTTGACCTTGATTTTGGCTCGACAATCTCGGGCATAATGATTTAGTCCTTTGCATTTGTGACAAATGATTACATCGTCATCATCATCGTTATTGTCAGCCTTTTGGCTCTTAACGGGAGGTCTTTCGGATGTTTGAATTTGTTTCTGTTGAGATGGTTTTGAATGATTTTGCTGAAATCCAGAACTTTGGTTATTATAAGAGTTGATATTATTTTGAAAACCACGATTCTGAAAGTTTTGTCCAAAAGTGGATCTTTGTTGAAAATTTGGTCTGAAGTTTGATTGATTGTGATGTGGCAAAAATCTTTCGAGATTAGTGTTTGCTACCAAAGCGCACAATTGATGGTAGTCAGCTTCATTATTTGGATCGGACAAGTCACAAGGATTACTTAAGAAAGCTTGGTTTTGATTTAAATCAATTTGACTTTGATCAGGAAAATGTGTTTGGTTTTGCGAGGATGTTAACAAAAGAGCAAGCGGTCCTCCAAAAGAAGTTGACGTTGGTGGGTCAATCGAGGATTCATACGATTGTAATTCTCCGTACAGATTGTACAAAGATTCAGTATGAATTGCCGGATTTCCCTGAATGATTAGTTTGACCATTTTCCAGCTTTCATAAAGGTTGTTTAAAAATTTGAGGTTTATCTCATGCTGTGACTTTTTGATGCCCAGATTATTCATTTTGATGGTAATGAGATTGAATCTGTCATGAGTATCATGGATGGTCTCATGTGAAAACATTTTGAAGTTGTCAAATTCGTTTAAAACAGATGTTTTCTTGTTTCCAATGATTCTCTCATTTCCTTCAAAACGATTTTTCAAAGTTTGCCAAATTTGGTTTGCAGTTAAAAGGATTATATCATTCATTTGGCTTAGAATACTGTGGGGTATTCCAGAAACAAGCTCCTTTTTGGCTTGAAGTTCAAGTTTCTTCCTTTCATTTAGTATATCCAAGTTACTCGTAAGAGAGGTCATGTTATCTGGTAGAGATCCGTCTACACATTTCCACACGTCTTCACTTATAGAGTTGAGATGAAGATTCATACGACCTACCCATGATTTATATTCTTCGGGAATAAGAATGGGTGCTCGAGTACCTGAACCTATACTGTTAGCAATAGATACAGAATTTATGTTTGAGTAGTTTGCGGAAGACATTTTTTTTTTTTTTTGTTAACGAAAATGTGATGTTAAAATGAAATTTTTAAAGAAAACTTATTGGTGGTTTATAAAAACGCTACACAAAAGTTTTCGACAAAAATTTTCAAAATAAATCACACAAGTAATTTTTAAATGTTTTTTTTTTTTTTTTTTTTTTTTTTTTTTTAATATATTTAATTTTTTTTTGTTGAACAAGTGATATTAAGATGAAATTTTTAAAGGAAACTTATTGGTGGTTTATAAAAACGCTACACAAAAGTTCACGACAAAAATTTCAGATTAAATCACACGAGCTCTGATACCAATTGTTGAATAATACGATAACTGATCTCCACGAACAAGGTTTTTAAGCCTATTACCGTGTGACAGATATGTATTATATCTATATTATGCGGAAAAAATAAGAGTTGCGGAATAAAATAAAACGGTAAATCTAAACTAGACAGTATTTAAATAGACAGAAAGCGGTAAATAAAGTAAATGTTAGAAGTTAGAGGTTAGATGTAATAAACGCCATTATCAACGATAACGTGTTTTTACAATAAGTAAAAAGGTTAGAAGTTACAAGTTAGAAGTTAGAAATTAGATGTTAGATGTAATAAACGCCATTATCAACGATAACGTGTTTTTACAATAAATAAAAAGGTTAGAAGTTAGAAGTTAGATGTCTCGGTTAAATACAGTCCACATATGTTTTCGTTGTCACGGTTCAATTCGGGTGTATTGGAAGTTTGGTATAGTTGATTTATTACAGTTTAAATAAATCAATAACGACGCGGATAATTTTAAAAGAACTTATCGATAGTTGCGGAAGATAGCGTTTTTCTTCTTTTGTCGATTTCTTGTTCTTCACGGTAAGATGAGGTTTTGGTGATTTTTGGTGTCGGATAGAGGTTGTTTGGAGGTTTGGAGTTTGGTGTCGGGTATAGGTTGTTTAGAGGTTTGAAGTTTTGATGTCGGGTTGAGGTTTTGTTTCTTGCGGTTTTGCGGTTTGATCCTCGTTGCCAAATGCAGAGATTTCAGAGTTTTGAGCTATTTGGTCGTGGATATGCTTGAGGTTAATGTGTGTAGGTTGTGTAGTGTGTGAAAAATCAGCAAGAGGAAGTCTCTATTTATAGTCTGTTCCAGCGGAGATCGGGTCGCGATCGGGGTGGAGATCGGGTCGCGATCTTGAGTGCGGTCCGCTTTTGCGCTGGCCACTACCCGACTCGGTGAAGTGGTTGGGAGGGTCGGGTCGCGATGAGGAAGGAGATCGGGTCGCGATCCGTCGGGTTGCCATCGGCTCGCGATCTTTGGTCAGCATTATATCATCGTGACACAGCTTCGATCGGGTCGCGATCTGGGTTAAGATCGGGTCGCGATCTGTGCTGTTGCTACCATTTTCTTCTTTTGTTTTGTTTTTCTTCATGTTGTGACACATGTGCTGTTGGGTCGCGATTGCTGTAGCTAGGTGACATTTTTGCTCTTTGGTACATAGCGTCATTTTCTCCGGTTTGGTTTATCTCGAATTTACGCAATCTGAAATAAACTGTTAAAAAACATTTCGACTTATTTCAGTGATGGTCACATAAAAACATAAAAAAAACATTATTTAACAAAACTAAAACCTAAAGGAACAATTTATTTCTAAAGATCAAAACTGAGAAAACCAACATTTTGATCTTATGATCCTTGAAGCTAGAAGCAAAAGAATCCTGCCTCAAATGTAAGTCACACCCAAAGAAATGGAGAAGACAGTCCAGCAGAGTAATCACAGTGAGAAATGGCGCAGGAAATAAGGGTGCCAGGTGCCTCCTTTTATAGCCTCCTAGGGTTACACCTGAAACCCTAGAAAGCCTCCAAATGGACAAGGCTTTTGACCACTTGGACCAGGCTCCCCAAAACCCTAATTAGGGTTTCGCCAAACCCTGGAGGAGCCTCCAGGGTGGCGCCATTTTGGTCCCTGGTTTTACCTGGCCAGTTATTCAACTATTGAATAAATGCCAACCAGTCCCTGCACCTTTTATTAAATAATTTAATCTCTAAATTAAATCCAATTAATTCCAGATTAAATCTTAATTAATTATTACAGTTTCTAATTAATACATTAACACTTAAATATATTAATAAACCATTTAATTAATTCTGTTGATTTATTAAACAATTAAATAAATCAACCTCTTACTCTACTGAACTCTATCCTAACCTCCAGCTATGAGGGCAACCCAAATGGACTTTGCTTCAATTAACAAGATAAGTAAATTATAAGTCATGGCTTAGACACCTAATCCAACAGTGTCCCACTTGGATAAGTCTATGACTTTAATTGTTTGTTTACCTTCTGATTAATATCAGTTTCCTAGAAACTGTCCTAAACTCTGACCTAGTCAGTTCTGTCCAAAGATAAGTGATCATATGATCCTTCGTCCAACAAGATATTTTCAGACACGAGACATGGATTGAGATCAATCTCTGTCTGATACTCTGTTTCCCGATCTTCGATTCTGCTTATGACTTTAAGACTTCTAATTGAACACATCAAATTAGTCCCGGCTGGCCAGCACTTTAGTCAACTTCAAAATCATCGAGAGGCCTACAGATATATGTTTCCCTATCAGGGTCAAGGAATGAATAAGCTTCGACTCATATGCTTGTGTCTTTTACTTGTCAAAATCGTGCACAAGAATGCGTTTTATAACATCGAGTTACCGATGCGTTTACGCATCATCAATGCACAACCGACTCGCAAATTTCAACACATATGTCTCCGCTTTAAAATCATAGGATATTATCGTCTCAATCATTGCTCGTGATGTAATCCATGAAGCAATATATTGAGCGCAGGTTTATCCAATACTCAAATCTCTATTTCTAAGTACTCGTGAACGTTGTAGCAGTCTTACTGTAATGTCTAACTCCTTAAACAATCCACAGACCAATTCACGACAGTCTTCGTTCATACTTACTCCTGAAAAGTATGAGCGACTGTGGACTTTGAATAATCAAATTATTCAGGAAGTGAAACATGCAAAAACGAAACAAAGATCTGATTGGTGGCTACTCTTGCCTAATTACCAAGTCTTCACGAGGTAATCACCAAGTCGGATTCTTCATAAACTATTATCGGTTTCTAGATTCCTATTTAAACTTTTAATTCGTGTTATGTATCTATGTCTACCTGACCTTTCACTCTTTCTATGTATCCAAATGTCATATATTTATACACCTTATCCAATCGGACATCCTTCTTTTGGTCATACCGTCATTCTCATTGACAACTCCATTATATGAACCATGACTTTCCATGGTTCTCGGGATCATCAGTCCATATGACTGCACCCTAAGACTATTTCGAGATGTTACGATGTGCAGGTGACCCACACGCGCTCCATCGGAATACCAACGAAACTCTTTAACCATTAAGTCCTTTTACTATTTGAAACTCTTTTCAAATTACTATTAACATTCACCTTAATCATTTTCCAATGATTTCTCACGTATGTACAGAATCCATTAAGTATTCCCAGCCAGGTCATATCCTGAATCTGACTCACTATGCTCTAAGCATTAAGTCATCAGGGCATGTTCATGACACTTCTCATCCATCTTGGATCATGTCTACTGTGGCTAGGTCTATACTGATGACAACATCTATCTGATAGATGTCTATGGATTATGTGAGTATGCTGCACCTTCTTTATATCTCTCATGCCAAATCATTACACTTTGCAATGATAGGAAACTCCCTTCCTGAGCTATGCATCTTGAGTCTCATCAAGATCATCTTGGCATAGTTTCGATCTATCTCATAGACGTTTATAACCACCTGAGTATGCCGTATCTTTATTAAGTCTTTCATAGCGATCCGTCTCTTAACACCAAATCATTAAACTTTGTAATGAAAAGAGACGTTTCCTAGAAACTGTATGTAACTCACATAGCAGATAATAGCAATACTCCCACTGGCTTTGATACGGTTATGGACTATTCACAAAATCCAGAACTTATGGCACATTTTGTGAATCCAAACCTTTTCTGACATCTTAATGGAAATCTATCAGCACATTCTCAAAACCCAATCAATTGGCATATTCCGAGAATCTGAATATCCTTTCTTGCGAGATGCCCATGGGGTAATCCCGGGCCTATATACCTTTATATTGGCATATTCTTTGTGAGTCCCTATTAGTGTGCCGGTGATCCACACGCGCTCCACTAATGACTTACAATATGCAGTATCCTTTCGGATTTCATCTTCTATTGAGAGAGCTTCTCTCGGAGCCAATTACTTGACTCTGAGTATCGTCTCACTCAACCAGATGTTCTGAAGGTACGTTTCTGTCCATGATGCTTTCTTATGATGATTCAATTACTCCCACTGGTTTTTAGACCAGGTGTAAAATCAATCAAAATGTCATACGGACTGTATCTCGTCCTAAGGTTCTCTTAATATGTAGCAACCGGGCTCACCAATGCTTCCAAGTAGTCGGATTGTAAGTCCGTACCAACTATAGTGTTTTATCACTATTCGGTATGTCACCCCGATCATAATTATTTATAAAGGTGATCAGTACTACTGGTCAAGAGAAGATTATGTCAGTATTAAAACATAAATCTGATTTCTGCTCTAAGCCTAGTGATGACTAAAAGGTTCTATCACATGGCTAATCCTGAATTCATTCAGGACTGTCCCAACTCCCACTGTTTCCTTAGAAAATGAGTTCTTTCTAAAAGAGCTCTTCTTTTACAGGTACAGTGGGATAGCCAGTAGAATGACATTGCTGATCAAGTTCAGGCTAGTCATGAGGTTCAGATGAACACTACAAGACCCTGGACTCTCTATGTGCAAGTGGGACAATCCCAGCTTTACATTTCAGACAATGTCTTCAAGACCTACTTAGTCTAGGATGCGGTTGGAATATGGTTTATATGGTCTGACTGGTTTAGTGTTTAATTCATCGGAAACTAATTGAAAATGTATCTCATACATCGAGGATCAAACTGTTTCGACCAACGCTCCATCATCTTCCCTAAGACAGATTATAACTATTAATGTTCTTGGAAGAGAATAAACTGTGAAACATTTTCCCAGTTTATGTTGTCACTCAGGTTCTGTGGATCTTGTACTTCCTTTGAAGTCCTTGAACTATTCAATGTTTCAATCCAATCGCTTATTCTGATAAGCGAAGCCACATTCGTCATACTGAATGACAAATATCGCAAAGTACAAACAATTGTGTTCTATTTGAGGATTCAAGCAATACACAACAACCGATGCGTCCGTTGCTCCTAATCTCAATGTCTTTTACATATCTATGTAAACTTATGACCTTGTTAATTCTGTTCAAGACTTGCAATCTTCAGTTGACTCTAAGTCAACTGATTCCAAAATCCTATCCTCTAGATCTTTAGGTGATTCATTTCTTCCTACATGTGCTTTATAAAGAGCTTAATCATCATCTGACTCTAAGTCAAATGATTCCAAAGTCCTGTCCAACTGGATTTTGGTTGATTTGATTCTTATAACATTTATCTTAACAATCATAAAGGACACAATTCCTAAAATCCAAACACTTTGGATGCATTCAACATTCAAGTTATCACCAATCATGCATTCAACACAATCATACAACATTTCAAGGATAATTTCAAATAACAGTTGTTAAAAGAAAAAAAGACGACAATTTTATTAAAACAAAGAATCCTTGAACAATGTACTATATGATAGACAACGTCATACGCATATAAAAGCTAATAACAATTTTTCAATATCTAACTAAACTTCAAAACTGCATGAGCCGGAAATCTAATCCAAATGTGCTCCTATGCGCCAACGTCACATACCTTACTGATTCCCTGCATACAAACCAAAATGTGACTATCACATTATGCATCAAGGAATTATGGAACAGGAGTTTTGAGGTTTTTAGATATACCTGAGCTTTCAAAAGATTTTGACCTTGGAGCGTCTTCCAATCTTTCCGCCACTATATCTGATTCTATGGATTCCCAATTTAAGACATTTCCAGATGATCTGGATCGTTTCTTGTTGTGTCTTTTCACTGGACTTAATCTAGAAGTAGCTGAACCATTGGAGCTATGCCTATACAAGAGCGACTCATATAAAGTCAACAGTGGACGCATTTCCATAAAGGTCTTTTTCTGGTCTTCCTTTCTAT
The DNA here is from genome assembly GCA_023525715.1 of Cichorium intybus. Taxonomy (NCBI): domain Eukaryota; kingdom Viridiplantae; phylum Streptophyta; class Magnoliopsida; order Asterales; family Asteraceae; genus Cichorium; species Cichorium intybus. The sequence continues at coordinate 22,967,460 of CM042015.1, forward strand.
ACGTATGAATGAACAGATCGTACCTACTAGTCAGAGAAACGAGTAGAATGTCAACACTCAGGGAGTGACCAAGTTTGTACAATTCACCTATGTATGCTTCAATCTGAAGAACATGTGAATCGATGCTACTTCCTTCTTTTAGCTTGCACTCTGGAAGTCTTTTGAAGATCCTAGCTCGTTCCTCTCCAATTGGTTTTTGGAACCTTTCCTCAACCGACTGCATTAACTCAGGGTCAATGGTCAATAGCATGAGGTCACGAATCTTTTCGGATTCATCAACTAAGAAGTTATGCTCATCATAAGAACTCTTTATGATGACTTGTTCCGGTGGAACCGGGATCGGATACTCGGTAAAATGTAGCTTACCAGCAAGGATGAGAACCATTCTCCAATTGCGAAGCCATTCCTTACAGTTAAGGCCAGTCAGCCTTTCTATATTTAGCATGTGCTTTCTGATGTTCTCAGAAATGGGTGAAGGAGGAGAGGGATGAGAATAGACACTTGATTCAGACATCTACAATAAACAGAATTTTATTAGTTTAATTAATCCTTTTAAATAATTACCCAATTTATTATTTATTAAGGCTAGGACCCAAAATGCCCCAACTATGGTGTGAAGAGGGATGCCGTAATCACAACATAATGGTCATTAAGGTAGATAATACACTTATTAATTTCATCTTATGAAATTCCTAAATCTGTTGAGACACATTGAACTATTCAATAACATGTTTAGTCTTGGATGTGCCCCACTGTTTATGACTGGGATGCCGAGGATCACAAACCGGTGTGAATAACTATGCAAATTCGCTCGGTACTCTCGAAGTCAATTGCCATCTCTAATTAACGTGCCGGTTAACCACACACGCTCCGTTAATAATGACAAAATCGAGAAACCCATTGCAAGTCTTTGTGAACCCCTTTTGGTGTGCCGGTTAACCACACACGCTCCACCAATGTTTCACAAATTGCAATGTGCAATTTCATGGATTAGCACCAATCCACATTTTTAAACCTAAAGTAGCTAGATTGGGATTTGTTTAAAGTTCTAGTACTTTCAATTATAACATTATACTTTTAAGAGTCTTTAGCGGTTCTATCAAACCCGTTCGGCTAACGACACTCGACTGACCAGGAGAACGGTGGGTAAGAGTGAATACCCATTAGACTGTCATTTTATAGGCAGTCGCCTTATACCCTCTTTATAGGACATTTTTGTGAATGAGGCCTACTAACGGTAAGAATAACCATTTAATCTTATATATATAAATATTAACTTTTAATCATAATATATAAGATATATTTTAATCTTATTAAAATATTTTAGAATTAATTTAATTATAATTTTTGCAAATTTTAAACAATTTTTTGAAAATTTAAATTAATTCTTTAAGCTAATTTAATTGATCTTTTAATTAACAATTAATTAAACTCATTAAATCAAAGATAGATTTTATAAATTAATCAAATTAATTTTCTATCTAGGGCCCCTATAGGATCAAAAATTACAAGCCAGGTAAAAAGAGTTCTAGTTATTTAATTAATCCAATTACCAAAAATAACAACATACTTTTAAAAGGCAAGTAAATCAAGCAAATAAAGGGGACCATGGGGCTTGGCGGCTAGGGTTAGGAAACCCTAGCCTTGGCAACGAAATTTAGGCCATTCCAAGAGGGTTTTTCGCAAAAACACTCAAGGCAAGAATCATTCAAGCAGTTTATATCAATTCACAAGAAAACAAGCCATAGCTCTGATACCACTGAAGTGTTTCTATGCAATCAAGAACACAAAAATTCCTATGGTTCACATGCAACCCTAATAAGATCTATGTTTTCTTCTATAAAGATAATAAACTAAAACCTAAAGGAACAATTTATTTCTAAAGATCAAAATTGAGAAAACCAACTTTTTGATCTTATGATCCTTGAAGCTAGCAGCAAAAGAATCCTGCCTCAAATGCAAGTCACACCCAAAGCAATGGAGAAGACAGTCCAGGAGAGTAATCATAGTGAGAAATGGCGCAGGAAATAAGGGTGCCAGGTGCCTCCTTTTATAGCCTCCTAGGGTTACACATGAAACCCTAGAAAGCCTCCAAATGGACAAGGCTTTTGACCACTTGGACCAGGCTCCCCAAAACCCTAATTAGGGTTTCGCCAAACCCTGGAGGAGCCTTCAGGGTGGTGCCATTTTGGTCCCTGGTTTTACCTGGCCAGTTATTCAACTATTGAATAAATGCCAACCAGTCCCTACACATTTTATTAAATAATTTAATCTCTAAATTAAATCCAATTAATTCCAGATTAAATCTTAATTAATTATTACAGTTTCTAATTAATATATTAACACTTAAATATATTAATAAACCATTTAATTAATTCTGTCGATTTATTAAACAATTAAATAAATCAACCTCTTACTCTACTGAACTCTATCCTAACCTCCAGCTATGAGGGCAACCCAAATGGACTTTGCTTCAATTAACAAGATAAGTACAATTATAAGTCATGGCTTAGACACCTAATCCAACATCAACTTCACAATAAGGGTGTTTTGATACTAAATTTAAAAGTTTAGTGACCTAGAATGCACAAAAAATACTTTAGTGACCATTTAAAAAAAATCAAAAAGTTGGTTGATCACATGTATGGTTTTTTTGGTTTTGTTAATTTGTTTTGTTGTTAAATATGATGGAATGGGAACTAATACAATCATTCCCTTATGATACTCAAAATTTGATTTTAGTTTCTAATCATATGCTAAAATATGGATTTCTAGCAAATAACTTATCGTAGAGGTGGAAATACAATGCTTTCAAAATACATAAGTTGGATTAGGGTCAGTTCTTCTCGGTCCCAAGCCTAATCCCGAATCCAATCCATTTTCTCGGTTCTTCTCAAGTAATACACGACCAAACCCGATAATACCATACATGAACTGAGGACCAAGTGCTCTTCGTTGGTCGGTACTCAGTTCCATCTTTCACCAATTCTTGGTCTTGGTTTAGCTCGAGTTCGGGTCGGGTTGGCTCAGTCGGTTCTATAACCAAGCTCACCCCTAGTGACAGACATTGTCTGTTTTAAATGGCTATAGATAACTAAAATTTTCTATAATTGAAATATATGTCATGAAAAATAGAAGACCACATTTTTTTGTCGTAATGTACATCCCAAATTTTTTGTTATAATAAAGCCTTTAAATAAAATCATAATAACTTTTTGGTTTACAGAAGCTTTTCATATAAATTTAATAAAAATCCATCAAAGTACTCGGTGTTAAAACAAAACATAAATTTTCTAAATCATTAACCAGGAGTTTTTAAAACCAAATGACTCTAAGATAGTTTATAGAAGCACGAAGCAGTTAGGTCTTGCTCTACTCCTTAGTACCTTAAAATTGTTAAATATCAATAAGTAAGTGTAAATCTATTCAGCATGCAAATCTACACACACTATCACATAAAAACATAGCACATAACAAGTAATGTTCCTCACAAAGAGGCTATGTACCTCACAAAGAGGAATTATGTCACCTTACAAAGAGGAATTTTAACTATGACACCCTACAAGGAGTAATTTCAATTATTATAGCACCCAAAATTTTTTTAAATCCTTATATAGTATTTATTTTTGGTTTACTTCTGGCACAACAATCTTTTCATGGACTAATATACCCCTTTTACATCCATTATTTCAGAAAGGTTATTGAATATTATTAAAGTGTCTTCTTTTGGATTTCTAGGGATATAAAGCACATGCTCATATTACCTTCAGAGGACTTATTACGGATTTTACAAGTAGACACTAAGAATCAACAAATATTCTAAACCAAACTGCAAAGATTGCAACATTCTCCCTAAGAGGATGAGAGTCAGATCTTGAGTAAAACATGACATCAACTAGACATCAATACTAAACTACAAGCCTTGAATTCATGTCATTTGTAATTTTCTAGAATCTATAATGAATATAACAAGTTGACCTTTGCAATCTGTCAAAGTTGTTGGACCGGTCTGGGAAAGCATTCCTAGCTCCTAATGGGTTAAGAACTAAGTTCTAATTTTTAATAGGGATAAACTACACTCTTATCCCAAACTAATGCCACTGTTTCACCCAAGAAGTACTTTTTAGATTTAGTTATAGATTTTACAAGTTAAGGTAACATAGCATTCAATACATTGGACAGATTGCACAAAGGCCAATGTTTTACCACTTTCTAGTTGGCAACAACCGTAACACTCCAGGGATGAAAGGTTCTACACATCCATAGCTTTCTAGAGGCAGTAACATGGTCTCTTAATGATCATTTGTTTATTTAATACTCCCTCCGTACCAAAATTATTGTCCACTTTGAAAAGTCAAAGTCTTTTTTACTTTAACTTTGACCACGAATATCTATGTTTTTGTTATATAGTATTTGACAAAAAATATATAAACGGATAGTTTTTTAAAATGTTTTTCTATTGGTATAATTTTCATCAAAAATTATAGAATACAAACAGAATTATTTAATGACAAAGTTGAAGATGAAAGACTAAAAAATTCAAATGTGGACAATAATTTTGGGATGGAGGGAGTATGATTTTTATAAATTTTGGACAGATTACAAGGAATTGTAACTTTGTTTTTGGTTCATGTCGTTAATCCCACCTATTAAGTTCTTAATCCATCAAATTTTAACCAATATTTTTAACAAAATAAGGGTTCTTAAAGAAGCCATACATATGCATAGAAAGAACCTCATAATGGGTTAAGACTTGGCTATAATAAAGATTACAAGGTTAGGGTTTTTCCATAGAAAATCATAAGTTCACCTTAAGGTTTTGGTTTGCATCTTAACTCATTAAGCCATTCCCTTAAATATGCTTATTTACTTCACAAAACAAGCCTCTAATGCCAAAATATCTTATTTATTACGTCTTGGTCCATTAAGAACTTAAAATGGTAATTTCATGAATTTTTCATGATTAAGCCATTTAGACCAATATTCAGTGTTTTGACCACAACTTTAAATTGTATCTCCAAATGATGTATTCTATGTATCCCTTGAAACTATACTTAATTTCCTACGACTTTAAGAACTAGTGAATTTCCTTAATTCGACTTACATTTTTTCAGAAATCAGTCTGCAAGTTCGAGACAGATTACTATTACGAATTCTAGTGTATCTTTGCTAACTTTTACCGTGTTCCTCTTATTCGTTCTCTTGATACATCAGTCATTAATGACACTTATACATTCATTAAGACCTAGTCTTGGCTTGGTTTCTATTCATACAACCCATCTTGGGTTTTAAAACAAGAAGGAAAGAACATTGAAAAGAAGAAGAACAAGTGACTATGATGATTAAGGATTAGAGAAAGAATAAGGAAGCATGTGGCTCACCATTATGCCACGAAGATACTTGCTATGATTTCCTTTCTTCTTGATCTTGATCATCCCTCTACTCTCGATTTGTTTCTTTCTTTCGTGCAAAACTTCTTCTCGACAACACTTTCCTGTTTTGCATTGTTTACGATCTCAACAACAAGTGAGGGCTGTGGTATGCGTCCTTATACTAGTGTAACACTCGTGTCCGGGATAGAATTGCAGATCAAAAGTAAGACCGTTATGACATCTGGTGTAACCAAGTAACGATGTTATGGTCATTATAAGATAAGAAAAATATAACGATAAAAGCCTAGGAATCAAAACGGACCAAAATTCGAAAAAACGGCCACCTTTTTAGAGTGATGGTCGCGACGCGACGAGATTGTGGTCGCGACGAGATTGTGGTCGCGACGCGACGAGTGTCAAAAAGTCAAAATGGGGGTGCGATGATCTGAGTGCGTACGCTTTAGGTCGGGACGCGATTGTGGGCTTGGTCGCGACGCGACGGAGGTCCAGGAGGCCTATAAATACGATATTTCAGCCAAATTTCCACCCAAAACACACACCAAACACATATACGACGTAAAGGAGTGTTCTAGTAAGGAAAATACGTTACGAGAGGATATAAGGAAGTAAGAGCAAGCCGTAGCGGATAACGGGGTGCACGAGATCTGTCAGAAGTTCAGAACGGGAAGCACCAATCTCATGTGAGTGATCGCTACCGTATCTCCCTAGTAGTTTATAAGTGTTAAACTATAGTATATTATATTCCAACATTAATAAATAAAACCTTTAAAACGTCGTTATTATAACAATTTGTAATTCCGAAAATAATACCGATTGATTTACTTATGAGGATGTTGACTAGGCCAATTACTTGGGATCTGGTTGTTGGATTTTCCAAAAGGCTAAAATGTTGAAAGGATCCTGCCACCCCATCTAATCTTCTACCTGGCCATTCTTTACTTGATAAATCATGGTGTATCATGTTGGAATTATTGAAGGGTTTAATAATGCAACTATAATATAGTTAAGGAATAAGAAATGATAGATTTCTTATTGTGTTAACAGTTAAAGGTTGAAAGACAATACAATGCAAAGACAGATAAACATTAAACTACAACCAGGTGAGTTTCTCACTACGTTGTGTGGACGTTATATGTGCTTTACTATAGTATTATGTACAATGTTTGTGTGGTTAGTACTAGACATGTCTAGGTCTAGTATGTAGATGATACGGGCTCGACGAACTGAGCAATATAGGGTGGCTCGACACACTGAGCAATTTAAAGATGTCTGGCAAGATGCATTGAGCGGATACGCATGGCACGACGAACTGTGAATGTGCGGCTCGGAGTGCTGAGCTATAGAGTATGATTGTATCCTTACCAATAGGGGTAGAGTATATGTGGCTGATATGCTTTGTACGTGTTGGAATTCACTAAGCCATGTGCTTACCCCTTCTCTATATAAACTACTGTTTCAGGTACATCAGATACCAAGGATGGCAAGGCATGACGCATATACACTGTGCTGCTTCATTTGGAAGTTATTAAATAAGTTGATGTTTCTGCTGATGTTTGATTTCTGTAACTTGTGTAAAACCTAGGATGTTTTTGTTAAACTTAATAGCTATGGGTGTTTTATGAAAATCAATAAAGTGGCTTTTGTTATATTGAAGTGTTCGTTTAAAATTTTTAAATTTTACCTCAAATTTCGGGATGTTACAAGTTGGTATCAGAGCACAGCTTGAGAGAATCAGGCTTACTTAGTGAGTTCTGGACTCAAGTTGAGGCTTAAGAATTTTCTTAAAAACATTTTTTATGAAGGATAAACTGAAGACACAGTGTATACCGCCAGCCGACGCCAGTATGGGAAAAGGGTTAAGTGTTTAATATTGTTGATGCTTTCTGAGATATAAGATGTACGTATACTACATTGTCTGCTAGAGAACTACACACTTATGTATTGTTTAGTTGCTGCCTGCTATTAGGAATGTATGCTAGTACCGATAGGTTGCTTAAGGAATGTCACTAAGTTGTATACAGTGGGGACTAAATAGTTCTAGAATGCCTCAGTTAGCCTTATTTCATGTTCCTTGTTTGGTTGTTGCTTTAGGGTAGATTCTTTTATTTGAAAGCCTATTTAGTTTTACAATGTATACGACCGTGCATTCACAAGGCGACTCGTCATCACTGGAGGAAATTCCGTCTTAGTTAAAGTGGCAAGGTGAGAGTGTTGTGCTGTGTAGAATAACAGATTGGGAATGATGTCCCTAGTGTTTTATGTAGGTAGGACGTATGCCTTGAGGGGCATATGTGTATAAATGTCAAAAAGGGCAAGTGAGTTGGACCGTGTCAAGTCTCGGAACGAGCCTGGATATGTGTGGAAGGTAGTAGTAGAGCTCCTACTACCGAAAGCACAGGATATGTGCCCAAGTTGAGGGGTAGCCACGAGAAACCTAATTTGCTGGGTATAAGGGTTAAGTTTAATTGTTTTAACTATTAATGCAATGTTAAATGAATCCCATTCATTTACAGAATGGCGATCACAAGATCATTGGATGGAAGTTCGGGTTCAGGCTTAAGTGCCCAGGAAATCCAGGAGATGATTGCAACAGAGGTAACACGAGTAATTAGGGCAGAGTTCCCGACCATGTTTACTGGGGTTTGGGATGAGTTAAGGAACATGATGGAGGAGTGGATTGCTACTATACCTGTTGTCGGTGGTGCACCGAGGCAAGAGAGGGAATTTATGTATCGTGACTTCTCTGCTTGCTCGCCACCAGAGTTTACCGGGGTGACGGATGCCATCGGCAGCATGCGATAGATTGCTGATGTGGAGGGTCCCATCCTTACAAGTGGGTGCCCTAATTATAAGAAGGTTCATTTTGTTCGAAACTTGCTACGAGGGCCGGCAAAGGATTGGTGGGGAGGGGAGATTGCTAATTGGAACGAAAATCAAATCGAAGCACTGACCTGGGAGGATTTTGTTACCCGTTTCTGGAAGCATTATGTGCCTCAAGTGGAGATGGAACGGATCTCCCGTGAGTTCTTGGCCCTGGAGCAAACGTCAGAGACCGTGCCTGAAATAACAAGGAAGTTCAATGAAATGGCATTGTTTTGCCCTCAGTATGCGGCATCAGAGGAAATGAAAATGACTAGATATGGTGACATGTTGCGTACTAACATCCGGGAGTTTGTGACCGCAACCCCGCATAAGAACATGGCAACCATGACCGAGGCGGCGAGACGACGGGAGACCGAGCTTGAGATTCAGGCTCGAAAGAGGAAGGCGGCACTTGCAGTGGTGCCTATATCATCATCGTCTTGATCGAGAAAAAAGGCAAAGACTTCTGACCTGCGTTCAGGTCAGAAGAAGGTGGGATTTAGGCCTCAGGAAAACACGGTCAGGATGGCATTGGTCTGTTACAAATGCGGGCAGCAGGGGCATTACGCTCGCTACTGCCCGGTGGCAATGAAGGTATGCTACAATTATAGTCAAATGGGACACGTGAAGGCAGACTGCCCAAGTCTGAAGACCGGGGGAGGGGCTCTGAAAACTCCAGTTACGACCCCTCTTCGCATTACTGACGGACGCACTTGTCAGGCGGGGACCGAACGTGCGCGTAGGTGGGCTTTCCAACTCACAGTCGAGGAGGCGAAGTCGACGCCGAAGGTTGTAGCAGGTAAACTCTCATTATTGTTTTGACTCGTTTGGAGTTTCCTACTATTTCGTAGTGGCCTGTTAACTATATAAACGTTTAGGTACTTTTCGCGTGAATAATATACCTGGCTTAGTTCTTTTTGATAGTGGTGCAACCCACTCATTTGTGTCAAATGAATTTAGCAAACAAATGGGTCGTGAGATGGAGAGTTTAGATCACCCGCTTGTGGTAGAGATCGCTGATGATAGAACAGTAACCGTCACTCGAATTTATCATGATTGTACTTTGGAACTCAATGGTGTGAGTTTCCCTATCAATCTGATTCCGATAGAAATGAGGGAGCTGTGTGTGGTTATGGGGATGGACTGGATGGGTGCAGTGGACGCAGAGATCAGGTGTCGACCGAAACAAATTCGAGTTCAAACCCCAAGTGGGGGAGAACTGTTGGTACATGGCAACACACTCGGTTGGGGCATCACATTATGTTCAGCCGCAAGGGCGAGAAGATATCTCCAGCATAGCGGTACTGGATACCTAGCGTATGTTGTAGATACGCGCAATGGCGAGAAAAAGGTTGGGGTAGAAGATGTACCTATTGTGCAAGAGTTTAAAGATGTATTTCCCAACGATCTGCCAGGAGTACCGCCAAAGCGACAGGTGGAATTCCGTATTGACTTGGTTCCAGGTGCTGCACCTGTGGCCAAGGCTCCATATCGACTTGCTCCACCGGAGATGAAGGAGTTGTACACACAGTTGCAAGAACTTCTTGAAAATGGGTTCATTAGGCTGAGTTGCTCACCATGGGGAGCTCCAATTCTTTTTTTTAAAAAGAATGATGGATCGCAGCGTATGTGTATCGATTACCGCGAACTGAATAAGCTTACGGTGAAGAATCGGTACCCCTTACAGAGGATTGATGACCCTTTTGACCAGCTTCAGGGGGCGTCATGGTTCTCGAAGATCGATCTGAGGTCGGGATATCATCAAATGTGTGTTAGAAATGAAGACATAGAGAAGACAGCTTTTCGTACACGCTATGGTCATTATGAGTTTGTAGTAATGGCCTTCGGACTTACTAACGCACCTGCAGCATTCATGGACCTGATGAATCGGGTGTGTAGACCAATGTTGGATCGTTCGGTGATTGTGTTCATCGATGATATTCTAATCTACTCGAAGACGAGGAAAGAGCACGAGGTACACCTACGTGAGGTATTGGAGACATTAAGAAAGGAGAGGCTTTAAGCAAGGTTCTCCAAGTGTGAGTTCTGGTTGCGTGAGGTACAATTTTTGGGGCACGTGGTGAACCAGAAGGGGATAATGGTCGATCCAGCCAAAGTCTCGACAGTTATGCGATGGGAGGTGCCAAATACACCCACTAAGGTCCGTAGTTTTCTTGGGTTAGCAGGGTACTATCGGAGATTCATCCAGAATTTCTCCAAGATTGCATTACCCTTGACTAGGCTAGCCAATAAGGCGAATGCCTTTAGTTGGGGTTATGCGCAGCAAGCAGCGTTTGAGGAGTTGCGGAGAAAATTATGCGAAGCATCAGTGTTGACTTTATCGGAAGGAGTTGAGGACATGGTAGTTTATTGTGATGCTTCACACCAAGATTTGGGTGATGTACTTATGCAACGCGGTAAGGTAATTGCATACTCCTCTAAACAGCTGAAGCCTCATGAGGTGAATTATCCTACACACAATTTGGAGTTAGGGGTGGTGGTGTTCGCCCTTAAGATTTGGAGACATTACCTCTACGGGATTAAGTGTACAATCTACACTGACCATAAAAGTCTCAAGTATCTGATGAATCAAAAGGATTTGAACATGCGTCAACGGAGATGGCTCGATGTGTTAAAATATTTCGACTGCGAAATACTTTACCATCCTGGTAAAGCAAACATAGTAGCCGGTACACTCAGCCGTAAGCCGGTCGGCGAACCCTTACGCGGGTTAAGTTTTTGAATAACAGTGGTTACACCATTTCTGGAGATGATTAGTAAAGCACATGCGGTGGCGATTTAGGATGAGAATGCCAAGCGTGAACGAGTTTCGGGCGAGATTCTGATTTTTGTTCGGGATAGTCGAGGATTGTTGACTAGATACGGTCGGGTTGGGTTCCCTATACCGGAGGTAACAGACAGATTTTGATGGATGAGGCTCATAAGTCCAAGTTTCAATACATCCAGGTGCAACGAAGATGTATCAAGACTTACGTGAGGACTACTGGTGGCTTTTCATATAAACTTTAATAATAATCCATCAAAGTACTCGGTGTTAAAACAAAACATAAATTTTCTAAATCATTACCCAGGAGTCTTTAAAACCAAATGACTCTAAGATAGTTTATAGAAGCACGAAGCATTTAGGTCTTGCTCTACTCCTTAATTACGCCTTAGTACCTTAAAATTGTTAAATATCAATAAGTAAGAGAAAATCTATTCAGCATGCAAATCTACACACACTATCACATAAAAACATAGCACGTAACAAGTAATGTTCCTCACAAAGAGGCTATGTACCTCACATAGAGGAATTATGTCACCTTACAAAGAGGAATTTTAACTATGACACCCTACAAAGAGTAATTTCAATATTATAGCACCCAACTTTTTTTTAAATCCTTATATAGTATTTATTTTTGGTTTACTTCTGGCACAACAATCTTTTCATGGACTAATATACCCCTTTTACATCCATTATTTCAGAAAGGTTATTGAATATTATTAAAGTGTCTTCTTTTGGCTTTCTAGGGATATAAAGCACATGCTCATATTACCTTCGGAGGATTTATTACAGATTTTACAAGTAGACACTAAGAATCAACAAATATTTTAGACCAAACTGCAAAGATTGCAACATTCTCCCTAAGAGGATGAGAGTCAGATCTTGAGTAAAACATGACATCAACTAGACATCAATACTAAACTACAAGCCTTGACCTCATGTCATTTGTAATTTTCTAGAATCTATAATGAATATAACAAGTTGACCGTTGCAATCTGTCAAAGTTGTTGGACCGGTCTGGGAAAGCATTCCTAGCTCCTAATGGGTTAAGCACTAAGTTCTAATTTTTAATAGGAATAAACTACACTCTTATCCCAAACTAATGCCACTGTTTCACTCAAGAAGGACTTTTTAGATTTAGTTATAGATTTTACAAGTTAAGGTAACATAGCATTCAATATATTTGACAGATTGCACAAAGGCCAATGTTTTACCACTTTCTGGTTGGCAACAACCGTAGCACTCCAGGGATGAAAGGTTCTACACATGCATAGCTTTCTAGAGGCAGTAACCTGGTCTCTTAATGATCATTTGTTTATTTAATACTCCCTCCGTCCTAAAATTATTGTCCACTTTGAAAAGTCAAAGTCTTTTTACTTTAACTTTGACCATGAATATCTATGTTTTTGTTATATAGTATTTGACAAAGAATATATAAACGGATAGTTTTTTAAAATGTTTTTCTATTGGTATAATTTTCATCAAAAATAATAGAATACAAACGGAATTATTTAACGACAAAGTTGAAGATGAAAGACTAAAAAAGTCAAATGTGGACAATAATTTTGGGACGGAGGGAGTATGATTTTTAGAAATTTTGGACAGATTACAAGGAATTGTAACTTTGTTTTTGGTTCAAGTCGTTAATCCCACCTATTAAGTTCTTAATCCATCAAATTTTAACCAATATTTTTAACATAATAAGGGTTCTTAAAGAAGCCATACATATACATAGAAAGAACCTCATAATGGGTTAAGACTTGGCTAAAATGAAGATTACAAGGTTAGGGTTTTTCCTTAGAAAATCATAAGTTCACCTTAAGGTTTTGGTTTGCATCTTAACTCATTAAGGCATTCCCTTAAATATGCTTATTAGCTTCACAAAACATGCCTCTAATGACAAAATGTCTTATTTATTACGTCTTGATGCATTAAGTACTTAAAATGGTAATTTCATGAATTTTTCATGATTAAGCCATTTAGACCAATATTCAGTGTTTTGACCACAACTTTAAATTGTATCTCCAAATGATGTATTTTTTGTATCCCATCAAACTATACTTAATTTCCTACGACTTTAATCGCTAGTGAATTTCCTTAATTCGACTTACATTTTTTCAGAAGTTCGAGACAGATTACTATTACGAATTCTAGTGTATCTTTGCTAACTTTTACCGTGTTCCTCTTATTCGTTCTCTTGATACATCAGTCATTAATGACACTTATACATTCATTAAGACCTACTCTTGGCTAGGTTTCTATTCATACAACCCATCTAGGGTTTTAAAACAAGAAGGAAAGAACATTGAAAAGAAGAAGAACAAGTGAATATGATGATTAAGGATTAGAGAAAGTAGAAGGAAGCATGTGGCTCACCATTATGCCACGAAGATACTTGCTGTGATTTCCTTTCTTCTTGATCTTGATCCTCCCTCTACTCTCGGTTTCTTTCTTTCTTTCGTGCAAAACTTCTTCTCGACAACACTTTCCTGTTTTGCATTGTTTACGACCTCAACAACAAGTGAGGGCTATGGTATGCATCCTTATACTAGTGTAACACTCGTGTCCCGGATAGAATTGCAGATCAAAAGTAAGACCGTTATGACATCTGGTGTAACCAAGTAACGATGTTATGGTCATTATAAAATGAGAAAAATATAACGATGAAAGCCTAGGAATCAAAACGGACCAAAATACGAAAAAACGGGCACCTTTTTAGAGTGATGGTCGCGACGCGACGAGATTGTGGTCGCGACGCGACGAGTGTCAAAAAGTCAAAATGGGGGTTCGATTATTTGAGTGCGTACGCTTTAGGTCGGGACGCGATTGTGGGCTTGGTCGTGATGCGACGGAGGTCCAGGAGGCCTATAAATATGAGATTTCAGCCTCATTTCGACCCAAAACACACACCAAACACATATACGACGTAAAGGAGTGTTTTAGTAAGGAAAATACGTTACGGGAGGATATTGGGAAGTAACAAGCAAGCCGTAGCTGATAACGGGGTGCTCGAGAGCTGTCAGAAGTTCAGAACGAGAAGCGCCAATCTCATGTGAGTTATCGCTACCGTATATCCCTAGTAGTTTATAAGTGTTAAACTATAGTATATTATATTCCAACATTAATAAATAAAACCTTTAAAATGTCGTTATTATAACAATTTGTAATTCCGAAAATAATACCGATTGATTTACTTAGGAGGATGGTAACTAGGCCGATTACTTGGGATCTGGTTGTTGGATTTTCCAAAAGGCTAAAATGGTGAAAGGATCCTGCCACCCCATCTAATCTTCTACCTGGCCATTCTTTACTTGATAAATCATGGTGTATCATGTTGGAATTATTGAAGGGTTTAATAATGCAACTATAATATAGTTAAGGAATAAGAATTATTGAAGGGTTTAATAATGCAACTATAATATAGGTTTCCGCTGTTGTTTGATTTCTGTAACTTGTGTAAAACCTGGGATGGTTTTTTTAAACTTAATAGCTATGGGTGTTTTATGAAAATTAATAAAGTGACTTTTCTTATATTGAAGTGTTCGTTTAAAATTTTTAATATTTACCTCAAATTTCAGGATGTTACAACTAGAAAGAGATGTGCACATGGCTTGTATTGGGCTGGAAACCAGGATGGTTGCAAAGGTCATGACTCAAAGTGGGTTCTTTCATGCAACTTTTAATATTTGGCAAAACTAGCCCCCATATTTTGCCATAAAGACCATAACAGCCAAATGAAACAATATACTAACATTCTAAGTTTAATCTAATGACAAACCAACCCTCTAACTACATTTTAACTATAAAACAATTTCTAGAAACTTATTATTATTATTATTATTATTATTATTATTATTATTTATATAACTTATAACAAATTATTTCAGTCATCAATCTTTCCATAAACTGATCCAACATCAACGAACAAACACATAGAAATTGATGTACATCTAGTTCGAAAAAAGTTTGCTTCTACACCATTTGCATCCTACATGTTCTATCCGAATAGCGGTATGTAAACATTTTTTTTACAGAAGGACTCTTACAACATCTCTTCGTCCAATTCAAAGCCAGTTTGAGTGTTTGTGCATCTCGTGCTCGTATTGTGTGGTTTTTATTTAAGATATAAAAATTTCATTTGTACATTATCTAAATGAATCAGTTTAGGATAGATCTACTTTTTGTTATTATAATAATTCTCTCATTTATAAATATTATACTGGAAAACCCTAATCCCGCTAAATTCAAGTTCAACACGAAAAGGAATCAAGTTTTGGAGCTTAAGGTTGGAAGAGGACATTAGCGACACTAAGGCATAGCTTAGCGATGATATGGTCCAGGTTAGCGACGCTATGGTTCCTTTAGTGGCGCTATGTGCTTAGTGGGTGGTGGGTTTGCACGATTTCTAGTTAGCGATGCTAACTTAAGGTTAGCGACGCTAACTGTTGTTTTTGGGCCAAAACCCAAGATTTTGAGCTATAGATCATATATAAAGGTGTTATGCCCTAGGGTAGCCGCCATTCTTCGGTTTTCAACTCCCAATAACGTTATTTTCTCTCTCTAGCCTCTTTGGAGTAGTTTTTGGGGATTTTGGTCTTTTTGGAAGGATTTTTTAAGTAATAGTGATGCTAGAGGATGCATGGTGGTGCTAGAAGGTGTTTTCCAAGTGGGAATCAGCAACACCTTCACTTCTTCTGGACCATTGTGAGTAAACCTTCCATATTTTAGTGTTCTTGATGTTTATGGTCCTCTTGTTGTTTGATCTTTGAGTGGGATGATAAAGCTTGGAATTTTATGTCCCTAGAGCCTTCCTTGGAGAGTTTTTGAACTGACTTAGGGTGTAAGTGTAACACCATGTTACCTTTCATTTGTATTATAGTTAAATATAATAAAAAGGGTAATTTGGTCATTTTACCATAGAAGGGTAATTTGGTCTTTTGGACATGAAAGGATTTTATATATAATAATATTTTGAGTTTTGGACTTAAAATGTTATAAATATAGGTTTTTGTTATAAAATTTGATAAAAGTGCCAAAAGTTCAAGAAATGGAACTTAGGGACTAAATTTGTATAATTTGGAAATATAAATAGGAGAGTTGACTCTCCTATGTGTGGCTGAACATTGGAGAACTTACGGGAAGAAATTTTGATACATGATTTCTGGAATTCACAAAAGCTGAAGCAGGAAATTGAAATCATAGCTTGGAATTGAAGATTTCCAAGCAAATAAGGTTAGTAAATTGACTTTATAACCAAGTTCTTGAAGTGTTCTTGATGAGTTTTCAAGGAGTGGACTGGAAACTGATTTTCAGTTATGACCCATGATGTTTATGTGATTTCTAATATCAAATTTATTCTAAGTAGTAAAAACATATGTTAAAAACATCAAAGTATGTTGCTATTGTTGAAGAATTGAGATTTTGGTCAAGAATCCTAAATCATGAGTTCTTGTGATCAAGTTTGATTTCAATGTTTTATTAAGTCCTAAAGATCACTTAGGATGTATTAAGACATACCTAAGTGATTGCTTTCAAAGAATTTACATTTTGGTGTAAAAATGTAAAAACGGGAATTTTGTAAATGGTAGAAATTTATGATTTCTAGGACTTAAATTCAGATGTTAATGGATGGTTTTTGACCTGGAACAATCACTTATCAATTAAGTAGGGTATTAAGGACTTTGATATTGCCTCATTTATACATATATTTTGGGCAATATCGAGTGCTTAAACACATGTTTTTGGTTTAATATCAAGATAAAAGGTACTTATTCATTTTAATTACCAAAACACAGGAAAAATTGCTTTGTGGATAAAGAAGGAGCTGATTTCAAGCTTTAAAACGAGAAAAAAGGAGTAAACGACCTTCGGGAAGAAAAGAGCTGAATAGAGCGAATATTGTGCGAAAAAACGAAGAAAGAAGTCCAGCAGGACCTAGATCGCGACCCGATCTCAACCATGATCGGGGCCCGATCTACTGACGAACGTGTGACTATTTGCTGACAAGAAGATCGCGACAATAGAAGAATATCGCGTCCCTATGAGGATCGCAACCCGATCACCATGTGGATCGCGACCCGACCCACCAACTATAGTCCACTGAGTCGGGGTAGTGGCCAACTGAGAAACGCACTTCGCTTCACATCACGACCCGATCTCCTATAGGATCGCAACGCGATCTTGTCTAGACAAGACTATAAATAGAGGCCTTCTCTTGTTGTTTGAGACACACCAACATCTATATATCTTCATACCTGGAGAAATCACTCTCAAACACTCATATCAAGGGAAGAAGCTTTGCTAACGGATAGCCTCGAAGGATCAAGAAGCATCATAGCTTTGATATTCGGATTGTTTACTTATGTTTAGCTTTCTTAATTATTCTGTGTATTGCATGTTCATGATTATGGAGCAATTTCCTTGTGCTTTCGCTTAGAATAGATGAAACTTATAACTATGTTTTAATTGATATAAATTAGATATTGCATGTTTTATAATTTACTTTGCATGTTTATTAAACCAACTTATGTATATTGAGAATCTACCTTTGGAACTTATTATTGAGTTATTTTAGTTTAGATGGCCAATCTTACTAAATTAACTTGTATCATAATATATATGAACTATATATATATATATATATATATATATATATATATATATATATATATATATATATATATATATATATATATATATATATATATATATATATATGACTAGTGATTGACCAAATCCTGGGTTAAGTTACAAAGAAAGAATCTTATATGCATATGTCCCATCTGTATTAGTTGACCAAACTATACAACTTCTTTTGATTTTCATGACCATTGATATCAAAAACAATAAATAAATCATGCAGAGTACGAATAAAACGAATGATTATTTGGATTATTTAATTACAGGACCAATGGAATTAATAACCTTTTAATCATCAAATTGGATTGTTGGACCAATACATCTGATTAATTTAGAACTCGGTATTAAACATGTTAATATCCATTGCACATTCTTATCAATCAGAATATCATTATAAGAAGTAATCACCTCTAAGTAAAATCATCTTTGTTCAAACTATCTGTTCAGTTTAACTTCAACCTTGTTATTGTTTACTTATTTGTTATCACCGCCTTTTCACAATATCAATTACACAACCCCCCCCCCCTCTTATCTCTTTTATATTATTATAAATTATTAATTGATAAGTGATTTTCTTAAACTTAATCCATTTCCCTTGGGTTCGACCCGGATTTACCATTACTATATTATAATCGATTAGGTATACTTGCCTAGTTGCGTTGTTTTCATTCATGGTATTTCCCTGTTTATAAATTTAAAACTTATGTGAAGCAATTACAAAAATCATATTTGAATCCTTAATATTTCAAACTTGTGGTATTATTTTGGGGATATAAATATGTATGTTTGAAAACACATCAAGTTTTTGGCGCCGTTGCTGGGGAATACAGTTTTAAGTGCAAGAAACCATTTATTAATATAATTTATTTTATTTTTATTCTAGATCTCACCCTTTTGTTCCTCAGATAGTGTATGACCAGGAGTTCAAACTCTCATTTAACTCCACAATTTCAAGAACCGGAACGTGAATTTCGTAGACGTCTAAGACAAGCAAGATTAATGGCAGACATTGCAAATCTCTCCTTGGAAGAATATGCAAGTCGTACACAAGAAGAAACAGGACAAGGACTAGTTCGTCCCACAATTCCAGATGGAACACATTTCGAGATAAAAGGCCAATTCCTTCATCTTCTAAGGGAAACAATGTTCACAGGAAAAGATGTTGAAGATGCCAACCAACATGTGGAATCTGTCCTTGAAATAGCCGATTACTTTCACATTCCTGGAGTCACTAAAGATGCTGTCATGTTAAGAGTATTTCCAATAACACTCCAAGGAGCAGCAAAAAGATGGTTGAAAGCTGAACCCCCAAGAACAATAAAAACTTGGGAAGAATTAAAAACAAAATTTATTAAACAGTTTAGTCTACCTTCTAAAATTGCAAAAATGAAAACAAAAATCCAAAATTTTCAACAATTAGACAATGAAACACTTTATGATACATGGGACCGTTATAAAGAAATGCTCCAAAATTGTCCACAACATGATCTTAATCCACATCAAGTTGTACAAACTTTTTATAATGGAATTAATGTATCTACTCGTCAAATGGTTGATTCGCAGGGTCCAATTCCGAAGAAAACTCCAGCAGACGGATATGCATTAATTGAAGAATTAGCCCAAAACTCGCATCAGTGGCACTCTTCAAGAGATTCGTACTTAAGAAAGAAGCCAACAGACGAACAAGCCGATGGATTAGCAGCCCTCAATGCCAAACTAGACGCTTTGGGACGAGACATGAAGAAAGCGAACTAAACAATCCATGCCATTCAGGTCGGATGTGACAACTGCAGTGGACCACATCTTGCAAAAGATTGTCCACTTGATGAAGATGGAAAGAGAAAAGAAAGTGTTTGTTATTCATCCGGAGATCGATTTGATGAAAGAAGGCCACGAAATAATAACTGGAAGCCTTATGAAGAATACAAAAAGGATCAAGCAGAGAAGTATAAGCAAAGTGGGCAAGGATACTATCAAAGAGAACCACCATTTGATCTACAAAGACAACCCGAGAAGGAACCAAGTTTTGAAGAAATGATGTCTAGATTTGCAGAAGCCTCAGACAAAAGACACAGATCAACCGAAGAATTAGTAAAGAAAATGGGAGTAACTACAGAATCTGCAGTCCGAAACCAACAAGCTTCAATTTTAAATATTGAAACCCAAGTTGCTCAAATTTCACGAGTTTTGCATGAAATATTCACTGGTACATTACCGAGCAACACATAACAAAATCCTAACGCACATGTCAAGGCAATTTCAACCAGAAGCGGTAAGATTTTAGAACCATCAATTCCCATAAAAACTAACTCTTCTTCTAAAACGCAGGAATCTGAAAAACTACCAGAAAAAAATGAGGAAGAAACAAAAGACAAAAGACCACCGCCAACACCTATCAAAAGTTATAAACCACCAGTTCCATACCCACAACGTCTAAAAAAGGAAAAACAAGAAGAAGAATACAGAAAATTTTTAGAACACATAAAATCATTGCATATTAATATACCTTTTGTTGAGGCCGTTGCACAAATGCCTAAATATGCAAAGTTTTTAAAATATCTTCTTTCAAATCGAAAGAAACTTGAAGAAGCATCTAATGTGATTCTAAATGAATAATGCTCAGCAGCAATGTTGAACAAACTACCTAAAAAGATGACTGATCCAGGAAGTTTGACATTACCATGCCAGTTTGGTAATTTAACTTTTAGTCATGCTTTAGGAGATTCAGGTGCAAGCATTAACCTCATGCCATATTCATTTTACTCTAAGCTTGACTTGCCTAAACCCAAACCAACACGAATGGCGATCCACTTAGCAAACAAATCAATAACATACCCAAGGGGAATAGTGGAGGGTTTGTTGGTAAAGGTAGATCAATTTGTTTTTCCTGCAGATTTTGTTGTTCTTGACATGGAAGAAGATGAACAGGTTCCAATCATTCTGGGAAGACCATTCCTAAGCATAGAAAGAGCTTTAGTAGATATCCGTGAATCTAAGCTAACACTTAGAGTTGGAACTGATGCTATAACATTTGGAATTGATCAATCAATGAAACATTCCAAAACATGTGATGATGCGGTATATTTTGTTGATACTTTTGACACTATTTTGGAGAATGAATTGCAGGAACTGGAGAGAAGAAATTTGGAAAGCATGATGCCAATGGAAGAAGAAGAATTCAATGCCAACAAAGAGATTGAGAAAATAGAAAAACTACTGGAAGAGAAGAAAGTACCTAGTGAAAAAAATTCATCTACAACCAATGAGAATCAAGATTTAGAGCCAAAGACTCCTAATCTCAATACTTTACCTCCTCATCTTGAATATGCTTATTTGGATGAAAAAACGCAAATGCTCGTAATAATAAATTCTTAATTGTCATTTGCAGAAAAAACGAAACTGGTGGCTGTACTCAAGAAAAGAAAGAATGCAATAGCCTGGAAAATCTCTGATATAAAGGGAATAAGTCCTTCATATTGTTCCCATAAAATTATAATGGAAGATGAAACAAAACCAAAAATACAACCCAGAGACGTTTAAATCCCAAAATGCAAGAAGTTGTAAAAAAATAAGTGGTTAAATTGCTAGATACAGGAATAATATACCCCATTTCAGACAGTCCTTGGGTCACTCCCATTCATGTAGTGCCGAAAAAAGGGGGGAATAACCGTCTTAAAAAATGAAAAAGACGAGTTGATCCCCACAAGAACAGTAACCGGTTGGAGAGTATGCATAGATTACCGAAAATTAGATGATGCTACTCGCAAAGACCACTTTCCATTACCGTTTATTGATCAAATGCTTGAAAGGCTTGCTGGCAAAACTTATTATTGCTTTTTAGATGGTTTTTCAGGGTATTTTCAGATTCCAATCGATCCGCTGGATCAAGAAAAAATCACCTTTACATGTCCCTATGGAACTTTTGCATACCGAAGAATGCCATTTGGACTTTCCAATCCACCGGCAACATTTCAGAGATGCATGATTGCCATATTTTACGAAATGGTAGGGGATTTTATGGAGGTATTTATGGATGATTTTTCTGTATTTGGAGATTCTTTTGATGAATGTTTAAACAGTCTTGATAAAATGCTTGAAAGATGCGAGAAAACTAACCTGGTGTTAAATTGGGAGAAGTGTAATTTCATGGTACAAGAAGGGATAGTTCTTGGGCACAAGGTGTCGAAGCAAGGAATCGAAGTGGACAAAGCTAAAGTGGAAACTATCTCAAAATTACCACCCCCTACAAACGTGAAGGGAGTAAGAAGTTTCCTAGGACATGCAGGATTTTACCGTCCATTTATAAAGGATTTTTCAAAAATAGCAAGCCCTTTAACTCAATTACTGTTAAAAGAAGCAAAATTTGAATTTTCAACAGATTGTTTAAATTATTTTAACACTTTAAAAGAAAAATTGGTCTCTTCTCCAATACTGATTGCACCAAACTGGAACTTACCTTTTGAATTGATGTGTGATGCAAGTTACTATGCAGTAGGAGCAGTTCTCGGACAAAGGCTGGAAAAACATTTTCAACCTATCTTTTATGCTAGTAAAACCCTTAATCCAGCACAAGAAAATTATACAACAATAGAAAAAGAATTACTAGTAGTGGTTTATGCGTTCGATAAATTCAGGCCATACCTAATTTTTTCTAAAACAATTGTCTTTACAGATCATTCTACCTTAAAATATTTGTTTTCAAAACAGGATGCTAAACCGAGACTTATACGTTGGATCCTCCTGTTACAAGAATTTGATCTAGAGATAAAAGACAAACCAGGAATGGAAAATGTAGCAGCAGACCACTTGTCCAGACTGGAAAACCCAAGGATGGAGCAGCTAAAAGAAACAGACATCAATGATAATTTCTCTGATGAATACTTATTGAATTTAGACACTGAACTTCCTTGGTACGCTGACATAGTTAATTATTTGGCTGCAGGAGTACTTCTTAAAGGAATGACACATCAACATAATAAGAAGATGTGTTTATGGAAAGAAGAAATTCTTAAAGGAATGACACATCAGCTAAAAGAAGAAATTCTTTACAGATGTGAAACATTACTTCTGGGACGATCCATATCTGTTTCAAATAAATGCAGACAACATAATAAGAAGATGTGTTTATGGAAAAGAAATCCAAGGCATTTTGGAACATTGTCATCAAGGACCAGTTGGTGGACGCCATAGCGCAAATTACACCGCAAGAAAGATATTTAAACAGGATTCTATTGGCTAACAATTTTCAAAGACGCCAAGAGGTATGTTAAAGAATGTGATTCATGTCAACGAGCAGGAAACATCTCATCCAGGAATGAAATGCCCTAGGTAAGTATACAGGTTTGTGAAATTTTTGATATTTGGGGAATCGACTTTATGGGGCAATTCCCAAGTTCAAGTGGAAACAAATACATTTTAGTTGTTGTTGACTATGTGTCAAAATGGGTTGAAGCTCAGGCTTTACCAACTAATGACGCATGAGTCGTAGTGAAATTTCTTAAAAATTTGTTTTCACGATTTGGTGTACGAAAAGCTCTAATTAGTGACCGGGGGACTCATTTTGCAAACGCACAACTTGAGAAAACTCTAAAAAAAATATGGAGTTCAACACAGGTTTGCAACCCCTTATCACCCACAAACCAGTGGGCAAACTGAGGTCACGAATAGAGCAATAAAAAGAATTCTGGAAAAATCAGTTGATACAAATAAAAAAGAGTGGTCTGTTAAAGTCGATGATGCTTTATGGGCTTTCCGGACAGCATACAAAGCACCTATTGGTACGACACCTTATAGGTTAATTTACGGTAAAGCATGTCATTTACCTGTGAAAATAGAACATAAAGCATACTGGGCATTAAAAAACTGTGATTTAGATGAGGCAAATATCCGTTCTAACCGTTTAATACAGATAAACGAGTTAGAAGAATTGAGGAACGAGGCATATGAGAATTCGTAGATTTACAAAAATCGCACAAAGAAATGGCATGATGCAATATTACAAAGAAAGACAGAAATTGCACCAGGAGATCAGGTATTGTTGTATAACTCAAGATTGAAATTATTTCCAGGAAAACTCAAGTCAAGATGGTATGGGCCATATAAAGTGAAAACCGTATTTCCATACGGTACTGTTGAATTGTTAGACAAGAACAACGTAAGCTTTAAGGTTAACGGACACCGGGTGAAGCACTACGAGCAAGGAGTCTGTTATGAGGAAGGAGAGGATGTACCCCTCTCAAATATTTAAAAATCTAAAAAACCAGGGGTACGGGTCTGGCTTTCGACCCAGATAAGGAAAGGAATACAAGAAGGATACCTTGATTTTTATTTTTTTTTTGGTTTGTAATAATTTAAGAAAATTTAATTTTATATTGTGTGATAATAATAATAATAATAATAATAATAATAATAATAATATAAGATTATCAAAAGAAAAACGGGAAAAGAAAATACCACTTACAGTGATCGCGACCCGATCATGAAGCCTATCGTGGCGCGATCTCAGCGTCCAGGAAAAGCCCAAGGCCCGTATAATTTGAAGATCGCGACCCGATCCCCTATAGGATCGCGACCCGACGTAGAGGCAGAGGTAAATATAGATCGGTTCATTCCTTTTCACTTTTACCCCACACACACTTCGCATCCCGATCTCCCACGGTAAATCGCGATCTCGAGTCTTCCGTTTTTCCAGAACTTAAAATTCATCAAACAAGGTATGTAAATCCACGATCCCTCTTCGTTTTACATTACAAAAAAGGTAGATATGTGTGAAATTGAAATAAAACTAGGTTTTTCTTTGGATTCTCGGATTTGGAATTGTTTGCCTATTAGTATGCTAGATCTATCCGAGGATTAAATTTCTAGTTAAAACCTACTAAAATAGATAAGATTTGGCTTGAAATTAGTGGAAAATCGCAAACCCTAGGTCGGATATTCAAAGAACGCGACCCGATCTTTGAATAATTTCTTGGATCGCGACCCGATCGATGATAATTTTTTGGACTTGATTATCGATCGCGACCCTATCAATGATCATATCATAGATAGCGACCCGATCTCGGAACATTCAAGGGTAAAACCAAACTAGATCCGGACACCCAAAGACCCGACCCATTTCACGATCGCGACCCAATCCAGATAAGGATCGCGACCCGACAGCGATCAGGTCCGGATATCCAAGCCCGACCCGACCAGACGATCGCGACCCGATCTTCAACCAGGAGCAAAAATCTGATTTTTCTTTATTATTTTCAAGCTAACTTTTCTATTTTTTATTTTAATTTTTCACAGATAAATGGCACGGAGACGGGGACAAAATCAGCCACCGGAGGATCTATCTACGCATACGTGGCTACAATTTCCAGCCACGATAAACGAAGCGAGACGACAGCGATACTTTAGCGAATTGACAAAGCTTCATAAGAAAGAAATTGACGTGCCCCCATCATTGGACTGGGACTTTGCAGCAACAGTCGGGCTAGACAACCGTCTAGCAGCTTTCACAACCAAAATACACGCTGCTTCCGGTTTCCACTGTCACGCTTGGGACAGGCTCTTCCATTTCCAGGAGCCTATTTTTCGAGAGATTACTCTAGAGTTCCTATCCACCGTACAGTTTGAGCAGCACAAAGAATTGACGGATAGGACTGCTCTCTCCTTCAGGCTGGGAGGAGTGAGCCGAGAGTGTAGTGTAGTGGATCTAGGTCTACACACAAGGGAGGAGACTATCTTTGTTGGTTTCTCCACATTCTTTGAGGCTTGCCTCAAGTTCCAGCCCGACGAGTTCCGATTGGGAGATGTATGGGAACTGCTAGCCGATGAGGTGTACGATTCACACACCGCGGTGGAGAGCCATATCCACTCCCCTGTCCACCACATGCTTCACAGACTCGTGGCCACTACGGTTAATCACCGTAGGGGCTGCGAGAAGGCACCAGCCGATGATGTTTTCTATTTATGGTGCCTGCTTTCAGAGGGTGTGTGCCTGAATATCCCGTACACCATTGCGGTCTTCCTTTCCAGGAAGGCAAAGGGGGCGAAGGGGAAAAGCCCCATTTGTGGAGGGCACATTATTTCTCGACTGGCCAGATCTTATGATGTGTTCTCATCACATCACGTGCGGGGACTCGTGAGGTCGGACCCGCGATTCATGCAGAGGATTGATATTATGTTTTTGTACTTATATACTTTGGATTTATTTTGGTTTTATTTAGTGTGGTGTGTTTTTATTATTGCGTGGTGTGTTTAATATTTTTCTGAGTGTTGATGCAAAATATTGGTTTTGATGAGATGCTGGCAGTCAGTTCAGCAATTTCCTTCCTTGGAAAAAGGTCCTTTAAGCAACACGACTCATTACCCAAGGGGAATCCATTCCAATTAAACTCCTTTTTGATTTAAATGATATATACAATAAAAAAATTATTGCATAAAATAAGTGTAGGGTAAGAGCATCAAACTGCAATGATTAACTGAGCCATGTCAAATTTTTTATCTTAAACATCTTTTCCAAAATTGAACACTAAGAAGTAGTTGTTAAGAAAAATGTTTTGAAAATAAATTCGTAGGTTAAACTTGATTTTATGTTCTTATTTTTAGTTTTTCAGTATTTCATATAAAATTTAGTTCTTTAAATGACAAGTATTTAGGATGGTGATTACAAAATGTTTCGCATAAATAACGAAATAGACCCGTTGAAAATTAAGTTTTTGCCAAAACAGGTTGAGTCAGTTTCCCTACTCGCGCGAATGTTATGCTATTACTAAATTGAGGAAAATAAGCCTCGGTAAAAGAGCTTAAAATGAGAAAAATTCTCAATAAATCTAATGTGATAAAAAGCGAAAGTCAAGTAATGTTACATCATAAGATTGAGACTTAAGAAGGAAATTCAATCAGTGGCCTTTGACATTCGAGCAAGTAGACATAAAATGGGGCCCACGGGCATTTCTACTCCTTATTACCTAAAACCAACTGGTTTGGGATAATATTGTCGAAAGCTCGCTACACGGGTGTCATCGAAAGTCATGGAATTTCCTTAGTGGCCTTTGGAATTTGAATTAGTAAACTCTGTACAGTTGTGAATTGAAAATTTGTAATCAAGAGTTCCATAGAAAGTCACGAGTTTCAAAGGTGCGAAAAAGTGAAGATGATAACTTAACTTGATAAATTTAGTACATCATAATTTTTAATGGGAAACTTGGCAAAAAATCTTGAGGTGAAATAATTTTTTTAAGGGTGTATTCAAAGTTATGTAAAAATGAGTATTTTTTCAATCTAAAAGACTTGTCATTAATAGAAAGAAATTTTATGTAAAATTTTGGAAAGTTAGAAATACGTACATAAGACTAGGTATAATCTACTAGGTTTATTCTTGAAATTTTATTCTTAACATCGGTAAATAATGCTAGATCTGTGATAGCAAATGGAAAGTTGTTTGGACATCAATTTTCTTAGCTAGGTTTTAAATTGTAGTTTGCTTGAGGACAAGCAAAGTTCAAGTGTAGGGTATTTTGATATTACCTCATTTATACATATATCTCGGGCAATATCGAGTGCTTAAACACGTGTTTTTGGTTTAATATCAAGATAAAAGGTACTTATTCATTTTAATTACCAAAACACAGGAAAAATTGCTTTGTGGATAAAGAAGGAGCTTATTTCAAGCTTTAAAACGAGAAAAAAGGAGTAAACGACCTTTCGGGAAGAAAAGAGCTGAATAGAGCGAATATTGTGCGAAAAAAAAACAAAGAAACAAGTCCAGCAGGACCTAGATCGCGACCCGATCTCAACCAAGATTGGGGCCTGATCTACTGACGAACGTGTGACTATTTGCTGACAAGAAGATCGCGACAATAGAAGAATATCACATCCCTACGAGGATCGCGACCCGACCACCATGTGGATCGTGACCCGACCCACCAACTACAGTCCACAGAGTCAGGGTACTGGCCAACTGAGAAACGCACTTCGCTTCACATCGCGACCCGATCCCCTATAGGATCGCGACGCGATCTTGTCTGGACAGGACTATAAATAGAGGCCTTTTCTTGTTGTTTGAGACACACCTACATCTATATATCTTTAGACCTGAGAACTCACTCTCAACCTCTCATATCAATGGAAGAAGCTTTGCTAGCGGATAGCCTCGAAGGATCAAGAAGCATCATAGCTTGGATATTCGGTTTGCTTACTTATGTTTAGCTTTCTTAATTATTCCGTGTGTTGCATGTTCATGATTATGGAGCAATTTCCTTGTGCTTTTGCTTAGAATAGATGAAACTTATAACTATGTTTTGATTGATATAAATTGGATATTGCATGTTTTATAATTTACTTTGCATGTTTATTAAACCAACTTATGTATATTGAGAATCTACCTTTGGAACTTATTACTGAGTTATTTTAGTTTAGATGGCCAATCTTACTCAATTAACTTGTATCATAATATATATGAACTATATATATTTATGACTAGTGATTGACCAAATCCTAGGTTAAGTTACAAAGAAAGAAACTTATATGCATATGTCCCATCTGTATTAGTTGACCAAACTATACAACTTCTTTTGATTTTCATGACCATTGATATCAAAAACAATAAATAAATCATGCAGAGTACGAATAAAATGAATGATTATTTGGATTATTTAATTACAGAACCAATGGAATTAATAACCTTTTAATCACAAAATTGGATTGTTGGACCAAGACATCTGATTAATTTAGAACTCGGTATTAAACTTGTTAATATCCATTGCACATTCTTATCAATCAGAATATCATTATAAGAAGTAATCACCTCTAATAAAAGCATCTTTGTTCAAACTATATGTTTAATGTAACTTCAACCTTGTTATTGTTTACTTATTTGTTATCACCGCCTTTTCACAATATCAATTACACAACCCCCCCCCCTCTTATCTCTTTTATATTATTATAAATTATTAATTTATAAGTGATTTTCTTAAACTTAATCCATTTCCCTTGGGTTCGACCCGGATTTACCATTACTATATTATAACCGATTAGGTATACTTGCCTAGTTGCGTTGTCTTCATTCATGGTATTTCCCTGTTTATAAATTTAAAACTTATGCGAAGCAATTACAAAAATCATATTTGAATCCTCAATATTTCAAACTTGTGGTATTATTTTGATATCGGGGCCCGATCTAGGTCCTGCTGGACTTCTTTCTTCGTTGTTTTCGCACAATATTCGCTCTATTCAGCTCTTTTCTTCCCGAAAGGTCGTTTACTCCTTTTTTCTCGTTTTAAAGCTTGAAATCAGCTCCTTCTTTATCCACAAAACAATTTTTCCTGTGTTTTGGTAATTAAAATGAATAAGTACATTTTATCTTGATATTAAACCAAAAACACGTGTTTAAACACTCGATATTGCCCGAAATATATGTATAAATGAGGCAATATCAGACTTAATGGGGGAAAATGTGAATTTGTAGCACAAAAATCGGGAAAACTGGTCTGTGCAGCAGCTGTTCGCGACGCGACCTACATGAGGCTCGCGACGCGACCCTGCGGTAGTATGCAGTCCTGAGTTCTCTACTAAATGGAGTTCAATTTTGGGACTTGATGCTAAGTTTGTCCGTTTGATCTCAAATTTTGAACATAGGTCCAATATAGTATGAAACTTCGTGGAAAATTGTCGGAATAAGTATACGACCTCCCGAAAGTACTGTAGCAAAATACGCGTATTTCGGGAAAATGTATAATTCATAGAAAGATGGTAAAGGAAGATTTATCGTCTAAATATGATTTGTAATTGTATAATATTGGACTCTTGTATAGTAGAGTCGATTGAAATAGTTGTTAACCTGTTATCATTTGGTATATAAATGAATATATAGGTACGGGACGAACTGTTGTGGCATGCAAGAAGTGATTGGAAATCTTCGTAGCAAGAATCCAGGTGAGTAATCTCACTTATATCATATATGATATGTGTTGATTGGACTGTTACAGGTTGAAACAGCCTTGGGGGACAGAATTGACAGTTTTTTTTAAAGTTGAAATAAAAAGACAATACAGGATAAGCCGTGAGTCTAGGCAACAGCGGGGATAATCTCGTGAGCCATACATGACTAATAGGCAACAGCGGGGATAATATCGTGAGCCATATATGATTATTTGGCAACAGCAGGGACAAACTCGTGAGCCAAATATGACAAATAAGCAAAAGCGGGGCAAATCTCGTGAGCTACACATATGACTATTAGGCAACAGCAGGGATAATCTCGTGAGCTAAATGAGACAACAGCGGTAAAGCCTTTGAGTCCGCGACCGGACAAGATTGGGGTAATTCCGTGAGTCTTTATAATTATACGGCCTCTGTGGCTATGACGATACGGCCTCTGTGGCTAGGAATTTACGGCCTCCGTGGCTATGAAATTTGACTTGATATATTTGATATGGCTTTTACGGCTAACAGATTTGTTTCGATTTGATGTTCAAATAACAGGTTTTATTTGATTAAATGTTCAAACAACAGGTATGATTTGATAATCATATGTTATTATTGTTCAGCCTGTAAGGCTAGGAGATTGGATGAGAAATTCTAATAGATATACGATCAGCCGGTGAGGCTAAGAGTTTGGATCCGATATCCAAATATATATGGTTAGCCGATTGGGCTATAAAATGGGATTTGGTATTGAAATGATGAATGGAAAGATACTTAACCTGTATAGAGAAGTGTATATGATTGTATTTCTTATATACGTTATCTACAGGTATGATTACTCACTGAGCTTTATAGCTCACGTTATTTGTTAAATGTCCCTGCAGGTTAGCACGATCCTGATAAGGGAAAAGATAAAGTTTGTGACTAAGGAAGTGGGACTTCTAGATGCTGTCAGTAGCAGCCCAGCTTAAGAGGAGGTTATGGTATTATTAAACTCCTTGATACACTTGTACCCGTTTTTAATAAATAATACCTCTCTTGTTATGGTTTTATGTATTGAAACCTATATTTAAAATGAAAAATTTTCAGGGGTGTTTTTGTTTTAAAAGCTGGGTGTTACAAGTTGGTATCAGAGCCGTCGTTTAAGTGAACTAGGTGTCTATAGAGTAGATTCCTGGACTTAAACCTTGAGAGATAGTAGACATGATGTATAGTTAGGTGTATATAAGTTGTTATTATATATATAACCTAACTGTTGCTGACTTTTGACGTATAAGAAATATGAGCAGTAAATCCTATTAGGAGAAATTTAGGGCATGGAGCCTCAAGAGGTGGACTGGCCCGTTCTCAAGGCTCCGTTAAAAGAAGGGCGAAGGGACAAGTAGTAGAAAGATCCACATGATGAGCAATATTTGCTGATGTGGCCAAAACATTTATTGCTCACCCTGATTAATATTCAGGGTGAAGAGGTTGCAAAACTAGTTCATGATGAGCAGCCAGAAATAAAAATCAGAAAGGTGAAAGAAAAGTAATTGAAACTACACGAAAAACAGAAAAATAAATTAGTGGACGCTTCAGAAGAAGTTACCACAAACTGGGTTAACCTTAAAGAGAAGGGATCAAAATGTGGAAGCTATGTGGTGTGAGAAGTGCACGAAAAGCACTCAGAAAATTGTAGAGTTGAGACTCTACCATCGAGTTGTTGAACTTGTAGGAAACAGGGGTATATTGTTTGAGCCTGTTAGACGGAACGAAGGTGTTTCCAATGCGGAGCTATGGATCACTTTCGTACGAAATTACCACACACTGAATGTGGAGTATCGGGTAATAAACCCAGGAAACAACGGGGAGGAAAGAAAGAAGAAGCAAATGGTCGAGAATGACCCGTGGTACCACGAGTATTCCAAAAGACTGTGGAAGAAGCTCGTGAGGAGACTGATATGGTCTCAGATATATTTACGTTAGATATAATCCTCGTATATGTTATATTTGATCCAGGAGCTATGTGTTGCTTTGGATCAGTGTCTTGGATGCCTTGTTATTTCATCAATGTTTATGGATGAAAGCTTGGAGGTAGCTATAGTAGATAGCAAATATGTTCGGGATATCGAACACCTTGAAGGTTGTCCGCCTAGGATTTAAGGGACCACTTTTCCCTATAAATATGAAGTCGATGACTACCAATGAATTTGAAGTAATTGTGAGTATGAATCGGTTAGCAATGAATTATGCTAACATAAATTGTAAAAATATCAACATTATGGTTCAAAAATCGGAAGTGAAATGGATGAAAATCCAGGGTAAATGACTGTTGTTGAGAATACCAGTTACTTTCCTTTGCTTAAACTCAGAGAAGAGTTAGTAAAGGAAGGATGTTTTAGTTAGCATATGCAGTATTGGCCAAGCTAAATAAAGAGGTGATAGAAGTGTAAAATTTTAAATGAATTCTCGGATGTTTCTTCCAAAGAACTTCCAGGATTACCGCCAGATTGGCGAGAAGAGTTTATGATTAAACTGGTTTCGGGAGCCGTTTCTGTTATTTAGGCTCCGTACCGATTAGCATTTACAGAGATGACAGAGTTGAGAAAACAATTAGAAGAAATTTTTGAATCAGAGTCTCATAAGGCCGAGTGTGTCAGTGTGTGGAGCCCCTATTTTTCTTGTAAAGAAGAAAGACAAGTAGATGTGTATGTGCATTGACTACCGAGAATCTGATATTCTCGAAACCAGATTGATTATGATGTACATTTGTGCCAAATATTGGAGTTATTTCGTTGAGAAAAATGATATGCGAAGTTTTCCAAGTAAGAATTTTGACTAAAATAAGTTTAATTCCTTGGGCATGTTAACAGTGCCAAAGATGTTAAAATAGAACCAGTGGAAATGAAGTTGTGATAAAACGGGAACTGCCTTGAAATCTGATTGAAATTTGTAATTTCCTTGAATTTGCGGGTTAGTATAGGAGAGTTGTAGAAAACTGCTCCTTGATTGCTGTCCTGTTGACTAAAGTTGACTAAGAAGAGTGAAAAGTTTGAGTGGGAAGAAAAACCACAAGTAGCTTTCCAAAGGTTGAAACAAACCTTTTGTGAATCTACGGCGTTAGCGTTATTGCTAAGCGAAGAAGATAATTTGTTTTACCAAATTACATCCAGAATTGATTTTGGGTGCGTGATAATAAGGATGGATTGAGTAATCACCTACGCGACCCGTTAACTAAAAGAAGCTAAGAAGAGGTACCTGGTGCATGACCTCAAATTAACTGTTGTCATCTTGGTAATGAAGTTTTGAAGACACTATTTATATAGTGTGAAGTTTGTTGTAGGTACGGATCATAAAAGTTTGAAGTATCAAATTGATCAAAAGAAGCTAATCATGAGATAGCATAGATGGATGGATATACTTAAAGATTTTGGTTGTGAAATTTTGTACCATCCTTGCAAGGCAAATGTGATTATATATGCCTTGAGTTGAAAAGAGTATCCTTTGAAGTTGTAACCACATGTATGAGTGTGGCGAGTTGATTACCTGAATTGATTCTAGTAGCACTGGAAGAAGCATGCAAGTCTGAAAACGTGAAAAGTAAATGAATTTGATATTTGAAGAAGTTAGTTGGAAACTCGTAGCAATTGAAAACCCTTGGTGGTTGTGTATGTGGGTTCCAAAGCAAAGTGGGACATGAAAATTGTTCTTAAAATATACATATTATACAAGATATGCAGTATACCCTGGGTAACACCAAACCGTATAGGATGATAAAACCTATGTATCGGTAGCCGGGAATAAAGAAAGATATTGGAAGATACGTGAAAAAGTGTTTGACTTGTGTGCAAGTAAAGTCAAACCATTATAAGCATACGGAGAAATTTAGTCGATGTCGGTCCCAAAGAAGAAATGGGACAATATTATTATAGACTTTATAATAAAGTCTCCTCGCTTACCGCATGGGTATGATACCATATGGGTAATAGTAGACCGGTTGATGAAACCAGTGCAAATTTATACTGACTAATGAGAAAATCAAGATTGAAAAGTAGCAAGAATTTACATAGATAGAGTAAATTGTCGACGTGAGTTACCGGTGTTGATTGTATTGGGTCGAGATAGTAGAATTATTTCTTGGTTTTGGCAAAGTTTCCAAGAATAATTAGTTTGAAAGTACTAGTGAGTACCGTATGTTATTCGTATATTGATGGGCGAGGTGAGATAATGATGCAAACTTTAGAAGATATGCTTGAAACTTGCATAATAGACCTTGATGGAATATGAGAAGATCATCTATCTTTTGAAAAATTTGTAGATAATAACATTTTTCATACTAGCATTTTGATGACTCGTATGAAGCATTGTACGGAGTGCAGTGTCACACTCTAATTTGTTGGACTGAAATTATGGAAAAGCTACTGGCTAGAACTGAAATTGTAGTACAAACTGAAGAGAAGACTAGATGAATACGAGCAAATCTGAAAATGGCTAAGAATTTGCAAAAGTGGTATGTGGATCACTGAGTAAAACTATTGAAATTCCAAGTGAGGGAAGATGGTGGTACTCAAAGTATTCCCTTGAAAAGACTAAATTTGTTTTGGGAAGAAAGGAAAGTTGAGTCCTTGTTTTGTTGGACCTTTCTGCATGTCCCAAAAAGTAAGAATTGTGGTGTATTGATTGAAGTTTTTTTGTTTTTGATGAACTTCAAGATATTTGTAATGTTTTCCATGAGCTTGATTTTTGGGGAAACATCGATTGATGAATTTTAGTGAATACCTCATGTTAAAATGGAGGTATATGGGAGTTAAGATACCCGGGACAGCCGGAGAAGTGTTAGATGAATAGTGTGATAGTTGTGGAACAGGAAGACTAGTATGGTTAAAGTGCTTTGGCAATACCATAGAGGTTTCCATATGATATAGGAGACCGAAGTTGTAATGAGAAAGAAATACCCTCACATGTTTGTATGATTCCGGGGACGGAATATTTTGAAGGAGGGGAGAATTTGTAACACCATGTTACCTTTCATTTGTATTATAGTTAAATATCATAAAAAGGGTAATTTGGTCATTTTACCATAGAACGGTAATTTGGTCTTTTGGACATGAAAGGATTTGATATGTAATAATATTTTGAGTTTTGGACTTAAAATGTTATAAATATAGGTTTTTGTTATAAAATTTGATAAAAGTGCCAAAAGTTCAAGAAATGGAACTTAGGGACTAAATTTGTAAAATTTGGAAGTACAAATAGGAGAGTTGACTCTCCTATGTGTGGCTGAACATTGGAGAACTTACGGGAAGAAATTTTGATACATGATTTCTGGAATTCACAAGAGCTGAAGCAGGAAATTGAAATCATAGCTTGGAATTGAAGATTTCCAAGCAAATAAGGTTAGTAAATTGACTTTATAACCAAGTTCTTGAAGTGTTCTTGATGGGTTTTCAAGGAGTGGACTGGAAACTGATTTTCAGTTATGACCCATGATGTTTATGTGATTTCTAATATCAAATTTGTTCTAAGTAGTAAGAACATATGTTAAAAACATCAAAGTATGTTGCTATTGTTGAAGAATTGAGATTTTGATCAAGAACCCTAAATCATGAGTTCTTGTGATCAAGTTTGATTTCAATGTTTTATTAAGTCCTAAAGATCACTTAGGATGTATTAAGACATACCTAAGTGGTTGCTTTCAAAGAATTTACATTTTGGAGTAAAAATGTAAAAACATGAATTTTTGTAAATGGTAGAAATTTATGATTTCTAGTACTTAAATTCAGATGTTAATGGATGGTTTTTGACCTGGAACAATCCCTTATTAATTATGTAAGGTATTAAGGACTTAATGGGGGAAAATGGGAATTTGTAGCACAAAAATCGGGAAAACTGGTCTGTGCAGCAGCTGTTCGCGACGCGACCTACATGAGGCTCGCGACGCGACCCTGCGGCAGTATGCAGTCCTGAGTTCTCTGCTAAATGGAGTTCAATTTTGGATCTTGATGCTAAGTTTGTCCGTTTGATCTCAAATAATATAGTATGAAACTTTGTGTAAAATTGCCGGAATAAGTATACGACCTCCCGAAAGTACTGTAGCAAAATACGCGTATTTCGGGAAAATGTATAATTCACAGAAAGAAGGTAAAGGAAGATTTATCGTCTAAATATGATTTGTAATTGTATAATATTGGACTCTTGTGTAGTAGAGTCGATTGAAATAGTTGTTAACCTATTATCATTTGGTATATAAATGAATATATAGGTACGGGACGAACTGTTGTGGCGTGCAAGAAGTTATTGGAAATCTTCGTAGCAAGAATTCAGGTGAGTAATCTCACTTATATCATAAAATTGGATTGTTGGACCAAGACATCTGATTAATTTAGAACTCGGTATTAAACTTGTTAATATCCATTGCACATTCTTATCAATCAGAATATCATTATAAGAAGTAATCACCTCTAAGTAAAAGCATCTTTGTTCAAACTATCTGTTTAGTTTAACTTCAACATTGTTATTGTTTACTTATTTGTTATCACCGCCTTTTCACAATATCAATTACACAACCCCCCCCCCCCCCTCTTATCTCTTTTATATTATTATATATTATTAATTGATAAGTGATTTTCTTAAACTTAATCCATTTCCCTTGGGTTCGACCCGGATTTACCATTACTATATTATAACCGATTAGGTATACTTGCCTAGTTAAGTTGTCGTCATTCATGGTATTTCCCTGTTTATAAATTTAAAACTTATGCAAGCAATTACAAAAATCATATTTGAATCCTCAATATTTCAAACTTGTGGTATTATTTTGAGATCGGGGCCCGATCTAGATCCTGTTGGACTTCTTTCTTCGTTTTTTCGCACAATATTCGCTCTATTCTGCTCTTTTCTTCCCGAAAGGTCGTTTACTCCTTTTTTCTCGTTTTAAAGCTTGAAATCAGCTCCTTCTTTATCCACAAAGCAATGTTTCCTGTGTTTTGGTAATTAAAATGAATAAGTACCTTTTATCTTGATATTAAACCAAAAATACGTGTTTAAACACTCCATATTGCCCGACATATATGTATAAATGAGGCAATATC
Organism: Cichorium intybus; assembly: GCA_023525715.1. Classification (NCBI taxonomy): domain Eukaryota; kingdom Viridiplantae; phylum Streptophyta; class Magnoliopsida; order Asterales; family Asteraceae; genus Cichorium; species Cichorium intybus. Next base: position 23,004,122 of record CM042015.1, read on the forward strand.
AGACTTAATGGGGGAAAATGTGAATTTGTAGCACAAAAATCGGGAAAACTGGTCTGCGCAGCAGCTGTTCGCGACGCGACCTACATGAGGCTCGCGACACGACCCTGCGGCAGTATGTTGTCCTGAGTTCTCTGCTAAATTGAGTTCAATTTTAGATCTTGATGCTAAGTTTGTCCGTTTGATCTCAAATAATATAGTATGAAACTTTGTGTAAAATTGTCGGAATAAGTATACGATGTAGCAAAATACGCGTATTTCGGGAAAATGTATAATTCATAGAAAGAAGGTAAAGGAAGATTTATCATCTAAATATGATTTGTAATTGTATAATATTGGACTATTGTGTAGTAGAGTCGATTGAAATAGTTGTTAACCTATTATCATTTGGTATATAAATGAATATATAGGTACGGGACGAACTGTTGTGGCGTGCAAGAAGTGATTGGAAATCTTCGTAGCAAGAATCCAGGTGAGTAATCTCACTTATATCATATATGATATGTGTTGATTGGACTGTTACAGGTTGAAACAGCCTTGGGGGACAGAATTGACAGTTTTTTTTAAAGTTGAAATAAAAAGACAATACAAGATAAGCCGTGAGTCTAGGCAACAGCGGGGATAATCTCGTGAGCCATACATGACTAATAGGCAACAGCGGGGATAATATCGTGAGCCATATATGATTATTTGGCAACAGCGGGGACAATCTCGTGAGCCAAATATGACAAATAAGCAAAAGCAGGGCAAATCTCGTGAGCTACACATGATTATTAGGCAACAGCGGGGATAATCTCGTGAGCTAAATGTGACAACAGCGGTAAAGCCTTTGAGTCCGCGACCGGACAAGATTGGGGTAATTCCGTGAGTCTTTATAATTATACGGCCTCTGTGGCTATGACGATACGGCCTCTGTGGCTAGGAATTTACGGCCTCCGTGGCTATGAAATTTGACTTGATATATTTGATAAAGCTTTTATGGCTAACATATTTGATTCGATTTGATGTTCAAATAACAGGTTTTATTTGATTAAATGTTCAAATAACAAGTGTGATTTGATAATCATATGTTATTATTGTTCAGCCTATAAGGCTAGGAGATTGGATGAGAAATTCTAATAGATATATGATCAGCCGGTGAGGCTAAGAGTTTGGATCCGATATCCAAATATATATGGTTAGCCGATTGGGCTATAAAATGGGATTTGGTATTGAAATGATGAATGGAAAGAGACTTAAACTGTATTGAGAAGTGTATATGATTGTATTTCTTATATACGTTATCTACAGGTATGATTACTCACTAAGCTTTATACCTCACGTTATTTGTTAAATGTCCCTGCAGGTTAGCACGATCCTGATGAGGGAAAAGATAAAGTCTGTGACTAAGGAAGTGGGACTTCTAGATGCTGTCAGTAGCAGCCCGGCTTAAGAGGAGGTTATGATATTATTATACTCCTTGATACACTTGTACTCGTTTTTAATAAATAATACCCCTCTTGTTATGGTTTTATGTATTGAAACCTATATTTAAAATGAAAAATTTTCAGGGGTGTTTTTGTTTTAAAAGTCGGGTGTTACAGTAAGCCAAGCTCTCTTAGGTGTTAAAGTTGGTTTTGCTCATTTTGGACCTTGATCTTGATGATTTGCATGTGTGGTCATGTTTGGATGGGAAAGTCGGGATTTTTATGGACCTTCGAACTGTTTAGAAGGGTTCTGGAAGGTTTAAGACATTGACTTAACGGATTAAGAGCTCTTGGTTGAATAGAGGAGTTAGCGGCGCTAACTCTGTAGTTAGCGACGCTAACTCAATCATGGTTTGCGATGAAGTTTTTAGAGTGTTCAAAGTTAGTGACGCTATCTTGGGAAGATAGTAGCACTAACTTGCTGTTGACCATTGACTTTGACTTTGACCTTTTACCGTTGCTTTTTAACCAATTTGACTTTTGGTCAAACTTGAGGGTTCGGGATGCCGGTCTTAGAAGTTTATCCTGTTTGGGATTTAGGAAGTTCTTAGTGGAGTTTTGTAATGCCTAGTTTTCAGCATAGAGTATACCCAAAAAATTTCACATTTACAACTTAAATAATATAATTGGAGACTCGTGTGCTCTGGATAGTAAAAGAAGTTATCATTGAGAATCGTCCCACGATCCTAACCGGGCACTACAACTGCTAACCTGTACACAACGCAATTACACACACGTAAGCTATAAAGCTTAGTGAGCAACAATACAATGGCATGAATAACTTATTTACAAATGTAATACATCACCCAACTCGTGGGTGCAGTTATTCCCTGCAACAACTTATAAGTACTGCTTAATATAAGCATATCAGACCAGCTATAATTCATTCTCGATAACTACAAAGTACTCTTTATGTAGTCATACAGGTATCTCCCAACACCTAAACTACTAAAAGAACAAGCATGGTCTATTAGAAGTAACACAAGCATACACCTAACTGACAACTCAGTACCACGACACGGTACTCTGTCACACTAACTTCCAACACGGATTCCTCTGCTTTACGACCTCTCTGATCATAAGCCACAATCACTTTATATCTATATCCTCCTTAACCGCTACGGTTTTGGAGTCATTAAGACTCACCACAACCCCTATTGTAGTATGAGCACAAAAGCTCTAACCACATATGTTGGGCACTTAAGCCCAACCTCCTAGCCACAAAGGCCGATATATATATATATATATATATATATATATATATATATATATATATATATATATATATATATATATATATATATATATATATATATATATATATATATATACACACACACACACACATTAGGCAATTAAGTCAAATCTCCTAGCCAAAAAGGCTGTATATGTCGGACAATTAAGTCCAACCTCCTAGCCACAAAGGCCGTATAATTTGGACACTTGGGTCCAATCTTCTAGCCACAAAGGTCGTATAATTTGGACACTTGAGTCCAATCTCCTAGCCACAAAGGTCGTATGATATGGACACTTGAGTCCAATCTCCTAACCACAAAGGCAGTATAATTTAAACACTTGAGTCCAATCTCCTAGCCTCAAAGGTCGTATAAACCATATAGGTTTCTGCAATATAGATCAAGTAATTAACCCCAAATCCTTGGCTACTAAAGTTAATATATGAAATCACTTCAATTGATAAGGATTCAATCAATATGTATCACACATGATATAGTATAGATTAATCACTATATGATCTCAGAGATGTTCCCTGACATCTTTCTCACATGGATCCCATTATGGGACAACTCTAGCCACATAACTCTCTACACACTTTCACGTAGTCACAAGACACTTATCACGTGTCTAGCTGATTTACACCATGTTATATAAGGTACTCATTACACAGTGATCTCTGTACACCTGTGGAATAACAAGCACTGTATATACATAATATCATAATGTATATATATTTCATCATATATTCTTATTATATACACTCTTACTCAATGGTTGCTAAGTACTTGCTAAGCCAACCGCTACTATTTCAGTTATACATAATCACAAAGAACTCGTTATATGATATGTAAACTCCACCTCAAGCGGACATGAGATTCTCATCTCAATGCCGGTTACTACTCATTATAACCACAACTTTATAACACATATAATCACAAGTGATTCTCTATATGTCTACCTAGTTTACACATATTCTACTATATGTATCATCAACAAATAAGTACATATAACATACACAACATGTTACTACTAACATGTTAGGTAGAGTTGCTCACCTGAATATAGTAGCTTATACCGTTCCATATGGTACAATTGGTATGCCAAGGTGTCTTCTCGCCACTTTCAGCACCTACACCATATCACATATACACCACACATAAGTAAATACCTTGTACTCACTTGCTATAGTTCTACTCACTCAATATAGCTTATTTTACACTTAGGGTTTGAATCACAACCCTACTACACATCCAATTCAAGAGTTACATCCTCTAATCTCAATAGTTACAGGTGGATCATCAACACCCACCTGCAACCTAACTCATTCAAGTTAATCAACTCCTAATTAGGAACAAGAATAACCAATCATACCTCTTAGATGCAAAGTATGACATCATACTTCAATCCTTTAAGCTCTTGAGCTCTAATTCGATCCATGGAGTTTCTGGGGATTTTTCTAGGGTTTTGAGAGGTTTTGGTTCGAGAAATCCTTTCCCCAAATGAACAAAAACCGGTATTTATGTGACAACCGTGTCCCGGGAGGTACTGTAGATCAAAAGTAAGAGCGTTTTAACCTTTGGTGTGGCCAAATAACGATGTTAAGGTCATTATGAGATAAGAAAAATATAACGATCAAAGCCTAGGAGTCAAAACGGAGCAAAAAGCGGAAAAAGTGACACTTTTTAGTGTCGGCGCCTCGCGACGCGACGCGTGTCAGCACATCCGTAAATTTCGCCGTAAATTGCGCAATCAAGCAATCATTCGAGGTGAGTCATCGCGACGCAACGGGGGTCATGGTCACGACGCGAGGGTTGTTCAGAGGCTATAAATACGAGGCACAAGCCTCATTTTTGAGGCAGAACACACACAAAACACATATACGATATAAGAGAGTGTTCTGGTAAGGAGTATACGTTGAGAGATGATAGTGAGAAGTAAGAAGTCAGCGGTAGCTAGCGTTGAGGTGCTCGGGAGCTGACAGAAGTCCGGAACAAGAACCGTGCCAGGACTCCGGGAAAGCACCAAACTCAGGTGAGTAATCGCTACCGTATCTCCCTAGTAGTTTTTACGTGAAATGCAGAGTAGTACAGTTATGATATATGTAGTTGTGTGGAAAGTAGTTATGCTACAGAACAGTTGACGAGTCTGGCCCATGAGAAATAGTGTATCACAATATGATACTAAGTAGTATAGATAAAAGTAGTGTAGTGCCCATATGAAAGAAAGACATACGACATAGAAAAAAATAATGTATAGATACTGTGTGCCAGTTTCATATGTTGCACCAGTATTAGTTTAATAAAATAAAAGGGGATAAGAATATCCCATAAAACAAGCATAAAAGATCGTATAGACAGTACCAAATAATAAATTTGGTTAAGAATAATAGTATCGCCAGATAACCCGGTGCGGAACCGGTAAACATTTATCAAAAAGTAGTAACGAATGAGTAGCCGTATAATAAAAATAGGCGGCATAATAGTAAAATACAGAACGGTATACGATACCGTAAGTGAGAAACGTTAGACAGTATGATAATGCTATAAGACAGTAAAAAGAAGTACAGAAAGACAGATAGTACGGTAACATTATAAGTTACCAAGTAAAAGAAGAAAGTGCAGACAGTACGGTAACGTCATAAGTTACCATACAGTAAAAGAAAATAGTAAAAGAGTAACATTATATGTTACCTGATAGTAGAAGAAAGTATAGTAAGAGTGTACGAGAGAAGTGAGTTCCGTCGGGTAATACGGTAGTTTCACAGTATGATCATAGGACGGTCAAGTGTAGTGAAATAAGTCTGTGAAACGAGTGTGGCTACTTAGGCCATACTATGATTCGATTACTCACTAAGCTTTATAGCTTACCCCTTTATTGGTAAAATGGTCATTTTACCTTGGAAGGGTAAATTGGTCTTTTGGACAGAAAAGTATTTAGTTTGAAATAATATTTTGAGTTTTGGACTTAAAATGTTATAAAAACTGATTTTTGGTCGTTTTACCATAAAAGGGTATTTTGGTCATTTGACCATGTAAAGGACCAAATATGAAAAATATTGTTGGTTGTGGCAAATGTATAAAGAATGGAAGTTTTATTGTCATAAAATTTGATTATTGTGGTCAAAGTTCAAGAAAATGAACTTAGGGACTAAAAGTGAAAATCTGGAAAATATATAAGAGAGAAAATATCTCTCATTTCATTATTTTGGCTGAAATTGTGCAGCAACGGAAATGATCTTGAGAGCAATTTCTGGAAAATCATTGAAGCTTGAAGCATGGAATTGGAATCATAGCATGGAATTGATGATTCCTAAGCTTGAAAGGTTAGTTTTAACCAAATTCTTGAAGTGTTCTTGATTTGGTTATATAGAAACTGAAATTTGTAAATTTCAGTTGTAATTATGTGTTTAAATTGATGTTATACTTCCATTAAGTCATGCTAAAAGGGCTTAATTCAAGAAAATGGAAGTAGGTTGTTATTTTGGATGAAATTGAAGATTTGGGGTTGTTAGAACTAAGAACCCTAATTCTTCATTTTGATTGATTTAATTGTTTTGAATGGTTGAAAACCTTGTTAAAGTATAAGGTTTTGGTCCTAGAACAAACCCCAATCGATTAAGTCATGTATTAAGGGCTTAATATGAGAAAATGGGATTTCATAGCTTGAAAATCGGAGTTTCTGCACCTCTGCCCAGCGCTCGCGACTTGACCACGTGGTCGCTCGCGACTCGAAGGTCTGGGCGCGACGCGCCTTACCCTTGGGCGCGATGCGCCTCCAAGGCAGGGAGTCCAAAATGCTAACTTTTGTTTGGCTTGTCCGATTTAGCTCAAATTTGGACCATAGGCTCGTTATGGTCTGAAAAGTTTGGGAAAATTTTTATATTGAGTTTCCGACCCCTCGGGGGCACTGTAGATCGATTCGAATGCCTCGGTGAATAGTAAAATTCATAAAAAGTTAGTAAACGGAAAGTTTATTAACTAGGCATTGTTTGTAATGATATTGTATTGAACTCTAGTGTATTAGAGTCAATTGGAATGGTTATTAACCTATTATCATTTGTTATATAAATGAGTATATAGGTATGGGACAAAATGGTTGTGGTGCGCGCAAAGGCAAGAAACAACCGAAATTGAAACGCAACTAGTATCCAGGTGAGTAATCTCACTGATATCATATATGATATATGATGATTGAACTGTTACAGGTTGAAATAGCTTCGAGGGACAAAAATGACAAATTACATGATTTGAAATGTGACAAGACCAGATAAGCCGTGAGTCTATGATAGACAAGAACGGAGCTGTGACTCAATAATGCGACAAGACCAGATAATCCGTGAGTCATTGCGATGACAAGAACGGAGCTGTGAGTCCACTTTAATTAGACAAGACCGGATAAGCCGTGAGTCATTTCGATGACAAGAACGGAGCCGTGAGTCTAGGCAACAGCGGGCTAACCCGTGAGCCATAACTAATTCTGGATGCTATATCCAACTGGTGCGGCCTTCGGGCTATGACTCCGGTGCGGCCTTCGGGCTATGTCTCCGATGCGGCCTTCGGGCTATGATATTTGGTGCAGCCTTTTTGGCTATGATTTTGTTACAGGTACATGGTGCGGCCTTTTGGCTATGATATCGGGTTATTAAACCCAGCTGGTGCGGCCTGCGGGCTATGAATTATATACTGATAATGTTTTGGTGCAGCTTATATAGCTATGACACATGATGCGGCTTATTTAGCCATGATATATGATGTAGTCCATTGTGACTAAGAAATATGGGACAGAAATGGTTAGACATGATTATAGATGCAAATAACTAACGTGGCTTGTTAATTACAGGTCACTATGATTCAGCCTGTAGGGCTACAGAATAGGATGTGAAATCCTAGAGTATATATGGTCAGCCAGTAAGGCTAGGAGTTTGGATTCGAAATCCAGACAGTTATATGATTGTATTTTGATACATGTTATTTGCAGATTTGATTACTCACTGAGCTTTATAGCTCACGATATTTGTTACTGTCCCTGCAGGTTAGCATGAAACTGATAGGGGACTAGATAGAGTCCGTGACTTTGAAGTGAGACTCATAGATGCTGTCAGTAGCAGCCCGGGTTTAAAGGAGACATGGTATTTTATACTCTCCTTGATACACTTGTACCCGTTTTTATTAAAATATACCCCTTTGTTATGGTTTTATGTATTGAAACCTTTGTTTAAAATGAAAAATTTTTCAGGGGTGTTTTTGTTTTAAAAGCCGGGTGTTACAAGTTGGTATCAGAGCCGTGGTTTAAGTGAACTAGGTGTCTATAGAATAGATTCCTGGACTTAAACCTTGAGACAGTAGACACGATGTATCGTTAGGTGTATATAAATTGTTATTATACATATATAACCTAACTATTGCTGACTTCTAACGTATAAGAAGTACGAGCAGCGAGTATTATTGGGAGGAATTTAGGGCGTGCAGCTTAAAGAGGCGAACCATCCCTTTCCCAAGGCTTCATCGAACGAGGGGCAAAGAGACAAGTAGCAGAAAATCCACATGACAAGCAACAGTAGTTGCTATGGTCAGAGAAGGAGAAAGTCGGTTGCTCACCTTGGTTGATATTCAAGGTGAAAGAACAGTAGTTGAGACTACAAGAAAAGCAGAAAATATTGGTGGACTTCTTAGAAGAAGTTAACATGATGCAGGTCTAGTCTTGAAGGGAAGAGACCAAAATGAAAAGATGATGTGATGTAAGAAGTGCAGGAAAAGCACTCAGAAAATTGTAGAGTTGAGACTCTACCGTTGACATGCTGATATTGCAGATGATAGGAGCCGATTGCTCAAGCTTGTTGGATAGATCGGAAGTGTGTCTAGTGCGGAGCTATAGAACACTATCCTAAGAAATACTCACATGCTAAATGTGGAGTAACGGGTGATGAACCCAGGAAATAACGAGGAGGAAAGAAAGAAGAAATGAATGGTTAAAATGACCAGTGGTACTCTGAGCATTCCAGCAGATTTTGGAATGGGCTCGTGAGGAGACAGATATGATCTCCGAAGTAAATGTTTTGAATATAACTTCGTGTATGTTATATTTGATCCATGAAGCTATGCTTTGGATCGGTGACACTGGCGTCTTGTTGGAATATTTCATCAACGATTTTAGATGAAATTCTGGAAGTAGCTATAGCAGATAGCAAACATGTTCTAGATATGGAACACCTAGAAGGTAAATTGTCTAGGATTTACGGGACCATTTTCCCTATGAATCTGAAGCAGATGACTACCTTTAAAACTGAAGCAATTGTGCTTATATATTGGTTAGCAACGAATGATGCTAACATGAATTGTAGAAACAAGAACAGTATGGTTCTTAAAACAGAAATGAGCGGATGAACATCCATGGTAAATGACCGTTGTTGAGAATACCGGTTATTTTCCTTTGCTTAAACTCTGAAAAGAGTTAGTAAAGGAATGATTTTGTAGTTGGCATACGTGGTATGGGCCAAGCTAAATAAAGCAGTGATAGTAGTGTACTACTTTAGATAAATTCTCGGATGTTTCTTTTGAAAAGAACTTCCAGGATTTCTGCCAGATTGGCGAGAAGAGCTTATGATTAAGCGAGTCTTGGGAGCCATTCTTGTTATTTAGGCTCTATAATTGATTAGCCTCTGTAGAGATGGCAGAGTGGTAAAACAATTGGAAGAAATTGTTTTTGAATTGGGGTCTCATATGGCCGAATGTGTCATCGAGTGGAGCCCTATCTTATTTGAAAAGAAGAAAGATAAGTTAATGTATATGTACATTGACTAATGAGAATCTGATATTCTTGAAACCAGATCGAAAATGAGGTACATTTGTACCAGATACTGGCGTTACTTCACTGAGTTAGGTGATTTGTAAAATTCTCCAAGTATAAAAATTTTGGCAAAAAGAAGTTGCATATTCTTTGGGCATGTTAATAATGCCAGAGATGATAGAGTGTATCCAGTGGGACATGATATTGTGATAAGACTGAAACCGCCTTGGAATCTGACTGAAAATTTGTAGTAGTAGTAGTTTCCTTGGATTTGGCGGGTTACTATAGGAGAGTTGTAGAAAACTGCTCCTTGATTGCTGGTTAGCTGACTAAAATTGACCAAGAAAAGTGAAAAAGTCTGAGTGGTAGAAAGACCACATGTAACTTTTCAAGGTTGAAACAAACCTTGTGTGAAACTCCGGTGTTAGCATTTTTGCTAAGCGGAGAAGATAAATTGTTTTATAGAAATACATCCAAAGTTGATTTTGGGTACATGATATTGCAGTGGCAATTATGAATTTGACATTGAAGCTTTAGAGACACTACTTGTATGGTGTAAAGCTTACTGTTGATGCGGATCATAAAAGTTTGAAGCACTTAATTGATCAAAAAGAAGCTAAATATGAGATAGAAAAGATAGATGGGTTACTAAAAGATTTCGGTTATGAAATCTGTACCATCTCGAAAAGACGAATGTGGCTATAGATGCCTTGAATTGAAAAGAGTATCTTTTGAAAGATACAACCACATGCGTGAGTGTGGCGAATTGATTACCTGAGTTGATTCGGGTAGCACAGAAAGAAGTGTGCAAGTTTGGAAACGTGAAAAGTGAACGAATGATTAGCTATTGAAAGAAGCCAATTAGAAACTCACAGTGATTGAAAACCCTTGGTGGTTGTGTATGTGAGTTCCAGAGTAAGGTGAGAAATAAGAACTACCAGAAAGTATTAAAGCATGTAAATGGTACATAAAAGTACCAAAGAAGATAAGAAGTATACTAGAGTAATGTAAGAAAGTTGAGAAATAAAAAGAACATGATTAGAAAGTGTAATGAGTAAATAAGAAAGCAAACAGTTTTGAGAAAAGAAATAGTTTAAGTCAGAAAACAGTTTTGAAAAAAAAAAAAAAAGTTTGGCCAGAAGGCCATAAAGAAAAGAGTTGGCTTCTAGCCATAAGAAATTTTTGAAAGCATGATTTAAAAGTCGAAAAGGTAAGAAAGAATATAAAAGAAATAATAAAAGTAGCTCTACGTAAGAGCTAAAGATTTGAAAGAAGTTTGTAAAAAGCTAAAATAGTAGCTCAATATACGAGCGAAAAATGTTTTATGAGTCTGAACTATGTTTCAGAAAAGAGTTTTAAAAGATATGAGATTTGAAAAGAGTTTTGAAAAGCTATGAGATTCGCTCTATATAAGCGAAAGATGTTTTAGTTTAGCTAAGACCAATTTGAAACAAATGATACTAGAGAAGAGAAGAGAAAGAGGTCCGGACAGGCTTTCGCCATTAAGGAAGCCAAGAAGACACTACTGGGATGGTACCTCCCTTCGCGAAGTAGTTGTCTAGCTTAGTATACCCTTGTGCTTGAATCTGTTCCAAGTCACAAAGGGGAGACAGAATGAGCATAACCTAGTGGGCGGATCTGTTCTGTCCCGCGAGGGGAGCTAGTAGAACGAGTTTCATGAGTATCAGTTGGTCTTATGCTAAGAGAAAGAAAAAAGTTAAAGAAAGAATTATTTTTAAAATGAGGATTATTTTATAACCAAAACAGATTAAGGGTCCTTTAAATGACCAAAAGTTGTGATAGAAATTTTCAACAAAAGAGTCGTTTTATGACCAAGAAGTGAAAAAGATTTTCCTAAAAGAGTCATTTTTCATGACTAGAGTATATAAAATTTTAAAGTATAATAGAGTCACTTTATGACTAGAAAGAGTAAAAAAGGCAATTTTTAAAACGAACGAAAGACCCAACTGTAACAAAATATAACTTCAGTTGGAAAGTATGAAAGTAGTTATATAGTAATAAAAGTCACAACAGTAATTATATGAGAAAGCTAATATGTACGGGATTGGTAAATTTTGGTATAGAAAGAGAAAAAGTACAAGTATGTTATACCACGCGGTATATAAGAGAACCAGTGAGCCAGGAAACCTAGTGTAACATTAGAATCAGTGCGTATAAGTGATTATGATAATAAGGGCACGTATTATCATAATCACATGATATGTGTTGGTGCTGATGGAATCACGAAGGAATCTTGGTAGTCTGATAGAAAATATAACAAACATAAAATTATGTTATAAAATGAGTAAGATGTACGGGAAACCTTGTACCCGAAAGAACAAAGTCAAGCAAGTATGAGTAACAAAAGAGAAAACAAGTAATGATAAAAGTAGTATGGAAATAATACCCAAGTGTGTAGAAGAATGTGTACACAGGTACATAAGAGTTAGTTTGAGAGATTACTGAGATTTCGGGGACGAAATCCTGTAAGGGGGAAGGATTGTGACAACCGTGTCCCGGGAGGGACTGTAGATCAAAAGTAAGAGCGTTTTGACCTTTGGTGTGGCCAAATAACGATGTTAAGGTCATTATGAGATAAGAAAAATATAACGATCAAAGCCTAGGAGTCAAAACGGAGCAAAAAGCGGAAAAAGTGACACTTTTTAGTGTCGGCGCCTCGCGACGCGACGGCCATGGTGGTCGCGACGCGACGCGTGTCAGCACATCCGTAAATTTCGCCGTAAATTGCGCAATCAGGCAATCATTCGAGGTGAGTCATCGCGACGCGACGGGGGTCATGGTCGCGACGCGAGGGTTGTTCAGAGGCTATAAATACGAGGCACAAGCCTCATTTTTTAGGCAGAACACACACGAAACACATATACGATATAAAAGAGTGTTCTGGTAAGGAGTATACGTTGAGAGATGATAGTGAGAAGTAAGAAGTCAGCGGTAGCTAGCGTTGAGGTGCTCGGGAGCTGACAGAAGTCCGGAACAAGAACCGTGCCAGGACTCCGGGAAAGCACCAAACTCAGGTGAGTAATCGCTACCGTATCTCCCTAGTAGTTTTTATGTGAAATGCAGAGTAGTACAGTTATGATATATGTAGTTGTGTGGAAAGTAGTTATGCTACAGAACAGTTGACGAGTCTGGCCCATGAGAAATAGTGTATCACAATATGATACTAAGTAGTATAGATAAACAGTAGTGTAGTGCCCATATGAAAGAAAGACATACGACATAGAAAAAAATAATGTATAGATACTGTGTGCCAGTTCCATATGTTGCACCAGTATTAGTTTAATAAAATAAAAGGGGATAAGAATATCCCATAAAACAAGCATAAAAGATCGTATAGACAGTACCAAATAATAAATTTGGTTAAGAATAATAGTATCGCCAGATAACCCGGTGCGGAACCGGTAAACATTTATAAAAAAGTAGTAACGAATGAGTAGCCGTATAATAAAAATAGGCGGCATAATAGTAAAATACAGAACGGTATACGATACCGTAAGTGAGAAACGTTAGACAGTATGATAATGCTATAAGACAGTAAAAAGAAGTACAGAAAGACAGATAGTACGGTAACATTATAAGTTACCAAGTAAAAGAAGAAAGTGCAGACAGTACGGTAACGTCATAAGTTACCATACAGTAAAAGAAAATAGTAAAAGAGTAACATTATATGTTACCAGATAGTAGAAGAAAGTATAGTAAGAGTGTACGAGAGAAGTGAGTTCCGTCGGGTAATACGGTAGTTTCACAGTATGATCGTAGGACGGTCAAGTGTAGTGAAATAAGTCTGTGAAACGAGTGTGGCTACTTAGGCCATACTGTGATTCGATTACTCACTAAGCTTTATAGCTTACCCCTTTATTTATGTGGTTTTTGCAGGTATAGGTAACGCTCGGCTTGGATCATGGGACGATCCCTGGTGATATTATCTTGTAAAAGACAGGCTTTGGAGAGCCGGGTCGTTACAATTTAAAAGTGGGTCTACGCAATATTAGCGTCGCTAATGTAGTAGTTAGCGACGATAACTATAGATGCATGACCCGTTTTGCTTTACACGACCCATGTGAAGCCACTGCTTGCCCAGTTCACATTCTACACGACCCGTGTAGGTCCAGAACAGTCTTGGATCAGTTTCTGTATCCATTTTATACGACCCGTGTGACTCCACATGACCCGTGTTAGGGGTGAGCGTGGTCCTGGGATCGACCCGACTAGGACCGAACCCGAGCCGGACCGAGACCGAAGGAAGACATTCAATGGAACCGAGGACCGACCAAACTATGAGACTTGGTCTTGTGTTCGAGTACGGGTTTGGTCGGGTTTTACCCGAGCAGGACCAAACATAAAAATTTCAAAGGCCTACATTATAATCTTAGTGTCTTTTAAACTTTCGGTCGGTTCCGTGCCCAACAACCCGACAATACCGAAGGACCAAGACCAAGAAGGACCAAGACCGAGAAGGACCAAGACCGAATTAAGCCACATATACGGACCGAGTACCAACCAAGTAACATGGTCGGTTCCTTATCTCAGGTCCGGTTCCTCGGTTCTTGGGCTTAGGCTCGGTTCCGATGACCATTTGCACATCCCTAACCCGTGTAACCTCTTTTTGACATTTTTCAAGTTAAAACTTCATCCAAAAGGGTTTCTAACCACTCTAACACATATAACAACATGATTAATCTTAATTACACTAAGATTATCACAAAACACTTACCAAAAGGGAACATGGTGTTACAAGTTTATCTATGTTAGGAAGTTTGTATTGTCGGGATCTGATGGCTCTCTCGTGGAGTGCTTTCTAGCTTGAGGCCGCAGATCAGGAGAGTCTTCTCACTATACTATGGGTGATGTTACATGCGTAGGTAGCCTTAATTACTGTGTGTAGTAATGTGTTTGTATGTGCCTTACGTGTTTGTCGACGAAAGTCGATGACGATGTTTGCCGACGAAAGTCGATGACTGTCGACGGATCGGGGCAACTTGAGAGTCAAAGGACGGTGGATCTCCGTTGGGTTAACTGTAATATTGTGTTTTATGTGATGGATCGTGTGGTATTTTGGGGAACTGTTTTTCAGGTTTTTGTTAGTTTGAGCTTGGAGCACGGCACGATTGTATCGTATCTGGGACTTTGGTATTCAAGTCTTCCGTTGAATAATGTTTCTAACTATTTTGTTAAAACCGGTTTGTATGTTTTAAATTATTGAGTTTAAATCGAATGGTTTCTATTGTCCAACCCGTTTTATATATTTGATCAAACAAAAAATTTAACTGTGGGGTTTGGGGCGTTACATATACCCTTAGGGCTTATTCAGTGTGTAATGATTATCGGATCATTTACCAACTTAGGGTGTGTTTGGTAACATCTTAATTTTTAAGATCGGGATATTTAAGAGGTCTCAATTTTTAAGAGGGTCTTTATTTTTAAGATCTGAAAATTTAACATACTGTTTGGTTGGAGCCTCTTAATTGTTATGATGAATTATCAAAATGACTATTTAACCCTTTTGTATTATTTTTTCTAATAAACCACAATAAGAATCATAATAAACTCCCAAAATCTTTAAAATTTTCAACCAAAACAACGGTACGCATTAATCTAATGAACATATGAAAACATATTGCTTCAAAACAAGGCATTACAATCGAACATCAATGTATCAATGAGGATATTCTGAAATACCAGCATTAAACCACAAATGAGATTATACAAACAATGTTTCCAGTCTGCTAATCCACCATACGATCTGAAATCAAAATATTCTTCCATCACCGACCTTCCCAAATCTCACAAAAAAGAAAAATACAAGCCACGAGACAGAACCCAGAACCCACCAAGAACTCGTCGGTGCTGGAGGTGGTCGTCGGAGAATAGGTCTGGGACTGTGGATCGAGGCTTAACATTCAACCAATATTAATAAGAAAACGATGCTTACCAGGAGTATGGAGGAACTCGACGAATCGGAGGTCGGAGATTAAACCAATAATGGTCGACGATTTTCAGGCGAGTGATAGGAAGACGAATCAAAAGCCGGAGATTTAAAGGAGGCGGCAGTCGGCGAGGTTAAAGGAAGACGCCGCTATCTTCTTGCGGCGACGGAGGTGAGTGAAGGCGTGATATGTTGGAGGCGGCGGCAGAGAGAGAACTGGAGCAAGACGAGGACGAACAGATTTTGGTGAAAGATGGTTCTCCCGATCTGATATGTTGGAGGCGGAAATAGTTGGGGCAGTTTAGGAAACACGCGTTCTTTTTTTTTTAAAAAAAGATGTAAACATATGTGTCCTAAAGTCTGATCAATTAAGAGGGGTTTTTCAAATTAAGTGATAAAAATTAAGTGGTAAACAAACGGTCTGAATTCGTCAGATTAAGAGTTTGCCTTTTAATAACCTAATTAAGAGGGGTTTATTGTTTCTTTTTTTTTTAATTGATTTAATAAAGAAAATTGAAAAAGAAAATTGAAAAATAAATTAAAAATGGTAAATTGATCTTTTTACTGGCCAAGAAACCAAAAGTGCAAGATTTTGGCCACATTAAGGACCATCAGCGTGAACTTTCAAATGTTTGATTAAAAGTGAAAGAATAGGTAAACCACATATAATTTACTCCAAATTGAACATATATACCTTAAAGTAACATAGATAAAAACGTATTACATAGAGACGCTAGCCCTTTTTGCAGCAGGGAAGTCACGTGGCGGGTTCATTTCGCCTTCTTCATCGTAGCTCTCGCCTCGTCCGTTTCAGCACAGGAGGTTGCAATGTCGCCGGCTCCATCTCCCGCTGCAGGCGCCGCCTCCTCCCTTCCGATTTCTGGCATCCTGGTTGGATTCGCTTTCATCCTCTCTGTGTTTGTCCCTCTTTCTCGATCACCTGCTCGGAAAATGCGGACCAGACACGCCTCTCTCTCTTTTGCTCTCGATCGAGTTCACACACAACGAAAGCCCACCAGATATTGATCTCGTCTTTCTCGTTCTTTCTGGAAATCACAAACACGTGCATACAAACATTGCACCATCGGTTCCCTTCTATCGATTTCAGATTCATGCACACACCAGATCGAGCTATTTCTCATTTGAAATCCATCGTCTTCTCAGGATCTGCTCTCGCAACTGAACGAAGCCTGGTCCGATTCTTGCATTGTTGTCTGTTCATCTGCATTCTTCTCCACTTCATCATCTTCTGTCACTCGGTAGCGTAAAGCAGTGCCTAATGACACTGCAATTTTTGGTGGAGCTTAATTTTTGGTACATCAATCCTGGTTCTTTGTTTATTTCTTGGATGGTGTAATTTGGGTGCTGGGGCTACTCTCTATCTGTAGAACCCAACATTGTGTTGGTGTCCTTTGTTTTCTTTTTCATATATTTATTTCAGCCCCCATGTTATTGCTTCATCTCGAGGCATGGCTTCTTCTTCTTCTATTGTTTCTGATAGTTTTTGTCCGTGCCCGTTTAGAAGTTTCCATTGTTGCCGGATAGGTGAAGGGGGTAATAAAGGAAACTCTCGTATGATTTCTCACCTTAAAAGTCAACATCTTTTAAATGATGACCGCAAACGGGTCTTGCGTGACGCTTTGTCCACGGATCATGGTTTATTTATGGAGGTGGAAAAAACGTTGTTGTCTCTCGGTCAATGGTTGTGTGGGGATTGTATGTCTCTGCATGCGGTTAGTCGGCCATGTCATCATCCGAATGGTCTTGTTCGTTTTATTAAAGGGGACATTGGTGCGACCACACACATTGTCGGTATTGTTAAGCCGGGTGCTCAGAATAATGTGCCAAATGTTACAGAGGAATGGGTTATGGATGTTGAGCTTCTTGACCGTGTCTTTAAAACGCCTATCACTACAGTCAAAAGTATCCCTCACAGTTGTCGTTTAGCTTTCTCGCAGGCTTTTAAATCAGCAATTTACAAGGTGATTGCCCAGCCCAGCTCTGTTGATGCATGCGTTAGGTTGTTCCTTCTACCGCGTTGCACGCTGCAGGTGTTTAGGCCCAAGAACAGACAAGAAAGCAGATCTGGGAACAGAAACTCCATTCAACAAAGTTGCATCTTGAAGTCCTTGGCTACATGGGGGAAAGAGGACGGTGTCCCCACCCTTTTAAACAACATTTTCGACAACTACGGGGGTGGGCACATGAGCCAGGGCGGGGACAACATTTTCGACAACTACAGGGGTGGGCACATGAGCCAGGGCGGGGACAACACGTGGCCTAACACAACGGTTAACAACAACATTATACAATGTCTCCGTAAAGTTGCAGATGGTCACTTTACTGCCGCAGTTAAAGTTTTATGCTCCTCTGGTGTTGCGCCTTACAATGGTGATACCATTAAAGCCTTAGAGGATAAGCATCCTCTGAAACCACCCCCTTCTATGCCGGACACCTTTTACTCTGAGCCTCCCCTTGTAGCCGATTTCGAGAGTGTTCTTGGTTGCATTAAATCTTTCCCGAAAGGGACTTCTTGTGGTAGAGATGGCTTGAGGGCACAGCATATTTTAGATGCCCTATGCGGAGAGGGTTCAGCTTTAGCCACAGATCTCATACGGGCCATAACCTCAGTTGTTAATTTATGGTTAGGGGGAAGATGTCCGTCTGTTTTGGCAGAGTTTGTTGCCTCTGCACCTCTCACGCCACTTATTAAACCAGACAACGGGATCCGGCCAATTGCAGTTGGTACTATATGGAGGCGGTTGGTTTCGAAGGTGGCTATGAAAGGAGTTGGGAAAGATATGGTTAAATACCTTAACGATTTTCAATTTGGGATCGGCGTGTCCGGGGGTGCTGAGGCTGTTTTGCATTGTGCCAATCGGGTGTTGTGTAAACACCACGATAATGGGTCCCTTACCCTGCTTGCGGTGGATTTCTTGAATGCTTTTAACATGGTGGATAGATCTGTCTTACTACGTGAGGTTAGAAGGATGTACCCTTCTATTTCTTTGTGGGTCGATTTCTTATATGGGAGGGCATCCAGGCTTTACATAGGTGACACCCATATATGGTCCACCACTGGGGTTCAACAAGGTGATCCATTGGGACCCCTTCTTTTTGCCCTTGTTTTACACCCTCTCGTGCATAAAATTCGAGACAATTGCAAGCTACTGCTCCATGCTTGGTATTTAGATGATGGGACCGTTATTGGAGACTCCGATGAGGTGGCGAGTGTGTTAAACATTATTCAGGAGGATGGTCCAGGGTTGGGTCTGGAGCTGAATATTAAGAAAACTTAAATTTTTTGGCCCTCTTGTGATGGTAGGAAACTTCGTGACGGCTGTTTCCCAGCAGATATTGGTAGACCTTCTTTGGGAGTAAAGCTCCTTGGGGGGGCTGTTAGCAGAGACGCTGGGTTCATTAGTGGGCTCGCCTTGAAGAGAGCTGTCAAGGCTGTTGATTTAATTGGCCTTCTTCCCCAGCTTTGTGACCACGCAGAGTCAGCTCCTTCTGCTACGTTCTTGTATGGGCATTGCTGAACTTTTCTTTGGTTTAAGAACTTGCCAACCGGTGCACATGGAAGAGGCGGCTTTGTTTTTTGACAAAGGATTGCGTGGTTCAATCGAAGACATTGTGGTTTGTGGTGGCCCTTTCTTTGGAGACTTCCAGTTGCGGTTGGTTTCCTTACCAATACGTTTTGGTGGTTTGGGTTTGTACTCGGCTAGTGAGGCTTCATCATACGCTTTTGTAGCATCGAGGGCCCAATCGTGGGCCTTACAAGACCACATCTTGCGCCACAGTGGCATATGTGGTATGGACATTGATTATTATTCTGCTTTGGATCGTCTGCGTGGCACAATTCCAGATTTTGACTGTAACGGTTTCACTAATAAGGACATCGCCCCCCCTAAATCCCAAAAAACATTGGCGAATGCTCTCTTTAGTAAGATCGTCAAGGATATGGAAAACGACTTTCACATGACGTTCAGGCAGAAAGCCGTATTGGAGTGTCTTCAAGCTCCTCATGCACAGGAGGTTTTGCTAGCTATCCCCATTGACGGCCTCGGTCTTCATATGTCCCCTGTGGAATATCGCGCTATTCTACGGTACCGCCTTATGATTCCTCTTTTTCCGAGCGACAATATATGTCCGGTTTGTCGCAAAGCGTGCTTGGACTCTTTTGGGGATCATGTTGTTCATTGTCGGGAGCTACCGTCATGATATGGTTAGGGATGTTCTTTTTGACGTCTGCCGACGTGCCGGGGTTTCGGTACGTAAAGAAGCTCCTGTTAACTTTTTGACTGACCCTTCAGACGGGAGATCTACTCTCAGGCCTGCTGACATTTTAGTCTTCGGATGGATGGGAGGTAAACATGCATGTGTGGACCTTACCGGGGTTTCCCCTCTTGTGAACTTGAGGAGTGGAGGTTTCACAGGGAGGCAGGCGGCTTTGAAAGCAGCTGCATGCAAAGTGGATAAACACGATAAGGCATGTCGTGAAAATCAACATGTGTTTATCCCTTTCGCTTTTGATACATTTGGTTTTCTCGCACCTGAAGCTGTGGAGCTACTAAACAGAGTTCAACGAATTGAACATTAAAAAGTTTAAATTGTAAGTTTAAATTCAATCATTTATTGTCTTATTCAACTCTAATGAAAACACTAATGAAAGAAACAAAACAAATCATTTGATTGTGAATTACAATTTATAATGCCCTACTATGGAACATCATAAAACACTATAACTTTATAGCTTACGTAAAAAAAAAAAAAAAAAAAACCTTAAATTATTTATGACTTGACGTTTATATTTGTGCCAAATAATCTAATATAATCAAAACAACTCTACTAAGTAATAAATAACTAAACATTTAATAAAGATAAAATATATAAATAAAAAATAATTGTTATTTAGTATTTGGACCAGTCAATTTATTTTTTTTAACTAAAACCAAACTAATTTGGAATTTTGTCCAATCCAATCCAAATTGTCAAATTGAATTATTGGATACTTGCGACTTTATTAAAAATCATATGAGAAGAAAAGATCATTAAATAAAATAAAATAAAAAATCCACACCTGGGCCAGTCTTAAACACTCTTTCGGCAGAAAATAGCTAAATATAGTAACCGATAAAATACAATTGTACAGCACGTCAATTTTTGTTAAATCATGGTGTAACAAAGGCTTTCATTTTTTAGCCAAAAAAGAAAGAAAATACGAGTTATTTTACAAAACTTAAACCATAAAAATCAGCTTCTGATATATGTTATATCTTCCTTTTCTAGGTGCATTTTCCCTTTGTCTCTTCTGGTATTTCCTCTGTTTTGTTCTGGTTGACCTCGCTATATAATTCAACATAAATAAATAAATAAAACATTCACATCCAAATTTGGGTATTTTATAAAAAGTTAAGATTGAAATTGGTCCTCCAACTATTGTCCTTGTACTTATTTAGCAACTATTTTTTTTTTTTTTCGACGTCGAGGTCATTTAATTTTCAAATTGTATCCATTACACCATGTTACCCAACTTTCTTTTTTCACAAATTTGCCCAAATTTTTAATTTCTATCATGAATTTGGTCCCAACTTTGTTTACAAAATTTGATTTTTTTTTGTTTTAGTTTTGTTTACAAATTTGGCTTTTTTTTTGTTTTGTTTTATATTTTTTACAACTTGGTTTTTACATGTTTTTTTACAACTTTGCTTTTATATATTTTTTTTACATTGTTTTTACACGTTTTCACGAAGTTGTAAAAAACAATGTAAAAACATGTACATACCTTGTTGTAAAAAAACGTGTAGAAACAAAGTCGTAAAAAAACATGTAAAAACCAAGTTGTAAAAAAGTAAAACACATGTAAAAACAAAGGCGAAAAAAATTGTAAAGAGGGTCTGGAACAAATTTGTAAAAACATGTAAATATGAAGTCGGAAAATTTTGTAAAAAAGTAGGGGCAAATTCGTAATATAAACCAAAACTTGGGTAACTTGTGAAACCTGCTATATCATGCGACATAGTGTAATAGATACAATTTTGAAACTTAAATAACCTTTTTCGTACAAAAAAAAGTTAAGTGACTAAAAGAGTACAAGGACAATAGTTGAAGGGCCAATTTGAAACTTTAACTATTTTACAAAGAGAAAACTGCAAAAATGGTCCCTGTGGTTTGCTGTTTTTTGTGGTTCTGGTCCAAACCTTTGCGTTTTTGTATGGATGGTCCTTTTTCAGAGGTTTCTTTGTGGAATCGGTCCCTGTCCAAGTTGAAATGTCTATTTTACCCTTTTAATTCTCTTTTCCTATTACTTTTAATTATTTATCAACTTTAATAAATAAAAAACTAAATTAAATTAAATCCCACCCCACACCTCTCTCTCTCTTCCTTCTCTTGTGATTTGCAGATGAACAAAAAATCCACCTTTAGTTGCATACGAAACTTGAAGCACCAAGTTCATGAAGAATGTCAATGTCACAGGTAGGTGGTTATCCGGTGGAGTCAAAGTTTCTCCGACGACTAATTCCGGTAACAAGAAAAATGGACTTGTACCATACCCACGACAAGCATCTCCAGGTTCAAGAAGAACGAAAAATCCACCTTCTTCTAGATGTCTTAGAGGTAGAGGAAGGAGTAAATCAATGCAACGAAGAGAGCAAACGGGAAGTCCCCCACCCCCTCCCTTCACTCCATTCCGACTGATCATCATCGCCTTCTACCATACCCACGACAGAGCAATCGATGGTGGGGCGAGAAATCGATCTATTAATCATCGCCCGAATCAAATCTCATCGCCTTCATGTTTTTCCAAAGCGTAGCCTGCTCAAAGACTACAAATGATCCAACCCACCTCTCTCTATCATCAGTTCGATGTCGATGTGCTTCTCACTGATTCAGGTGGCGACCACTTTGTTCAAGCTAGCGAAACTAGAAGCAACAGTAGGTGAACTGATAGAAGTTGATGAGATCGAAGGAAAAGCAACCAGAGAGAGAAACCTAATCACAATAAGGCACTAAGCGATAGATTTAAATTGGGAACGAACCCTGGTTCTTTTTTTCTTCGCTGTGGAAAAGTATACGAACTGATGGATTCGTGTGATGTTTTCCTTCATCGCACTAACTTCTTCAACATCAGTCGGCACTCGGCAGTTGATCGGTGATCGTTCAGGTCCATGTTCTTGAGTTTCAAATTTCATTTAGATTTTGAGTTCAGTTTTAGGTTTAGTTTTGAGTTTCAAATTAGGATTTGATTTTATCATATTTCACGATTTGACTTTCGAATTTAGGTTACACGATTTAGTGGTATTTGCTAGCGAGATTCCAACGATCAATGAGAGATAGATGAGGAAGACGGTGGTGACAATATAAGGATATAATGGGGGGTCTGTGGTGCTGGGGTGGGTGGGATTTAATTTAATTTAGTTTTTTATTTATTAAAGTTAATAAATAATTAAAAGTAATAGGAAAAGAGAATTAAAAGGGTAAAATAGACATTTCAACTTGGACAGGGACCGATTCCACAAAGAAACCTCTGAAAAAGGACCATCCATACAAAAACGCAAAGGTTTGGGCCAGAACCACAAAAAACAGCAAACCACAGGGACCATTTTTGCAGTTTTCTCTTTTACAAAATACATGTATGTATTTAAATATTTCCAATAATATATAAATGAAGCTAACCTTCCTCAATACATATGCCAAATACAAATAAGCCACCTCCCATTCATCCGGTGAAAGTGTACCTACAAAATTAACAGAAACGTGACTTAATCCAGTAAGCTAAATCTTGCATTCCACCAAAAACCAAATTTCAAAATATTCATCAACTTTAATGCAAGAATAGTTTGGAGGAAAAAAAAAAGAAGGGGAAATAAGTAAAAAATGGTACATTAAGTCATGTTTTTTAATAAAAAAAAAAAAAAAAAACTTAAGTTGTTATGTCTAAATGAAGTGATTAACCCATTAATTTAAAAATAACTAAAAAATTAAAAAAAAAAAAAAGTCTTACTTTGGTCTTGGTTTCCATCACCTAAAGCACCAAGTCTTCTCATGAGCTCAATAAATTCAGGCTTTTTCATGTACTCATGAACAAATGCATGTGAGTTTTTCACAAAAACAAGCTCCAAATCATACTGCAATTTTATAAACATTAGAGTAAAGAAATTTTTAAATGTACAAAGTTTTTTTTTTTTTTTTTTTTGATTTAATGGTAATAAAAGAATTTTGTTACCTCTTCTGCAAGAGATTTAAATACATGAAATGGCACAATCCACTCTGGACAATCAACAGCATCCTGCAAATTTATATAAAAAAAATAATAATTAAAAAAAAACTATTAATTTATGTTTCTAATGTTTAGATAATTTAATCAAGAATTCATACCTCGAGATGGAATTTATACTTTATGCCAAAGGGGCTTGAGGATTTGAATTTCTGAAAAACAGACATTAAAATTTAAATATCTTCGACCGTTAAAAGTTTTTTTTTATTTTGAGAAATTATTATTTTAGAAAATTGAGAACTTACTTTTTCGGAGAATTCATCATCAAAGTGAATCCAGTAGACACTATTTCCAAAAGCTAATCCATCGGCTTTTTTTAAAAAAACAAAAAATAAGTATAAAATTGTTAAAAATGAAAACAATATTTAATGCAAGAAATAGCAATGTACTTTCATTTATTTGTTAATTATTCCTATTAAAATTGAAACATTTTTACTTCGAAAAATATACACAATTATAGCAACTTACAATTTTCACTGCTATTATTTAGTAAATTTTTCAACATTCAATGTCTTAATAAGGTAAAAAAAAAAAAAATCAAAAGTACAATGGTATAAATCGTTATATGTTTTAAAAGTACAATGTGTTAATAAGAAACAAATTGAAAGCACAATGTTATAAGTGAAAAAAAAATAAAAGTAGAATGCTATAATAAACAAATAAATGAAAGTAGATTGCTATTTCTTGCATTTAGCCCTGAAAACAAAACCTTTAGTCAAAAAAAAATCAAGAGTAAATTACAGTTTTGGTCCTTGTGGTTTACCCAAATTACAGTTTTGGTCCTAGTTTTGAAAATCTTACACCGGTGGTCCCTGTGGTTTCCACATCTTTCACTTTTGGTCCCTGTGGTTTCCAAATCTTTAACTTTTGGTCCCTATGTTTTACACAAATGATAACAGAGGGAGGGACCAAAAGTGAAATATTTGGAAACCACAGGGACCAGAAGCGAAAGATTTGGAAACCACAGGGACCACGAGTGTAAGATTTTCAAAACTAGAACCAAAACTGTAATTTTGTGTAAACCACAGGGACCAAAACTGTAATTTACTCAAAAATCAAACTTCATGATCCAAATTAACCATGAAAGAACTCAAAACTTGTTTTTGTTATGCAATTCAACACAGTACAAATTAAAAACAGTAAAAAAGAGAGAAATGAAAAATAAAAATAAAAAATAAAAAACCTGCTCTTAGTTTTTTTACAATAACATTTGCATCTGGCATTGTTCCAATAAATATTCCTCCTGGACGAAGTAATGATGATACATTAGCCAATGCCCTTCTTGCACGTGCCTCAGTAGACCATGAATAATGCATAGCAAACTGCAAAAAAAAAAAAAAAAAAAAAAAAAAAAAAAAAAAAAAAAACATAATTTTATAAAAATTTTCCTCCAATTATATAAAAAAAATAAATTTTACTCACTTGACAACTACATAAATCAAAAGGCGCATCATCAGCCAAAGCTTTATCCAATCGAACCTGAAAACATTTATTATTATATGATATATCTTTATATTATAAATTTATAATCAAATAATCATATCACAGAACAAAATATTATATTTAAAATTCATTAATATTTACCTCAAAACAATCACCACTTAAAAGTCTAGCAGGAAAGGTGAATTTTTTACGGCGTTGATGATGATCTGCATCACCATTGTAACGAGTACGACAATCTTCTATCTGGATTTATTTTTAAAAAAATAGAAAAAAGTTTAAATAAATTTAAAAGATTCATAACCCGTATTTTCAAGAAAGTTACCGAGCCGTCTGCTATGTCAATGCCAACATAGTATCCAATTTTTGCCTTGTCCCATTTTATTAAATCACCACCCTAATTAAAAAGTCAAGAATAAAAGTTATTAATGAACATATATAAGAGATTTTAATATTTTATTAAGTATAAGATACTTATAGTACCTTGCCACACGCAAGATCAAGAACTGCATCCCCCCTCTTTGCATAAAGTTGAATTAGAACACTTTTAATCTGGTTGTTAAATAAAATATAACATCAAAACCATATCAGTTAAATCAAAATAGAGATAATATAATGTAATGTAATTCTTCATTTACAATTTACGTACCCAATTATTGAGTTTCTTTAAATGAATAATGGGACTTGCTTCTCGTTCTTCCAAGGTTTGGTTTGTCCTTGCACTGTAATGGTCTGCAACTTTTTTGGCAAAAATCTTTGTGCTTTCATCTTCTAGAAAGGCGTCACCTGACAGTAAAGTACAATACAATACTTATAAAACAAATGGATAGCTTGGTTTAGTGATGCTTTTGAGCATTGAGGGAGAAGTGTGAAATTGAAATCGAATTGAAGTAGAATGAAAGATGAAGTCAAGATGTAAGTACTTTACGGGAGCAATTAGAATATAATGAAACCTGATACATCAAATATGGAATGTTACCATCTGGATTGTGCCTGGATTTGGATTTGGGAGGTCCAAAGGAAGCCGAGGATGATGATTGCTGATAGCTTCTCTTCATGGCCAGTAGTTAGAACAGCCACCACTGGTTAGACAGGTAGCGTCTATATCTGGACAACAACTTTAGAAATTTGATCGAGAGCAACACGATATGAAGACGCCGGTGGCAAAGCTATAGTCGAACATGAAAGAAGAGAGCAATCGGCATCAAGGGACATATAAACATAGCAAAAACAATCACGATTCTAATTGGGATTCTAAAAACCCATCGATAAATAAACACCAAACCCCTAATTTTACGATTAAGTAAGGAGAGATGGTGTTTTAAGCTGTATATGAATCAATACTCGATGGAGGTGCGTTGAAGGGGTAGTTTGCAGCGATGGTGTTGTTTCTTACCGGAGAAAATTCGTGTATCGACGGAGAAGGAGCAGCTAGGGCTTGTGATTGGCGTCGTGAAAGCGCGTCGATTGAGGTTTTATAGTCGTCAGAGATGTGTTTTATTCGAGTCTCCGGCGGGGTTCTTTTCCCCCTTTACGCCCCCCGTCGATAGAAATTATGACGAATCTCATGGATAGAACCATACAAATTTAATAAAAATATATTAATATATTCATAAAAATAACTATTATTCTTGATCATATTTCCTGATCACGTGAACTTGTAATCCTTGTAATAAAATGATCCAATTATAGTTGAAGTTACATAAAGACGTTGGGCAAACGGGCAACAAGCTGCCCGCTAGCCCTTTTTGAATGGCAAAGCCGATACGCTTAAAAACAAAGTTCATAGATCTAGGTGACATGATGGTACTATGCATAACCCGTTGAACTCTGTTGAGTAGCTCCACCGCTTCAGAAGCGAGAAAACCAAAGGTATCAAAAGCGAAAGGGATAAACACATGTTGATTCTCCCGACATGCCTTTTCGTGTTTGTCCACTTTGCATGCAGCTGCTTTCAAAGCCGCTTGCCCCATTGTGAAACCTCCACTCCTCAAGTTCACAAGAGGGGAAACCCCAGTAAGGTCCACACATGCATGTTTACCTCTCATCCATCCGAATACCAAAATGTCAGCAGGCCTTAGGGTAGATCTACCATCCGCCGGGTCAGTCAAAAAGTTAACCGGCGCTTCTTTTTGGACCGAAATCCCGGCACGCCGGCAGACGTCAAAAAGAACATCCCTAACCATATCGTGTCGGTACTTGAAACCTGGCAGCTCCCGACAATGAACAGCATGATCCCCAAAAGAGTCCAAGCACGCCTTCCTACAAACCGGACATATCTCATCGACCGGAAAAAGAGGAATCATAAGGCGGTACCGTAGAATAGCGCGATATTCCACAGGGGACATATGAAGACCGAGGCCTTCAATTGGGATAGATAGCAAAAAATCCTGAGCATGGGTTGCTCGTAGACACTCCAATACGGCTTTCTGCCTGAACGTCATGTGAAAGTCGTCTTCCATATTCTTGACGATCTTACTAAAGAGAGCATTCGCCAAAGTTTTTTGGGATTTAGGGGGGGCGATGTCCTTATTAGTGAAATCGTTACAATCAAAATCTGGAATAGTGCCACGCAGGCGATCCAAAGCAGAAAAATAATCAATGTCCATACCACATATGCCACTGTCGCGCAAGATGTGATCTTGTAAGTGCCAAGACTGGGCCCTCGAGGCTACAAAAGCATACGAAGAAGCCTCACTAGCCGAGTACAAACCCAAACCACCAAAACGTATTGGTAAGGAAACCAACCGCCACCGGAAGTCTCCAAAGAAAGGGCCACCACAAACCACAATGTCTTCGATGGAACCACGCAACCCTTTGTCAAAAAACAAAGCTGCCTCCTCCATATGCATCGGTTGGCAGGTTCTTAAACCAAAGAAAAGTTTAGCAATGCCCATACAAGAACGTAGCAAAAGGAGCTCACTCTGTGGGTCACAAAGCTGGGGAAGAAGGCCCATCAAATCAACAGCCTTGACAGCTCTCTTCAAGGCCAACCCACTAATGAACTCAGCGTCTCTACTAACAGCCCCCCCCCCCAGGAGCTTAACTCCCAAAGAAGGTCTGCCAATATCTGCTGGGAAACAGCCATCACGTAGTTTCCTACCGTCACAAGAGGGCCAAAAAATCTCGGTTTTCTTAATATTCAGCTCCAGACCCAACGCTGGACCATCCGCTTGGATAATGTTTAACACACCCGCCACCTCATCGGAGTCTCCAATAATGGTCCCATCATCTAAATACCAAGCATGGAGCAGGAGCTTGCAATTGTCTCGAATCTTATGCACGAGAGGGTGTAAAACAAGGGCAAAAAGAAGGGGGCCCAAGGGATCACCTTGTTGAACCCCAGTGGTGGACCATATATGGGTGTCTCCGATATAAAGTCTGGATGCCCTTCCGTATAAGAAATCGACCCACAAGGAAATAGAAGGGCACATCCTTCTAACCTCACGGAGTAAGACGGTTCTATCCACCATGTTAAAAGCATTCGAGAAATCCACCGCAAGCAGAGTAAGTGACCCATTATCGTGGTTATTACACAACACACGACACATCCGATTCAGACCTTTTGAAAATCCAAATTCGATCCATAACTTGATTGGTGGAATTTGGACCATCCTCAAAATCAACATTTTACCTGAATCTATATCTATATCTATATATCTATATCTATATCTATATCTATATCTATATCTATCTATATCTATATCTATATCTATCTATATCTATATCTATATAACTTTTATAATAGAGGCCATTGAAATGATGTGATTCAAGATAACTCATATACTAATATCACATTCATTTGAAACTCCCACTACAACTCAATAGTTTTCTAATTTATATGTACTTAATATTTACAACTCAAGAGTTTTTAAGTTATGATTATTAATTAGTAATGACTTTTTATTTTCCTCATTCATACACATTGTAACTTATATTAGTAGTATATAAGTAAGTTTTGCTCACAAAAAAGATACATGTGTTTGAAGAGATTTGTTATTCAAATATGAAGAGTTGAAAAAGTTAGTTCGTGGTTATATAAGATCATCTAAATATTCAAATCATACTTGCTTCTATTTTCTTTTTGGTTACTCACACATTCGTTTCTCATGTTTTTTTAGATTTTGTTATGTAGAGTGCATGAAAAAGAAAAATAAGGTGCAAATATGTAAAGTTATATGGGTTAAAAAACTTTTATGTAATTTATTTGTATATAGTTCGTTTTTCTAAATTTTTAGAGAACATTTCTATTCATATTCTTATGATTGATATTATGTTGTCATGTTTTTTTGCACATTATAATTGTCACGATTGATATTATGATTGCTACTTTTATGATTGATACTGTGTTGTCATGTTTCTCTAAAAAAAGAGAACCTTTCTAATCATACATTTATGTTTTTGTTTTTTATGTTTCTATTTTAGTTTTTAGCACAATGATATCGTGTTTATATGTATTTTGAGAGAATTGTATTTTAATTGTTTGTTTCATTTTCAACTTTACTTATTAAAAGTAATTGTTATATACATAAATTTCATGGTTAAATAAATATAATAAGAAGAGAATTTGTTGATGAATGTGTGACTAACAATGTTAAACTTATGATAAATCAATAGTATAATTGACTTTATTGATGGGTTAGTTAATAGGCTCTACATATAAAAGAACACTAAAATATTCAAATCATGTTTCACTTCTATTTTTAGTCACTCATACTGTTGTTTCACATATTTCAGATTTTGTTATCAAGTGTGCATGAAAAAAATATTGATATTATATTGTCATCGTGTTTGGTCGTTCATGTTTCTATTATAATTTTTAGTACAATGATGTCGTGTTTATTTGTATTTTGAGATAATCCTATTTTAATTGTTTGTTTTATTTTTAACTTTACGTATTAGAAGTAATTGTTGTATATATGGCTTCCATGGTTAAATAAATGTAATAAGAAGATATATTTTTGATAAACATGTGTCTAAATTTCATCAGTGTAATTTATTAATGAGAGTGTTAAAAATAATATTATTTTATTCATGTGCTATGTTTGTGATTTATAAAAAAACACATGAATACTTGAAGAGATTATTGAAAAAAATAAAGAAAGTAGATCAATAAATAATTGTTCTTGCATTTATAATAAAAATATAATTTAATAATTTAATTTGATCGAAATGAATGATTTTACAAAATACTTAGTAAATCATACATATAATATACTTAAATTTGATTAAATTGAATAATTTTTACAAAATACTTACTTCATCATATATTATAATTATCTTCTAATAAATAAAGTTTGCTAATATATAAGTATATTTTACAATTACCTACACATTATAATTATTAATAGAGGTATTTTTACTTCAGTCACATTTATTTAAAGCTCTTATGACTTTTCATGTTCTTTTTAATAATAATGTTAACGTTAGTTTATAATCAACATATTATGATAAACTATATATTATAATGATATTATCAATTGAATCATGGTGATTCATTTTAAATAAATATTACTTTTTAATTGTTTAAAATAGATGATGAAACATGATTTTAATTTTATTGTATATGTAATTTTTAGAATTAAATGTACGTAAAAACACGCTTTTAGTATGTTTATTTAATCAATACAAACATTATCATTAGTTTGTAATTGTAAATATTATGACAAAGTTAAATATTATAATGATATTATCATATTAATTAAGGCATTTTATTTTAGTTAAACATTAGTATTTAGTTGTTTAAGTATTGACAATAAAAATATGTTAGTTCATTGCCAGTAAGTCTAAAAACTTCCACAATACAGATTCCAGCTATACTATGATTTCTTTTTTTATTTTAACTATTATCCTGAAATTTCTTATTGTTTATTTATTATTATATTATTAAACTAATTGTTTCTTTACTTTTTGATTTTTTTAGAACGAATGTCTTGGTATAAGATAATTCATTAGTAATACATCAACTTTTTGTTTCTTATATACAATTGTTAGTACATACCAGATAACAATGACTTAGATATTTTTTAACAAAACATATGTATTATTATTCTAACTACATAATTTTGTTCCTGCGCAACGCACGGGGATTCGCCTAGTACTTGATATAAATGTGTTCGATTATGTTTTTGTTACAAGACCACTTAAAACTCATGATTTTCGAAAGCTCTTATCTTGATCATTCATTTCTTTTCTTTAATTTCCAATAAAAATGGCATTCTTACAAGCATTTATCGATTGACACAGGAGCAAGAAATTATACTTAAACAGCTGAACGGTGTGGTGTCGGAGGCACCCACCTCCACCTCAGCTTTTTCCCTCCAAAACTGAATTTGCCGTCGACAAGAGAAGAGGGAGGTGTGGTGTCGGTGATAGTTGGCGGCAAGGAGAAGAGAGAGCAAGCTGAATGAGAGGGATAAGAGAGACAAAGACGGAGGAGAGAGAACGGCAAGGGATTGTCGTTAAGCCTTGCCGCTGGCTCCTTGCCACGGTTGAGGGGAGGTGTTTGCCGCCAGCATGCCTTGCCAACTCGGATGCCGCCAACGAAATTTGCTCCACTCCGTATAGCCTAACAATGTTGTAGATACATGTTGAGCATACTTGAAACCCGAACATTTGGTCCTACTTTGATTTCCTTGACATGAACACCAGCGAGAAAAGGGCTCGATACAAAAATTGTGACAGGTTTGTTAATTCTACCAAAAATGTCACATTTAAAATGTTAGAGGTTGTTTGATTTGTCTCTTACCGGTCCAGTAAGATGTTACATCTGACTCGGTCCGAGTCAGACCGTTTGATAACCCTAAAATTTATCTTTGACTCGCTCGTAAGCCTAAATATTGCCTCTTATCCGGTTACGTCAGGTTCAGGATAAGTCTGATATGTCTGACACTGATCCATGTAGCTCTTACTCGGTCAGGAAGTATCAAATAGCCACTTAGCCTAATAAGATTGAGATGATCGAGTACACGGCAGGACACGATGTCCTAACTGGCGAGTGAACCCTACGTGGGAACACCCCCCCCCCCTTCGGCTGGGTTATACACTGCACAACCACAACCCCATGTGGGGACTAAACACCGCATACTAAAAGGAACTAATATCAGCCTTTAAATATTTTTAAGTTTTGATCAATGACAACAAACAAACAGGGACACAATGGTCATTTGAGAACCTTAACATCAATACTCATATATTAGATCTCAAAATCAGACCTGGATATTTGTTGCACTTAAATACTCTCTCAACCTTCCAAGAACACAAACATAAACTCTAACTCCACAACCACCACTTATCACTTTCGTTGCCCCGTCATCACCTGTTGCCGCCTATCGCTCCTACCACTGCCTACCGTCGTCGCCGACCGTCGAAATCGACCCCTTTATCGCCTCCTCCCTGCTTCGTAGCGTATTCTACCTGCCACTTTACTCTGGGGTCCAAATCTACAAATTTCGAGACCAAATCTGTGTCTTCCGCATTTAAATATAATAATTTTGTCTTCAGATCTGAAACTTTGTCCTCCATATCCGAGATTTTCGCTACCACCATTATTACCTATCATCAACGAAGCAATTTTGACGTTACTCCGGTGAAACAATGTCAATTCACCTTCTCCTCGTCCCTTCCTTGTTCTAACTCTATGATCTGGTCTCAAGTGATGGTGTTTAGACACGGAGGTTTTGTGAATAGTATGTACACAATGTGTTTGATGAAATGCGTCAATGAGATCTATAAGCCTTTTAAGTTGTGAGCGAGTGTCCGAACTATTGTGTTAAACCATGAATAAGTCTCTAATCTAGTCTCCGGTGATGGTGTTAGAAAATGAAGTTCTGGAAAAAAAGATGCACCACAAGGTGTTTGATGAAATGCATAAATGATATATGAAAGTTTTAAGTTTTAAATGAGTGTCTGAACTATTATGTTAAATTGTGAATGAGAGTCTTGAACTCGTGTATTAAATTGTGAATTATAAATGGATTAGTATATTAAACAGTGATTTCTGATTTTGTTTTTATCCATATCTAATTTTTAGATCTTGATAGAGTGTAGAAGATTCAGATATGATGGTTTTCAGAGGAATGAAAGGTGGAGACAGTGCTAGGTGATGGTGGTAGTAGATAATGTCAGCGTCGTTAGTGGTGGATCTGATGGTGGTAGGAGGCCGGAATGATGGTGACGGTGGAGGCGTCGATGGTAAGTGGTGGCAGCATGTAGTAGTTAGTGGTAGTTGTGGTAGAGTTTAGGATTGAGTTATATTAAAAACGAATTAGTCCATTATATTGTGACTTAATGTAAGAATAATTGTATTAAATTATGAATGACCATATGTATGATTGTGTTAAATTGTGAATGGTTGTATGATTGAATATATTAAGTTGTTAAAATGAAGATTTTGTCCTTTTTACCAAAAGAAAAACAAAAACTGGTTTTTAACATCTTTAATGTAACGTCCCAAATCTAGTAATAAATTTGTTCTTTTAAAAACGGTTCGAAAACATAAAACAGGTTACCAATTAACACCATTTAAACTAAAAAACTTGTATTTAAACATTAGAAATTGTATTTATCAAAACGTTTACAACATTATTCAGCGAAAGACTTAATTATCAAAACCTCAAATGCGGTACAGTCACGTCGTGCTCCAAGCTCAAGCCAACAATTACCTGAAAAACAGTAAGGGTGAAAAAGTAAGCACAAAGCTTAGTGAGATCCCCAATATACCACACGATCCATCACATAAACACAACCACAAAAAGGTCATCGGGCTCGCCCCGATCGACCTGGCTCTCGGGCTTGCCTCGATCACCCATGGCTAATGACTCACGAGCTCGCCCCGTTCCTTCCGTCACTGAATCAACTCATTCTTTGACTCACGGGCTCGCCCCGGATCTTGTCTAATCAACTTATTCTTTGACTCATGGGCTCGCCCCGATCTTGCCAGTAAACACGTAAGGCACATACATCACATCAGTACACAAAGTAATAAAGCTACCTACGCATGCAACATCACCCATAGTATAGCGAGAAGACTCACCTGATCCACCAAGCCAAACAACACTCCTCGTGCACGTCCACGGATCCGCCAACGCGAACGTCCTAACAAGAATAAAATCTACTTAGAACTTCCTAAGTCCCCTACAAGATAATCCTATAAGACCGGTGTCCAAAACCCTCAAGTTTGACCAAAAGTCAAACTAATCAAAAAGTCAACGGTCAAAGTCCACAAAAGTTAACAGCACAGTTAGCGCCGCTAACTCCCCAAGTTAGCATCCATAACTATGAACAGATCCAAAAGTCCATTAAGTTCTTAATCCATTCATCCAAAGTCTCAATCCATTCATGGACCTTCCAAACAATCCTAAATCCATAAAAATCCTAATTTTATTCTCTCAAACAACACTAAACAAGATCCTGAACAAGATTCAAGTCCAGATGCTCAAAACTAACCAAAATCATCAAAGAGAGTTTAATTTACTATCTACAACATCCTAAATGTTCAAATCAGAGGTTTAAGGCATAAAGTTTTCAACTTTATCCTTCCAAAACCATAGTCAAACATTACAAGGGACCATTACACTATTTTACTCCATAAAACCCATCAAAATCATAAGAAAACTCATAAAGATGCATAAAGGTGAGAACTTCACTCATAATGGTCCGAAAAATTGCAGATCTTTGAAGCTCCACGCAAGAAAACGACTTGTAGCATCAACACCTTCCTTCTAACATCATCCAAGCTCCATAAATCCATCCAAGAAGACCAAAAATGTCAAAAACCCAACCAAGATGACTTGAGAGAGAAAAGAGGCGACTTGGAGGCTATGAAATGACCAAAAACGGCTGCCCTATGGTTTCATCATCTTTAAATATGGCCCAACATGAAAATTCTAGGGTTTTAGCCCAAACGGGACCATTAGCGTCGCTAACCTCGAATGTGCATACCCACTAATACAGCTGGCAACCACGACGCGAAGATCTGGACCCCTGGCACATTAACGTCGCTAATGGCCCCATGCACCTTTTTCCTGAATTTTGTTTTCCCTAATTCGCAAACTTTGACTTTTAAAAACCGAAACTTGGACTTCTCGGGATTAGGGTCTTACAACTCTCCCCCACTTAACTGGATTTCGTCCCCGAAATCTTATCTTTACATGCCCTAAAATTCCGAAACCAAAAAGGTCTCACCATAGAACTTCAAAGGTTCACAAACGCCCCAAAACAATTCATTTACACCAAATCCACACCTTGACCCTCGAAACTCACATCAACCGCCACGCGCCTAGTCTATGCTAACCCGCAAACATCAAATACTCACCTTCAAAGTATCTTACAAAGCCCCATGGCTAACGAATAAAACTTGCACCATTTCAGAAGACATTAACACATGACACCAGGTCTCTAAACACACGGAAACAACCACCGTCTTAAAAACCCACAAGAACTCTGCCCAAGAATATCCAAACAACCAATATCTAAACACAGTACGCCACTCACGCATAGCCCATTGGCTAATTTCCGCTCTCATCCTCAACATATATGGAATCACAGGTTCCCCGTTCCGTTCAGCTCGCCACCGAACTCGCAGGCTTTCCCTGTTTCATCCTTTCAGGTTCTCCGCTCCGCCCAGCCCATGACTGGACTCACAATCCTTCCCTTGCTTATTCCGATTTTTCTCAGTCGCAAGAACAGATTAGGCGACCAATACTAACGCCTAACACTCGCCAATCCGCTCGCAGGGCTACACACTTAACAATCCCTCCATGTTCCCGACCTAAGATCAACTACTCAACTAACAGTAGCAAACTCATCCAGCAAATCCACTCGATTCCTAACACAGGGCCGCAATACCCGATCCTTTCTGTATACCAGAACAAACGGTCTAATCGAAAGTCATCATCCCAAACTGAATATCTCCCAAATCCAACCGCATCCAAAAGCACACTACCTTCCAAAAACCGAGAACGAACCCGGGATACACCCGAACCGAAACCACAACCAATCTTCCATACCAAGAGTTAACCCGATTCCAAGCAGACGAAACTTCTCAGAGAAGGTACCCCATCACCTCGACAATCAAAACCCAATCCGGAACATAACACCTTAAACTTCTAACCAATTCCTAGATCGATTATCCAACCAATTCTTACTACACTGTCGAGAAACCCTAAAAGCCGAGCGCCTCTAATACTACCGAAGTACCGAACTCGCACTTATTAACTTTCACTAACATCTCTGCTACTTATCAAATACCAGCTCGACTTCCATACAGCCAACACTTCCAAAGGGAGATACGCAACCGTATCTCGACAATCCAAACCCGGTCTGAACTTTAACACGCTAACACTCCCATTCGCCTCTGCAGATCGGTTAGCAAATCGATCCGAAATGCCCTGCCTAAAACCTCCATTAACCTATCGCTTCATACACTGATCCATCATTCGAAGGAAAACCTAATACCCGAGCCTAGCATTTCCAATGCTGAAGAACCGAGGTGCTCTTACCGCCAACGAACAAGCACACCAAAAACCATTTCTTCCTCACACCCTCCTGGTTGTTCCACTACAGGCGCCACCGCTACTACTCGACCCGAACGAGGACGGACAGACAAAACTTGAACACTACCACTCCGTAGAATTTACCAACGATCACCCACGCTCTTAGCCGATCAAATTTAACGGAAGTCCAACAACTATCCCAACTTTGACCTGAAATTTATCTCTAAACGAAGATGTGCATCCAAGAATAGAAACAAGACCAATAACCTCCCGGCGACACCACGACGTTGACACGAATCCAGCCGAAACTTCAAACAATTCCAAACGATCCTAACTCGCACAAGCATACTTAACTGACAATCTGACAACAGAACAACATGCAATCACCTCCAACGCATCATTCAAAGACATCGTCCGACCGACCATGAACGATGCTGCCCGAACGGAACTTACACGGTAACGAAAGCACATCCAACTCCGACCGGCTCAACTGATGACGCAATCCTCTTACTCCACATTACAACTTCTAAACCTTGCCACAGACCCTCGGTCTTATCTATGAACTCCGCACCCAACGACCATCCACAAGCAACCACAAAAAAGCTTGATTCAACCCTTAGAACCAACATGCGTTGAACTCCTAGCAACCCTTGAATGATGATGATGAAGTGATTTCTTCTGCGTACAGAAACGTAACACCCAGTCAACATTTCGTACCACACCCGACCTGGACAAACTTCCATTTACTCTGCACCGAACATCCGCATCTCGCAAACTCATAGAGAACATCCTTATCTTAACGTCACAAACTGTCTCCGCCGACCCCTCTTATCACAATGCAGAAAACGAAGTCTAACCCTGACGACCTGAAATTCAGAAGATCCCAACAAGACGCTCACAACCCAACAAAATACACAGCCACAAATCTTCATCTATATACCCAACGGTTCTCCCCTACTTAGGGTTTGAACCCACTAACAGCTAACCCAATAGCTACTGTCGTTCCACTGGCAGTCCACCCTTTACTTACTGACAAACCACAGATAAACACGTGCCTTCACCTACATACTCGGGATAGATCCTGACAAACTACCCGCAGACAAAGAACCAAAACCAAGGCAACCATACAGAAAACGATGAAAGAAGAATCGCGAAAACATACCGACAACGCCCAACGAGGTTTCAATTTTACATCCAGCTACTAAGCCCCATCTTCCAATTCCGGGTCCTCTATCTTCATCTGACAAATACACTCACACTTTAGGGCAACAAAACCCGAATCCAGACTAGCGTCCTTAGACAATCCCTGACAACTCGCCCTGACGTGGCCAACTTGATTATGTGAAACACAAAACCTCCCTCCAGCTTACCGTCCCGACAGTAAGGGTTCTCCACTCTATTTGAAACTGTAGCTTGAAACTTCTTCACCGACAGCTGGCCCAGATCCTGTCACTGCATCATCCGTCCCAGCTGGAGATAGAACTCGATCTCCCTCAACACATCAGCTGACCCCATCTTCATCAAAAGTTTGACGTTAAGCAATGGTCACAAACCTGCTGATCCCCTTTCTCACCAAAACCTGACACCGAGCCATCACCGTCTCCTCCTTCGCGGCGAACTGCTTCCTCAAACAGCGCTAACATCTCTGCCTTGACCGAAACAATCACCGAGGGAACATTTCGAACACAACCCTAGTCACCTCCGTGGCGACCAAATCTTGGACATTCCCTTCACTCATCTCAGGCCCAACCCGGCCTCGCGAACTCAACCCAAGTGCCGAATCATTTCCCTTATATCACCCTTCCTTATTCAGAAATCCGACAAGAACGAGCTACACACTTTCCTAAACACATCGTCTACACGATTCCCTCGTCTACAGACTCCTTAGGTTCATCGGATCTCCCTCGTTCCAGGTACGAATCTTGTGCTTCCAATAGTACGAGCCCTTGTACTAACTTCCACACCTATTCATACTTGTTCCGAAGATTGTCCCGGTTCGCTAAGTTGCCTTGCTCCCTAGGGCATTCAGATATCATCCAAACCACCCTGCACCGAAGTGCCTAACACTCTTCCTAGTCTACCTAGGAATTCCACACTTCACCCGCACCACAAGAACTTCTACCCATACCACCAGGTCGTCTCGTGAACACATAATTGTATGCAATAAGAACAGGTAGACAGTCGAATAGATGTCCCTACCTTAAAGTCTCAACTCACAACCAAACAAGCAATATCAAGTAAGGCCGGTTCAAGAATCCTAAGGCTATCCGATCCTATTACATACAATCCTAAAGCATTTCTTTAACCTCCTAGCAGCACAAGCTAGGTCCAAAAGGCACACACAAGCAACACATAGCAGGTAACACACAGTGAGCAGCAAACTAGGCAAAAGGCATCCCTATGATCCAGGCCAATTCTATCATCAATTTCCTGAGTGGGTCCTTAGTTTATTTCTAGCATATATCACATCATCATCATATCATTAACACATAAGGTCATGTATATTTTGGGAATTAACCACTTACTTGATCTCCGGCTGACTATACACATCACATCTCATCCTTTTTCAAAATCCATTTATCCGTTTAAAAGCTTAAGTCAGGTATTCATACCATGTTTCAAACTCCTAAGCAACAATCAAACAAGAACATGCAAGGGAATCTTCCACACGTTACTCTACCTAACCCCTTAGAATTTCTTTAGAAACAATTTTTCCTTTAATGGTCGTTTTAGAAAATCTTTTTATCCCCAGATTGAGTTTGGAATCACAGTTATGTTCATCCAAATCCTTGGATTCACATTCATGTTCATCCAAATCATAAACCCCCAAATTCTAGGGTTCTTGAGCTAAAATTCCCAAAATTAACAAAACCTTTGAATAATTTGTATAATCTTGACATAACCTCATGTACAGAATTTGGAAATCATGTAGCTCACTTGGAATCATAACTGAAACTGAAATTTCAGTTCATCCCGTGAAGAACCAACTCAAGAACTTAAGCTAGATGATCTTTACTAACCTTAATTGCTTGAAACTTCCAATTTCCAAGCTTCAAACCCGTTTTCCACCTTCAATCTCCACAAGTACTGCATAAACCGTGCACAAGAAATTCTCCCGAGGCTTCTACACATTTCTGAACATATGGGAGATATTTCTTTATTTTTATATTTTTAGATTTTACAGTTTAGTCCCTCAAGTTTCCTTTCTTGGACTTTGACCACCAAAGCCAATTATTTTTACATAGAATCTAATTTCTCACATTTTTAGTCCTAAAATTGGAAATAAACTTTAATGATAATTTCTGCATGTGGTCAAATGACCAATTTACCCTTTTTTATGGTAAAATGACCAAATTACCCTTACAAACATAATTTCTCACACTTTTACTCCAAACTCTTGGAATTTTACCACGTTTCCAAATAAATTGTTTTAACACTTTCAAATTTTTTTTTTTGGTCTTTTCCTTACGTATTTTCTCGAATATAAATTCGAGATTTTTGGGTCCCTCAAACCAATACTCTGATACCAACTCGTAACGTCTCAAATCCAATAATAAAAAATTTCTTTTAAAAACGGTTCAAATATATAAAACGGTTTATCAATTAAAACCATTTAAATTAAAAAACTTGTATTTAAACATTAGAAATTGTATTTATCAAAATGTTTACAACATTATTCAGCGGAAGACTTAATTATCAAAACCTCAAATGTGGTACGGTTACGCCGTGCTCCAAGCTCAAGCCAACAATTACCTAAAAAATAGTAAGGGTGATCGAGCTCACCCTGATCCATCGCATAAGCACAATCACAAAAAGGTCATCGAGTACCCTAAAATATCACACAAGCCATCGCATAAGCACAATCACAAAAAGGTCATCGAGCTCACCCTGATCCACCTCGGCTAAGGACTCACGAGCTCGCCCCGTTCCGTCCTTCACCGAATAAACTCATTCTTTGACTCACGGCCTCGCTACAATCTTGTCGGCAAACATGTAAGGCACATACATCACATCATTACACAAAGTAGTAAAGCTACCTATGCATGCAACATCATCCATAGTATAGTGAGAAGACTCACTTGATCCGCCAAGCCAAACAACACTCCTCGTGTACGTTCACAGATCTGACAACGCGAACGTCCTAACAAGAAAAACATCTACTTTGAACTTCCTAAGTCCCCTAGAAGATAATCCTATAAGACCGGTGTCCAAAACCCTCAAGTTTGACCAAAAGTCAAACTGATTAAAAAGTCAATGGTCAACACTCAAAGTCAACAAAAGTCTACAGCACAGTTAGCTGCCGCTAACTCCCCAAATTAGTGTCGCTAACTATGAACAGATCCAAAAGTCCATTCAGTTCTTAATCCATTCAGCCAAAGTCTCAATCCATTCACGGATCTTCCAAACAATCCTAAATCCATAAAAATCCTAACTCTATTCTCCCAAACAACACTAAACAAGATCCTGAACAAGATTCAAGTACAAGATGGTCAAAATTAACCAAAATCATCAACGAGAGTTTAGCTTACTCTCTACAACATCCCAAAGGTTCAAATTAGAGATTTAAGGCATAAAGTTTCCAACTTTATCCTTCCAAAACCATAGTCAAACATTACAAGGGACCATTACACTATTTTACTCCATAAAACCCATCAAAATCATAAAAAAAACTCATAAAGATGCATAAAGGTGAGAACTTGACTCATAATGGTCCAGAAAATTGCAGATCTTTGAAGCTCTAGGCAAGAAAACGACTTGTAGCATCAACACCTTCCTTCTAACATCATCCAAGCTCCATAAATCCATCCAAGAAGACTAAAAATGTCAAAAACCCAGCCAAGATGACTTGAGAGATAAAAGAGGCGACTTGGAGGCTGTGGAATGACCAAAAACGGCTACCCTAGGGTTTCCTTATCTTTAAATATGGCCTAACATGAAAAATCTAAGGTTTTGGCCCAAATAGGACCATTAGCGTCGCTAACCCTAAAGTTAGCGTCGTTAACCTCGAACGTGCATACCCAGTAATACATATCGCAACCACGACGCAAAGATCTGGACTCCTGGCACATTAGCGTCTCTAATGGCCTCATTAGCGAAGCTAATGCCCCCTGCA
This sequence comes from Cichorium intybus, assembly GCA_023525715.1. Lineage (NCBI taxonomy): Eukaryota > Viridiplantae > Streptophyta > Magnoliopsida > Asterales > Asteraceae > Cichorium > Cichorium intybus. Next base: position 23,045,880 of record CM042015.1, read on the forward strand.
CCTTTTTCCTGAATTTTGGTTTCCCTAATTCGCAGACTTTGACTTTTAAAAACCGAAACTTGGACTTCTCGGGATTAGGGTCTTACATTTAATCAGATCCATCTACTTTTTAAATGATTGACTAAGATTAGCTTTTTTGGTTTCTAACATTTTAATGATTCTCATTTGAACCATTATATATATATATATATATATATATATATATATATATATATATATATATATAATTATATATATATATATATATATATATGTATGTCAAATCGGTTTTTTTATCACCGGTTTTATGTAGGGTTATTTATTAAAATTTTATTAATTAATTAATGTGTGATCAAATCCCATGAATGTAGGAAACGTATTTCTGTATCTTCTATTTGGTCAAAATATTTTCATATTCATATTTATTCATTCTATAATTTTGTAGTTTCAGCTGCATTTTCAAGATCAAAGGTTTTTCTGTATTTTTATTTTCTTCGACAACGAAATGTCTCAATCGATCGACAATTCTGTGAATGATGATCAAGGAATCAATATTTAACAACCGAGGATTCAGCATCGTCCTCCTCGCAAATGTAGTGCATGTGGCGAGTTGGGATATCACGACTCTCGTAATTGCCCCAAGAAGAAGAAAATTATGCAAGAGAAGAGCAAGGGTATTAGAAGTTATGAATGAGTTTATCATGTTTTTACTTTTAGTTTTTATTATTTTTTAAATATTGGATTGATGTTATAAAATCCTAGAGATGAGTTTTGATATTTGATGTACTTTTGATTATGCTTTCTCTGTTGAATTAATGAATTTTCATTTCAGTATAATTTATATGTTTGATGTGTTTTCTTGTTAGATGATGTTGATCACAATATGTCTTCTGACAAAAATTTGTGAAGCTTATGAAACTCCTAATCAATAACATATTGTTGATTTAGATGGTATCACGAATCATGTTGATGCGTCAACTTCTACTCCTGAAACAATTCCTACTCTAAACATCCACCTAATAATATAAAAGGAAAGATCGTTTTTGCTCGATCTTCTCCTCCAGTAGCTTTATCAGATCGATTAGAGAGTTAAGGATCTGGTAATTTTTTGTGGTGACTTTTCTCACCATTACCTTCTCCAAAAGAGCAGCACTAGTTGGGGGCTTGATTGCCATTTGTTTAAGAAGGTCTTCTTGCTCATCAATCTATTTAGCAATAAGCTTCATCATATTCTCTGCCCATGCAAGCTTGTTACAGTATTGTCGTAACTCTTCTTGAATCTCCTATTTTTAAACTTTTGACGTGATGTGTTGAACAAATGCAGATGAAAGCATTAATCAATTTTCGAGAGTTTTGAACTGTATATGGTATATGGAATATGGAGAATGTTTGCGTGCGATCCTATAAATAAGTGTTTAGGTTTAAATAATAAATTTTTTTTTGGAATCGGCAGTTGATCAACGGAAGCCCCTCCACATTTTTCAATGGAGGCCCGAGTTCGAATCATCCAAGGGCAGATCGAACCCATAGGGATTCCAGGGAGAAAACTCCACTAATGGAACCTTAGAGCCTAAGCTCTGCAGGATGCAGGGAACGAACCCTGATCTCCGCCCCACAGTGGGTAAAACCCGGTGCCTCTTCCCAGCTAAGCTGGAAGTCCTTGGCGTTTAAATAATAAATATAGTTGATTAACCTTCATACGGTTTCAATAACTTTTCGAATCTTGTTGATGATTTAACTCCTATCATAATTGTTATAGATAATGTAAGATTTTGTTTACTCACACTCATTTAATTTTTTTGAACGACAATAAAAACTTTATAAACAAAGAACTCCAGCAGGGAGCTGGAACAAAGCAGAAAACAGAGTACAACGTTTGGAAAAAAGATACAAAATACCACTATCTAAGACAACACCAAATATGGCAACTACATATACAAACACTTGAATGAAAATAAGCAACAGATGCCCCAACTCTCAATCCGACTGAACCAAATGAGGCTTAGAAGATCTACACATCAAGAACCGACTTCAAGAAGATAAAGATAAACACCTTCTAGGCTTCAAAGAGATGCATCGGAAACAAGAACCAAATAACTTCAAAAAGCCCCTTTCAGCGAACTGTAACAAACCCAAGGGTATTTTCGTCCAGAAGCAACACCAAAAGAAACCATCAACTGCTATCCAAAAACAGGGCCAAATAAGCCCATGCCTGAAAGAACATGAACATCACCAAGGGTATTTTGGTCCATAGATACTAAACTGAACAAAACTTCAGACGTAATCCTTAACTCTGGGAATAAACGATGACCTGAGCAGCTACAAAGACGGAATTGATCCAATGAAGAGGTCTCGTGAACGGCGAAGAGCAGGCAACAACATAGATTCCAAATAAGGGCTTGAACAGGATTCATCATATGCGAACTGCAGAATAACCCAATGCAACATTCATTTAATGCAAATACATTTTCCCATATTCTTAGTGGTAATCTTCTTATATCTATCATGATTTGAATCGATTTGCATGATTTTTTAAATATTAAATGATTCTTTGAAAATATTAATCGTTGTTCCATTTAATATGGGTTTAATATCCGTCTTTATCCATTCCTTATTTCTTATTATAAATATTACTTGTTCTTTGTTTCCTTTCCATCATATCTATAAAGGTTTACACATATTCTTCTTAGAAATTAAATCGGTATATACTCATCTCTTCTAAAGGTTTCCAAGATGATGAACGTTGACATGCAGACCGTGTCCAAAGAAGTTACTTCATATGCAAAAAAACAATATCAAGATCAAAGTTAATATGATTTTTATATAAAGATGGAGTTGATCACGCTTGGGTGTCACATCGAGTCAAGGAAGAGGTACAGATTCGTTTTGTCGAAGAATCGTGAAAATACAAAAGGTTGGTTTCCAAGTGATTACTATTCATCCCACTTTGACTTTATCGACAAAGAAGTAGATTTTTGTGAAGATATTCATCAACAGATCGAGAAGATTCGAATCAACCTCGAGTATTGGGTTAAAACTTTCGAGGAATTTATTAAGAAATAATGTAATTTTCTTAGTTTGAAGTTTTATTTTTATGTTTTATTGTTTTTTGAACATATGTTTTTTTCTTTTTGGTATTGACGACCCTAATAATATCAAGTATTTTAGTCGTCGTTGAGCCCCGTTTTGAGTAAAATATATATCTTAAACTCCCATATTACTCACGTTTTGTGTCAAAGTATTTGGACATGTTTTTAGTGTAAATACTAGAGTTTTAGTGCAAATTTGGAGAAGTTACGGGAGAAAACGGACAAACCAGGCGAAGCACGAAAAGTTAGTGGTGCTAACCTTCCTGTTAGCGTCGCTAACATGCCAAAGGAGGGAAAATATTCGTTTCAAAATTCAGATAAGCGCGTGGAATCTTCTAGAAGCTACATCAGTGCCACTAACATTAAAGTTAGCGACGCTAATGTCCAAAAACGATAAAAGTCAGCATTTTTGAATTTCAAACTCCGAGATTACGGGGCCTGGATGAGGCGCGCGTCGCGGGAAAGGCTTGTCTGAGGCGTGGGGAACACATTTTTGCACCACTATTAATACCGGAGTCCCGTCCGACTTTTGAAGCATCCCTGAGACGTCAAGGAGGAATCCGGAAGGCTGATTTTGTGATTTTTCTCAGTTACATCAATATTTTGGTTAGATCTTTGGTATTTTTATCGTTTTATCAATTCGGTATCAAGGTATTCCGCAATTGAAATTTACTTCGATTACTCGATGTTCGTTTGGATTCGTAGTTTCTTATTTTAGTAGTTAAATAGCTAGTAGTAGATTTGGATTTGATTGTTTGAATGTTGGTTTGATTTGTATTTATAAAAGTAATCATTCGGTTATCGTTACGTTATTTATCGTTTTCTCGATCTGCAATCAGATCTGAGTTTGTTATTTTGATTTATTTGGTTTTTGGTTTGTTCTCACGTGTTATTGATCCGCCGTCTATAGAGTGACACTATAGGTCGGTTTATCGACACAGAGCCAACCACTGACTCCACGGTTCGACCCTTACTTGCAGCTAGCTAGTGAGCTGTAAGGTTAAATCTAGTATTTTTTACCGCATCGACAACTGCGACGATATCAAATTTTGACGCCGTTGTCGGGGAGTTATGTGCTTGACACTCTGTGTCAGTTTTGATTTCTCTTTTGATGTTCGATTTTAGTTTTTTGATTGTCTATATGTGTACGTCCTCGTAATGGGCAATTACATGTTATCGGGCCAAAATATGTGTTATGGGGCCCGATCTATTACAAAAATAGACGTAGGAAATATGGTGGTCTGATCTATAAGCATTACGAGAATGATTACAACAATGAATCATTGAATGACAATGGGTATGGAAATTTGAACCAGTACGAACAAAATCGGTACACCAATAATGACACATGTGGAGAGTATGAAAGTCTGGCCGACAACCATTACGAGAATGATTGCAACAATAGATCATTCAATGACAATGGATGGCGGACCGATGAGTCAACTAAATCTAAAAATTACGCGAGGATGGCTCGCATCTTAGAAATGATGGCCGAAACCGTCCAAACAAATAAGGATGTGGCCAATTCCCTTTCAAGAATGCAAAATTCAGTAGATCAGTTGAGTGAAAATATGAGATTTCCATCATACTCGCCAGAACCCGAGACGAGTGATTTTAATATCAATAATACCGTGTGTGAACCTGCATCACCTGGAGATGTGATGGAAGGTCATAAACCTTGGGAAAGTCAGAGACCACTGAGATGGCCGAAAAGGTTGTTGAGGAAGAGGTTGTAGGTGACAATACTACCCCTGACTTAACAACTTTTGATGTTTTTGAGAATGTTGATAATGTTGATCTGGTGATGGTATATCTATACCATCACCGGACAATTTGGTCGAAGAGGAAGTTGAGGAGGGGGTTGTAAGTGACAAACTGACAATACTAACCCCCACCCAACAATTCCAGAAATTGTTGAAATTGTCGATACTTTTGAAATTCAAGATCTGGTGATGGTATGAATCCATACCATCACCAAATAACATGGTCGAAATGGTTACTGAGGGAGGGGGCGTAGATGACAATACCACTCCAAACCCAACAATTTTTAAAAATTTTGAACATTTTGAAAGTACAAATTTGGTGATGAGTGAAGTTGTACCATCACCAGACAAAGCCAGTCGCTCACTCTTGGTACCGATCCACCTGTTGGACGACGATCAAGAAGATGATGTCGACGATGTGGTCTTAGAAAATAAAAAACACAATTTTATCAACACTCATGACCCGTTATGAGTGGAAAATCAGATGTGATCAATACCATCGACGAGGACACTCGGAAGCATATAAATATTATGCCTCCCGATCCCATCCGATTGGAAAATTTTTATTGGTACTGCATACCAAAACTGCAAGTTGCATACAACATGCAATATGAGAACAAATGTTGCGCAAAACAATTACTGGGAGTGGCACTGGACGTGCGCCACATCACACTGGTGATCTTGAAGAGACACCACAGAAAGGATCGAGCCTAAAGGTTTAAAGCAACTTCCAAGCATTCGCGCGAAATAATCAGAAAACGACAACCGGGTAGCAACACCAGAACCGACAAGCCATTTGATCCAGCAAAGCTGGAGGAACAGTGGGTCAGTGAATGAACGGTGGGAATCGGAAATCAACAAATTCAAATAGCGTACGACCCACCGTAGCCACGAGAGGACTGTCCAGCTAAAAGACCGAGCAAAGAAGCGCTTTCGGGAGGCAACCCGACATTTCGATAAGTATTTTGATTTTTGTTTTCAATTTTTAGTTTTTATTTCGTCAAAATATCACTTGTAAAACTTTTCAAAAACGACACAGCATAGCCCAAGTGTGGGGTGGTCAAATGGGACTTTAAAATAATTGAAAATTGCGAAAAAAAATGGAAAAAAGCATGTTAGGGCCGCTATATTTTGAAGTTAGCAACGCTAACTTCTGGTCAACGCGTGTCAGCCTTAAATCTTGTTAGAGTCACTAATTTCAAAACCCCCCCACACCCCTTTCGCGTCTGCCAAGCCGAACACGCACACACCCACCAGATTTCTTCAATTTTCACGTAAATTTTCCAGCCAAACTCCGACTAAACATTCAAGGTACGTATCTCGAGCTTGCAATTACGATTTAACATACGAATCATGCCAATAATCACAATTTTTCGCTCGGTTTGGGGGTTTCGGCCCAACCGAAGGGTTTTCACGATTTCGATGGTTTTCTGGCTCATTTTTCACAAATTTCGCACTTAGGGTTTGTTTTTCGGTAGGTTAGAAACATATTGCTATGTTCAATTCGTGCTTTAACAGGTTGAAATCGAAAAAGTTGAAACTATGGCTCGGATTAGGGTTTTTGGTAAAAATCGATTAAATGCTCAAACTTGTGGCTAGTTTTTGGTGAAATTGACAGAGGGCTTTTGATAATTGTTAGTTTAGAATGCTATTGGAGTCTTCAATTTGACAAAAACATGTCGGATTCAAAAATCAAGAAATCGAGGTTTCATAATTGGGGATTTTTTACCCAAATGAGAAATTAGGGCGATTTTAGCTTGTTTTTCTAAAATTAAACTTAGGGCTTTTGCTAGTCACTAGTTTAGAAACATATTGGTGTAATCAATTTGAAAAACGGACAAAAATTGAAAAATCGAAAAAAATTGGGGCTGCGTTCGTCAGTAGCGGGGCTGATCTTTTGATTAGTGTCGCTATTGATGCCAAGGACCAATCTTGCAACTATTTCTCATATTTGTACACTGGATTTTGTTCTTGATTGAATTTTACAGATGGCACAACGCGTGAGACATCTTGTTGCTGTCGGTGCGCTACCAGAGCACCCGTTTTTAGAGTTCATTGAGGGACTACCGGGGACCACGAGGGCCGTGACACGATTGACAGTACTAGCTGTCGAGAGGTCGAGGTTACACCATCGCTAGACAGGACACTTGCAGCAACTTCAAGCATCACACCTCAGTTATAGCAACACTTGATCCACTCCTGGACCGGTGCTGATGGCGTTCGCACTTTCACATGCCGCAACTGGGATCGCCTCATCGCGGCAAATGAGACTTGTTACTCGGAGCCCATCCTAGAGTTCGGCGCTACATGTTATTAGGGAGTATGCGGGGATGACTTGTCCCAGCAAACTGTAACATCCGTGTTTGGGCCTAACCGAATTAGGCTAATTTGGTTAAATAAAATTTTTGAAAACTTAAAATGAATTCAGAAGCATTTGTTTAGCATAAAAGAATAAATGATTTTATGAAATTAGAATGTTTCATAAGTCGTTGCTGCTATATACAAATGTTCAAATAAGAATTTATACACTTATTTCTCATATTATCATTTTCATTATTTATATTATATTAGATGGGCAAATTAGTAATTTGTCAAATAAGAAATTGCTATTTTGACAATAAGTTTCATGATTATAATAATGATGACATAGGTATATGTGGTGAATTCAATTGTATAAACTTTCAATAATTTTAACTAGCATCACTTTGAAGATTTAAAGCATATGTGGTATATGTCTTAATAGGATATCATATAATCGGAAGGGTATTTTCGTAATTTCGTAGATAAGAGTTATAAAAGGGGCATATTGGTAATTTCATAAATATGACATGTGCATGGTGGGTAATCTAGTAATTTTTTTCCATGACTTGAGAAGCACTAGTGGATGCTCCATATTCCTAACAAATCTGAGAAGGCAAATTCAGGGAGAAATGACCAATTCATGCATGAGGGTACTACGGTAATTTGGCAAGGAAATGGCAAGCATACTTCTATATTCCTTGATGGTGGTGTTTGTTGCTGTAACAACTCCAACATCAGAAGGAGGAGAGAGAGAGAGAGAGAGAGAGAGAGAGAGAGCAGGTTAGAGAGAGATAGGGTAATGTGCAATCTGTTATCTGGTGAGTGTGTGAGAGGAGGCGAGGTTGAGTGATGGCAGTGTAAATGGGAGAAAATAGAAAGAAGATAGAGTGACGATAGGGGAGTTCCTCTCTGTGAGTTCGCTAGCAAGTCAACAACTGTGGTTATGAGGAGAAAACGAGAGACAGAGGAATCGAAAAGGAATGAGAGGGGTGGCAGTGAGACTTCAACCTTAACCTTGATGATCATGGCGGATGGAAAAGAAGCAAGCGATGACAACAAGTTGGGGAAACAAGAGTAATAGAACGAGCAGGGATTATGTCTGCCTTGCTTCGACATCCGGTTGTATTTCAGTCGATCGGAGATAGAAAGAGAGCGGGAGGGAGATCGAGAGGAGGACGGTTGGTCGATGAAGGAGGTTGAAGGCGTTATCAGTCGGGGGAGATGGGTGGCATAGGAGCAGGGGCAAGAGGCAACCCAGAGGGGGATACCTTGGCTACGACATTGCCGTCGGAGTGCAAATCGACGGAGATGGAAGCTTCGCCAGTGAAGAAGTTTTGGTCGTGATGTTGGTGTCACCTAAGATGAGGCATTACAGGGGCGAAACTAGAAACTTTTTAAAGGGGGGGCCGAACTTTCAAACAGGGGCCAAATAGCTTCTTCTATTTTTTACCGCAGGGGCCAAAAAGCTAATACTTTGAATATATGAACCATGAATGCAAATAACTTATATATATATGCTACTTCTAACGTTGAAAACCGGGGGGGCCATGGCCCCAGCTGGCACCACTGAGGCATTACCGAAGAAGATGAAGATGGACCTAGGTTGATGATTAGCCAAGGATTAAATGGGGAGTAAGAGAAATTCCGATGTGGCCGAAGTGCTTATCAGTGGGTTTCATGGGTGACCGTCGGAGATGGATGTGTTGTCGGAGGAGAGTGTTTGGCTGGAGAAGATGCACTGAGGTCGCCTGACCTGGCGGTGGTGTTGGCTAGGGCGAGTCGTGACTGCGATATTGAGGTAACGGAACTAAAGCCCAAATTCTGTATAAGGTTGTCTTCATTTTTCGTTTGGGCTGCTGTAGTGGGCCGTTATGTCCTTGGGCTATATTTGAGTCCGATGGAGTATGTTAAATGGACCTAGGTTTAATGGACTCAAGTTATTTGATCAAATTAATAGCATGGACTTAAGATTTACCTTTTGATTAAATTCTAATTATCTATTAAAACGTAATTATTTGAATACTCAATTAGTAATTGGATGAGTTTAGTTTAATTAGTATATGATAATTGAAATTCATTCATTCGTTATTATTTTTATCTAGACGATTAATTATCTATGATGTGAGTGTATTAATTAAACGTAACCTAAACTCATTATTATTGATAATATGAGTTATAAACCAAGATAGTTAGATTAATTCAAAGTGTTTTTACTTATTATATATAATAATATATTAGGTGAGTTAGAGGGCCGTGCTTGGAGGATGATTTAAGTAACGAAAAGAAAGTACATTGCTACTATAGGTGAGGAAAAAATTACAATTTCAAATACAAAAGTTAAGTGTATGGAAAACTTTGAACAAGTCCAGAAAATATGATTCCATTTTAGAACAATCACATATGAAAAAAAATTCAAAATAGCATTGGAAAGTGTGTAAAAAGAAAATGAAGAAAAACATGAATGAGATTAATAATAAAACTGGTTAAGTCGTTGGAAATAAAATTGGAACTGTTGGTCCCTATAAACTGCCATGTCTAATATATAAGGAGCTTCAAGACATATGTTCTGCATTCAGTTATTAATTATGCTAGTAATGTCATATTTGAATTTATTGTAAACATGCTATTAATCCCACGGATGTTCTTTTAGGAATCTTTAGAGTTGTGAGGGAGTATTCGTAAAACAAAAGTAACATCGTCTATTCTGGTAAAAAAAATGAACTTTCATTGCCATTCCCATCATTTCCTATTTTGTACCATCATCCACAAGGCTGGCATTGTAGATACAATTTGATGCAATCCACACCTCCGGCTCGATATAATCTCCTAACAACACAAAATTGGCATTTAGTAAAATAAACTTTACATAAATTTTCGCATATTACTATATTAGCACACCCTACTTCAATTTTCAATTTTCATTCATAACAGTAACCTAATTATCGTGTCATTCCATAAAATTTTACATATTACATATTTAAAAATTGATGTTGTCCTTTCTATAAGGTAATGTATGGCACCACTGGCGGTGGGGAGGTGGTTAAAAGTTGTCCTCTATTAGACATTAGTACGGTGAAAATTGTCTATATATCAAGCAACTCTAATTTAATCATCATATCACTACCAAACAAATTAACTTAAGCAATTTAATTAATTGGTATACTCTCATAGTTCTCGAATCTTTGGTGTTGTGTATTTGATTTGATCAAATATCCATAATCCAAACCAATTCATCCATTCAAATTTAAACACAAAGAAGTTTAATCATAAACATATAAACCATTTTTCTTGTTTATACAAATACTAATACTGATCACTTTCACTTTAAAGAAAAATATCACATCTTTCTTTTTGTGACTTCTGTGTTTGAAATTAATGAAAGACGGACAAAAAACAACGATTTAAATTCTTTTTTTATTCAGTCTCTTTCATTAATCTTATTCATAATCATTTAAGTTCTATCAACTTCAAATTTCTTGCATAAGAATATGGATTTATAAAATGTGAAAAATGTAAATGATACAAAAATGGTAAGGAGCTGAAGATAGAATTGACCATGCTTTCCAGCCTGGAGCAACATTGCCCCTTACAATAGGGAAAGCATTCTCACCCTATTGTTTAAGATATGACCTATAATCAATAGTTTATAAAAATGTTTTTGTTTTCATAAATATAAGAATCTAATAACAAAAGATCACTAAGCACTTACAGCTACAACACAATCGTAGCCACATTTGCCAACTTGTATTGTATTTACGATGAGTGTCATTTAAAATACGAATCCTAACCCACTTTTAGACATATCATGATGAAACTTTCAACCATTATTTAAAAGAGAGGGAGTACCAGTTGCTTAGTAAGAAGTTAAAGAACCGTTCGTCAATATTCGTTAATCTATTGGTAGAGTTAAAGTGGTCAGAAAGCATCCTTCAAGTCTATGACGATATGCATAAAAGCATATGTTTAGCTCTTAAATAAACAATAATAATAACAAGTCTCAAGCTTTCTTCATGTTAATCCATATTTATATAATTAATCTCTTTTATAACAGAGTATAGTCATCTAAAAATCATAAAAACTAATAACAAATTAAATTCATATTTCAAGAAACTTTCAACACATTCAAGAATAAGAAAAATAAAACGACAAATGGACGGAAAGATCTTGGGAAAATCAACAAACGGTGTGCCCACTGGCATAACAGATCTGAAGAATCACTTGCAATCACAAACAATATTGTATTGAATACATTATATTATGATATTTTTAGATTTGAAAAAAGAAAAAAGAAAGCCCTTACTTCTTTGCAGCCATGAAGATCATCAGATGACCGATAAATATCGCTTTTTCATAATCGAACCGAATCCCACTTCCTCATTTTGAAGGAAACACCAAGAAAAAATTGTTAAATCAAGGAACCGGGAATCTCCAAACTTGTTAATCTAACCTAGTCAACAAGAAAGTCAAGTTTCACCATAAATAGGGTATCGATTTGAATGTGAAGATTCAGATATAGGAGTTGACAATGTGAATATTCACTATACCCTTCTCTCTTTCGGCGTGTGGACAGCTGTATCGTTCCTTTCTGTGGAAATAACAAAAACCACTGATCGGTTTGTTAAATTGATTAAGTTGAATGATAATATAAGACCGATCGAAGAGAAAAAGTGGGAAAGAGGCCTCGAATTACCAGGAAATTAAAATGATACATTTATCAGTGATGAAGAGAGCGTGATTGAATACACACACATCTATAAAAGAAACACATGAAGGTCTATCATATGGAAGGACGAAAATACCCACAAAAAATAGTATACCCGGTAACACGTACGACATATTGATACTCCCTCTTCAAACAAACAGAACGCTCCTGAAAGAATAAAAGGATGATATATTTTTTCAAATTAGTTCCCTCGTAGGAAAAAACCTACAAAACCCATGAATTATTGAATTAAAAATGAGGTTTCCTAAAATTGCAATGATTTCTTTTTAGAGTTGATTGTGCATCAGATACGAGAAAACGAAATCAGAAAAAGTGGGTTAGATGGAGTGAAGTTACAACAATACCTGTGAAAACTGTAACTAAGATGGTAGAATAGGATTTGTGTACCGAGAAAACCGCAGAAATACAACAGGGGAAGCATACGTTAGCAACTGTAATTCTGAATATCCCTCACCGACCTTTGGCAGTATTTCAGAAAGGAAAACGAAAAGCATCAACTAAGAGAAGAAGGAAACATGAGGTACCTCTTATTCATAAAATGTTAGAGAGAGGGGTAGGGGAATTTTCAATAGAGAGGCGACTGGAAGTATCGTTGGTGGGAGAAAGCAAGGAGGAGGTGTGACGGTATATTGGGAGAAGGAGAGACGGTGGTAGCGGTTGATTACGCGTGTCCAAAACGTGGCATGGGACACAGTCCGCTTTAATGACTAACTAGGTTATAAACTCGTGTGATACACGGATTGACAGCTTAAAATACATAGAATAAGTTAAATGTTATAATAGAAACCTTACATCAAAAGAGACCAAATTTGAAAATATATAATAATGACTCTTGAAATTGAGCTATGAGTGGCTTAGTTTGAAATGAACAAAGTTGGACCATAAGAAGCAAAGAAAGTTGGATGCTTCAAATAAACAAAAGAAGCTAGAAATAGGAAATATAAAAATAAGAACAGGAGCACTTCTTGGACAGTTTCAGCCATGACAAGTTAAGTCATTATATTACTATAAATTTTATGTAGTATCGTTCAAAGCATAAATTAGTTATATGTTCTTGCATAAACTTATTAAAATTAATGTGTTCGTGATCATGATAATAAATAAATGAATGATATTAACTTTGAAATTTTTAAGTGAATATCATAATCATTAATAATTCATTTAAGTAAATTTTATAAGTCAATGCTCCAATTGTTAATGTTTTATAAGTGAATGCTCTTGTCGTAAATATTTAGTTAATAATATATCATATTTAATCATTATATTTCATTAAGTCATTTGAGTTATTAATACATATTCCCTTTTCTCCCTGTCGTTGCACATTCACATCCAAATTGATGTTTTTATTGTATAAAAGTGTGAACCGACTAATTCACATATGCCAAACAAATTAAATTAATAAGAAAAAAGTGAAAAAAGAATTATTTTTGCAATCTCAGTCCATCTGTTCCCAAATATCCAATGTTCTTGTCATTTCTTCCCAAGTTTCTCAAATTTTTATCTGAATTAGACGACTGAGGTCAAACTCAAGTCAAAATGTGTGAAATAAAGTCAAACCATGTTTAAAGGGCTTCCTTTACAACTGCTCTTCTTCTTTTTAGCATAATTTCTTTACAACAATATAATTGCCTATTATATCCTTAATAATATGAGAAACAAAAAGGAGGAGGCGTATACCAAGACTGAATGTTAGGATGCATCAGATGGCATGAGACATTCCAATAATTGATATTAAGAACCGAAGTTGTTGTACGTCATTCCTTGAAATCAAAAGATATCTTCCCCTATAAATCATTCACATTTCTATGAGTAACCATTATACAACCTTTGACTGTAGAAAAACAGTTTTTTATTATCTAAAATCAAACCTGATCTGCACATGTGGCATCCTATGAACATGTGGCATCCTATGAACATGTGGCATCCTATGTTGCATCAGATTCCTGGGCATCATATGGAAGAAGTTATTACCGGTACTCTTAGGTTCAATACTTCTTTTCACTTAATATCTTGTAAAAATTCTTTATCTAGGTCAATTGATTTCATGTCCAACAATATGGATGTATAAAGGAAAATTAGGGCTCTAAAATATATGGAAACAAAAAAATGAAATTGAAACTTACTTGTACACTGAAGAAAGAATCTGTGATTTTTGAGAAAGGAGAGAAACAAGAGGGCGTCATATTCAATGTCGTGGCTGAGTAATACCCTAAATCGCTACTCCCAGTAGCAAATCGCTATATGTGCTAAAAAACTCTGAATTTAGACAGAATATTTATCAGATTTGTTTGATAGAGTTCATACATATATAAAAAGCATACAAATGGAGCATCAAAAAAAATATTCTCTTTTCATTAATTGGTCCCCATGGATTGTATACCTTTCTCACTTCTTTGTCGGGTTATATATCTACAATTCCTCACCACAATTTCATAAGAAATCAATAAAATGGCCGTTGATTGTTAAAAAAATAAATAAAATAAAAACGAAATGAGGGAAGGGGTACCTCTCATCTTGCAGCAGGGAATACGTGCTTGAAGCAGGGAATACGTGATTGTTCTTTGAATGAATGAAATTGGAGGAGACGATAGGTAGCTAATTTCTAGGGTGAAAATCGGAAACAGTTATCAGTTTCCTAATATCTTGCAAATTGCAATCCTAGTTTGAAATTCAAATTCAGTAATTTAAGGCATTGTTAGTTACGGATAATGTCAATAGCGGGAAAACAAAATCAAGCCAAAGCAGAAATTGACACGTGGCATATTGATACACTAAGAAATTGACATGTGGTAAAAAAATGGATTGCTTTATTAGAATAGATAGATCTAATTTTCTTGTTGAACACGGCTAACACGCGCTTAAAGAAACGATCACGCGCTCTTCTAAGAGCACAACTCTCCAACTTCTTAAGTCCATTTGCTGTAAATCTAAGGATACCTATGATTATATAGAATAATGATATAATATTATTTTGAGTAAAAGTGATTTAAAACCTATTGTTGGAAATAACAGGGTTTTTAAAGAAAGATTATGTCACATAGTGAATTTTAACAATATGTGTGACTTTTAGGTGACAAAATGTTGTTTGATAAACAATATAACATTTCTTTATGTCTAGTGTAAGCACGATGAGTTGTTTAAAATGATTTTTAGGATGAACGTTTAAACCTTGTCCTCATCTCGACGTATGTTCAATGATTAGATAAGACTTTAAGTAAGCTGGGAAATTGTGACACCGTTAGATTGCGTATTAATTTTTATTCGAATGGATCATAGGAAATTTGGAGGTTGGGCAGATGTTGTCTAGGATTGGATGTTTCGGGCACGAGGACATTGTGGGATTAGCGTTGACTTATCAGTCAACCTTCAGGTGAGTTTATCGGGAGTAGACATCCCAATTTCTATCTTTTGTGTGAGTTATCTATTACTTTCATGCAATCTTTTATGTGCTATTTGATTTATTAGTACTATGTGTGCATTGCATGAAATGAGTCCTTTCAAAGATGTTTTCAAATAAAGATTATGATGTTGTTTTGAAAGACGTTTTGAGCATCCTATTTGTGCATTGCATTGCATATAGGATGGGATTGACCGTGTGAACCTTATGATGACCTTAACGATGTTTGGCTGAGATAGCCACCTTTATGATGTTATACCCATGTAGAGGGCCTTTTGGGCTGGATAGCCACCCTCAATGATGTCTTGGGATTGTTTCCGACAATAGGAAACTGCATGAGGGAGTTGCTAACCCTCATGGGGCTAGTGTGATGGCCACTAGTCCTAGTTTTGCCTATATGGGGATCGATTGACATGCTTTGTGCGTGTCATTTGTGAACTTAGGTAGGTGCCATTGTGGTGAGTTGGACTTTTATGAGATGGACATGGGTTTGGGATAGTTGCATCATGCATTGCATTTGCATATCATAACTATCTATTTTGAGTAAATTCTTATAATGTTTTAAATAACTTTTTAAGTGTGTGTCAAAACTATTTTTGGGGGTTTGTCCCGAGTGTGGTAGTTCACTGCCCACTCTTAATGGGTTAACCTCGGGTAAACTCACTAGGCATTTCAATTGCCTAACTTATTTTGATGTGTACTCAGGTTGAAGAGTTTAGATGACATAGAAGTGTTGGATGTTTAGAAGGCCACAGTTTGTGTGGTATCATTTGAACTGTGCAATGGTATTTAAATTGTTACAACCTCGCTATTTTATAAACTAAAATGTTTTATCTAAAATGGGACCAAATGATGTTTTCCGCAACTTAAACCTAAATTATTTCTCATTAAACCCCATGTGTTTTTTAAAATGGTTTTGGAAGAAAATGACTTATTTTGAAGGTGTTGAAACTAGAGTTTTTACTAAACGATGGTCTTATGGAATAATGATGATAAATCGTGGGTTAAAATGATGTTTTACGAAAAGCCTTAAGCGAGGGTGTTTCACAGACGATCAAATTCTGATTGGGAGGTGTACAGAGGAAATGCATCGTGGTAGAGCTTGCACGACGAGCACGCATTTATACTGAGGCGGAGATTGATGATCCACATTTCCTGCCATTTTTAGCCGCGTGTATCACCCACCCAGATGAGGGTGTGACAGAGACAAGTAGACAACCATATGGGCTGAGGTCAGCGACATCACATTTAGCACGACCGCCACTGCCAGCACCATACGATCGCCGATCCACCGTTTACTACATAGGATTGTCAATTGCACCCTTAGACAGCGTAAGGGTGGTGACAAGGTGACGAAGAAGGACCTACGATTTTTATGGGCGCTTCTCCGAGCTAAAAAGTTCTTCCATCTCCCTTACCTGTTAGTTGAGTTTTTGGTTGGATCCGCGGAACGGAGATCAGCCAGTCCTCTGGTCGGTGGGCATTACATCACTCGTATAGCCGAGTCCTATCACTTGCTGCTGCTAGAGGTTACGAGAGGGATGACTTCGTCCCATCCGAGGCTGATGGGGGCCTCATTTCTGATGACGATGGGTGTTATCAGACAGTGGGAGGGGCTACACATTGGTTGGTGAGCCTCAGCCAACACAGGCTCACGAGGATAGATACGAATCAGGCAGAGATTCGGGTCGAGCTGCGACTGTTGGTGGAGGGTCAGTGTTCACTGTTCTTACATTTTGGGATACCATCACCACCGACTTGTGGAGGCGACGAGGCAGGTCCTACGGGCACGCATCAAGATGATACTGATGATATTTTTGTACTCTTCTTTCTTTTTAGTTTTTATATTTAACTTTTATATATGCAATTAAACTTAACATCTTTTGCACGAGTTGATATTGTGTTAGTAGATTATTATTATCTACCAAACTGTGATTGTTGCACCAACCGTTTGGAGTTGCATAACGCAAGTGTGGGGTCACCGTACCCCTGCACTTGCATTATACCGGTGTGTTCACTGCTGCGCCTCGACTCTTGGATTTCATCGAGAGGATGCAAACGATCAACCGTGTTAAAGTTGATCCCGACAATCAAGCAATTCGCTGTTCAAAAAGGGGTAATTTTTTCTCCCTTGCTCTGAAATTTTCTTTTGTACAACGGGGACTTTGTACGGTTTAAAGTGTGGGGTGGGGACAGTCGAATATAGATTTTTGAAATTTTTGTGAAAATAGTCCTATTTTTCAAAATTTTCAATTTTTTTAAGAAATTTTAACTTGAAAACGAATACATTTGGAGTGTTATAGCATTATGGTATTTTTCAAAGGATACTGTTTAGTTGTTATCATGCTATTGTTGAGTTTAAACAAGTTCAGTGTTTAGAAGTTAGAAAAACTCTGGATTTAGAACATCTTAAGATTGGGATTCAGGAGGGAAATATCAATCAGTGGCATTTATTGTTCGAGCCAGCATGTCTGAAAATGGTGGCCCTAAAAGGGCATTTATGCATCTTACTACCTAAGATCGCCTGGTCTGGGATAGTATTTTCGAAAGCTCGTTACACGAGCAACATCGAAAGTCATGGATAGTTCGTTAACGGCCTTTAGAATCTGAATGAGTAAATACACTCTTTGTGGACTAAAAATTTGTAATCAATGGTTATTTAGAAAGTCGTAATTCCCAAAGGGTATTTTGTTCATTTTTTCTTAAAAAATTTTTTCATCTAACTTTTGGACACAATAAACTTTGAAACTGAAGGCGTTTAAAAATGTTGGGGTTTTAGTTAGAATTTGTTAAAAACTCACTTGCTTGGGGACAAGCACGGCACAAGTGTGGGATGTTTGACGACGCCTAGTAATATCAAGTATTTTAGTCGTCGTTGAGCCCTGTTTTGAGTAAAATATATATCTTAAACTGCTATATTACTCACGTTTTGTGTCAAAGTACATGGAAATGTTTTTAGTGTAAATACAGGGGTTTTAGTGCAACTTTGGAGAAGTTACGGGACAAAACGAACAAACCAGGCGAAGCAGGAAAAGTTAGCGGCACTAACCTTCCTGTTAGCGTCGCTAACATGCAAAAGGATGGAAAATCTTCGTTTCAAATTTCAGATAAGCGCGTGGAATCTTCTGGAAGCTACATTAGCGTCGCTAACATTAAAGTTAGTGACACTAATGTCCAAAAACGATAAAAGTCAGCGTTTTGATATTTAAACTCCGAGATAACGGGGCCTGGATGAGGCGTGCGTCGCTGGAAAGGCTTGTGCGCGACGCGGGAAGGGCATTTTCGCACCACTATAAATACCGGAGTCCTGTCTGACTTTTGAAGCATCCCCGGGACGTCAAGAAGGGATCCAGAAGGCTGATTTCGTGATTTTCTCAGTTACATCAATGCTTTTGTTATATCTTTGGTATTTTTATCTTTATATCAAATCGGTATCGAGGTATTCCGTAATTGGAATTTCCGTCGATTACTCGATGTTTGTTTGGATTCGTAGTTTTTGATTTCAATATTTAAATAGCTAGTAGTAGATATGGATTTGATTGTTTGAATGTTGGTTGAATTTGGATTTATAAAAGTAATCATTCGGTTATCGTTTTGTTATTTATCGTTTCTCGATCTGCAATCAGATATGAGTTTGTTATTTCGATTTATTTGGTTTTTGGTTTGTTACCACGTGGTATTGATCTATCGTCTATAGAGTGACAATATAGGTCGGTTTATTGACACAGAGCGCCAACCACTGACTCCACGGTTCGACCCTTACTTGCCGCTAGCTAGTGACCTGTAATGTTAAAACTAGTATTTTTGACCACATCGACGACTGCGACGATGTCTGGTATCATGCAACAAATTTTTGGAATTTGATATTTATATGTTATTACTTTTAATGGGTTGAACATTATCATATTGATATTTTGATGATTTAATTGATTTTAAGTTGTTTAACAAAAAGTGTTGGAAACATGTAGTAAATACCTATTTTGTCACACTTAAAACACATATTCTTAGTAATGACATAGAAGTTTTAAAATATGTAAAGAACATATGTGACTTTGTTAAAATTATTATTCGGAGAAACGACCATAAAACTAAAACTATTTTTTGAAAATTGTTACCAAATGATTGATAAGTCGTATTATATTAACATCAAACACTCACTTGTTATGAAAACTTCTCTATAATGTTTAAGAAAACCAAACATGCCAAAAATCATTTCATCTCATTCACCAATTGTTTTACCATTTCTTCCACTCTCTTTTTCTTCTCTTCATTTTCCAAATGCAGCCATTTCACAATACACATCACTCCTATTTTCATTAACATCCGTCACAAGTAACATAGTAAGAAACTTGTGTCTTAATCGATTGAGAAATATTGTTTGTTGCTTTCCTCCATCTTCCAAACCACAGTTGTAACCTTTAGGTGTCTCTCCCATATATGACTCCATGAATTTCATCATCATCACTCCTGAATTCCTTGTGTATGCTTGGGTTTGACACTTTAGTGAAAATATTTCCGTTTTTTTCTTCCTCATTAACGGTTCTTTTGCATGGTTAGTTGTTGCTAGGTAACTACAAAAAAAATAATGTTGCATAATGTTGAATACATATGTATTCGTTAATTCAACATAAAAAATAAGCATAATTTTTTATTATAATCTTATAATTATTACCAATACAAACGACATTGTTTCATATGCCTCTTCCACATTTCCAGTTTGTTTCTTTGTGTTAGTTATAAAAAAGAACACCTTTTTAGATCGACACATACAATATACCTCCTTACACATCGTATATTGGATAAAAAACTTGTTTCATAATGTCAACACGTATTCATCATAATATTTCTTCATGTTATACATTAAATAATAGTTTATTAATATAAATACATTCATACCAGATCAATGTGACTTAAGCTACTCTCTTTGGTTAGTCCAGCCAAGTATAATTTTGTGTTTTCTATGAAATCATCATAATTGAATGTTTTTTACTGCTCCACAAGAATTGGATCTTCCTGGATGTTATCAAATTTGACATCCCTATAACAAAAAAAATGTACTTGCTAATATATTAGAGTATCTTAATATTATTACCATCATGTTTGTTAGGAAGAATATTCTTGAAGGTGAGGATTTTGCTTTTATCTTTTCCGTTATATTTAACAATACACTCCAAGTGTTTATAACATTTGGATGTACATATATCCCTGCTACTAGTGTCCTTGCCCACTTTATGTTCAAAAAGTGTATGCTTATTCGTATTCCCATATAATTGCACTGCAAAGTAAATTAAAACCCAGTGTAAGTGTAACACCCGGTTTCTCATACAAAGTACACCCAAGAATTTCAAATGGTTATACATAAAAAATGGGTATAATTGTACTCAACCATGGAAAAAAAGATGTTATCATACATTAATTACAAAAAGGTCCTCACGATACATACCAGGCATTACAAATAATTCTAATTCAACTAAAAGACATGTTCTAAACTTGTCCATCATTCTTTATCACATGCCTTCCCTTATCACTGCTACAGATACCTGCAAAACAACACAACTCTCAAGTGTAAGTTGATAAAAAGTTTAATGAGTACTCTCAATCACACTCCATGAATCTCTTAAAATAAACATCCTCATCTTTCTCTTTTGCTAATCTCATTAGCAAATATTCACATTCTCTTAATTCTGAAACCTACAAACATATTAGCTTTACAAACAGCAGCTAATTATTAGCGTCATAAACTCAATAAAAAGTATCACAACTGATACTACTCATAAACTCAATCACACACACTCGCATATACTCATTTCATAATCAATTATACTCAATTATAACAACCTTCATGGTTGTAGCAATCAAACTCAAAGACTTTATAACACACTCACTGTAGCACATACTCTACTCTTATACTCAAATATAGATTGTAACTCGTCTTTTATTATCTACAAATAACAGAACCACTCTAACTCTAAGTTATTGTAATATCAATATAACACACATATATGTACAACACACACACACACACACACATATATATATATATATATATATATATATGTGTGTATATATATATATATATATATATATATATATATATATATATATATATATATATATATATATATATATATATACACATATGAAAATGTATAACTTTTACTCAAGTATTCGAAAGTACTCACCTGATATCAGCTTAGTATGTGGAACCCCCAATTCATGCGTACCGGGCTCCTGTTCGCTAGACTTCGGTTATATCACCATAGTCTAAATAAATTCTCCAACATCCACAATTATATTAATAACATCTATCTCAAAGATGTATAAATCAAAAGAGGATATAGGAGTATAAACGGTAAATATCAACTCTATATTTACCGAAACCCCCAAATCCACGGTTCTACTCATTCAACCATAGAAACTCGACAATAATCTCACCAATAACTCTAAAGGCATCCACTAACAATCTACTAGCAACATATATAACAATATATAGCTAAATCACAAAATCAAAAGTTAGGGTTTCAAAACCCCTAAACCGAGAAATTACTCACCTGGACGAATTAGGAATCAAGAACGCATTTACGGAGTTAGATCCATGTTTTTCTATGTTTCCCCACGGACCTTTAGGTGTAATTTGACCCAAAATCACCTCCCTGAGCTCTGAAATTCGCCTATGTGGGTTTTTTGTTCGTAACTGGAGAAAATGAGGAAAGCTGCCCAAATAAACCCTACTCACGTAAGATAGCATCGCTATCTTTAAAACCCTCCCCGGGTCTATTTACACGACCTGTGTAAAGCTACTGGATGCTACAGTAACTAGAGCACGATCCGTGTTCATAAACACAACTCGTGTAACTCTTGCAAGGCCAAAACAGTCCCGAAAATGTCTTCTACACGACCGGTGTGACTCCTACACGACCCGTGTAACCTCTTTTTGGCATTTTAAGGATCAAACTTCTCCTAGATGGGTTTCTAACCACCCAAACTCATACAACAACCTAACTAATCTTGATCACACCAAGATTAGTACATAAGAAAGGTTTCAACCTCTTCTTACTCATCAAACAACTCAAAGCTCAAAGGCATTCATAAACGATTGCCACACGGCTCTACTCAACTCATAGCTAGAAGCATACCAACTATAAGGTAATTACTTCACTTACCTTAATAAGCATCTTAAAAAAAAACAGGTCTTACCGTAAGCATCATTTAAATTTATATGTATTAATATGAAAACTGGGTAATTGTAATGTCTTACTGTTTGTTCAACCTTGTACCCAATATAGTTTGGGACAACATTTGGTCATCACTTGAGACATTTTCGTTTATGTCACATGTCGTTGAAACATATGGTGAACAAAATTGTCTTCTAATTTTCATCATTCTATTTGGTAAAGCTTCGTTATCAACAGGTACCAATTGTGTATTATGATTTGGTTGGCGTATCAGTTCACCTCTTTCAATTATTCCAACTCCAAAATCCTATTGCTATAGGTTTTGGATTTTCAAAGCTTGCACTTGAACCAACAGTTACATCACTACTCCATCTCAAATTTTTTTGCAATGTTGTTTCCACTTGGACACATTCTGCCATGAAATTCGCTGAACTTGTCGAATCAATGTTGTCACTTTGTACCTCTTTCCCTTTCATTGTCTTTTCTCCGGGGTTGTGTAACTATCTTTTGTTTTTTGTTCATCCTGATTTTGAACTTGTTGCTTTGAATTATTAGCCTTCACAAGTCCATCCTTAAAACTTTATTTTATTCTCATAAATTTAGTTGTTGAAAACATTGCTTCTAGTATTGACTACCAACGCATAATTTGTTCGTTCCCTGGATACCTTACCAATGCTTCTAAAATAGTATATTTCATTTCCTTTTGTGCTCTTCAACTACTTTCAACACATAGTATAGTGAGGAGACTCACCTGATACGCCAAGCTAGACTGCACCCCACGCGTGTATCCTTGGATCTTGAAAACACAAACCTCCTAATAAGGATAAACTTTGCTTAGCAAGTCCTAAACCGCAAACAAGATAAACCTCTAAGACTGGTACCCTGAAACCCCCAAGTTTGACCAAAAGTCAAACTAGTCGAAAAGTAAAAGGTCAAATGTCAAAGTCAACAGCTAGAAGCGTCGCTATCTATGAAACTTCCCAAAACCTCATTAAGCACTTAATCTATTAAGTAAGGGGCAAATAACTCGTTTAAAAGGTCTGAAATCTCATAAAGTTCCAAACTTTACTGACATGCATGACCTATACATGTCAATCTCACACTTAAGTCCAAAAGATGACATAATCTAGGCTTAAACACTAAAGGGAGTTTGGCTTACTCCCAAAATCAGATCAAAACTCTAAAAGAATGCTTAAAGGACATAAAGATCCAACCTTTATCACTTAAAACCTTATATAACACAACCAAGGGACCAAAACCCCATCCAAAACTTTCATAGCTATAAGAACAACTCAACAAACACAAAACAGAGAAACTTTACTCACAAAGGTCTAGAAATGATGAAGTATTTGATGCATCACACTTGTAGAACACTTCTAGCACCACATGCACCTTCTAGTACCATCATCTCTTCAAGAACTCTTATAAATATTATCAAAAACACCAAAAATCACCCAAGGAATATATAAGATGTTGGGAGACGTTTCTGGAGGCTCAAGGGAGACAAATAACTGCCACATAGGGTCTTGTGCCCTTAAATACGGTCAAAAACCCGAAATCTAGGGCTTTGGTGCAAACAACGATAAATTGCGTCCCTATCCTTTTGATAGCGACGTTATCGCGATAACGTGCCATCCCACCACTGACCAACATCGCGACGCTAACAACCAACCATAGTGACGCAAACAGCCAACCATAGCGTCATTAACCATCCCAATAGTGTCGCTAACAATAGTTTTCCCAAAACTTAGATCGTTTAAAAATTCAACTTGGTTAATGCGGGAATAGAGTCTTACATAAAATCACTTAAAGTGCTCTTCAAATCCACCATCAATACCCAAAAATATCCACTTAAGACTTTGAATAGGCACTATATCATTCAAAATGAATGAGAACCTGGTTAAATGTTCTAATATTTGTCATAATGACACTTAGGCTCCTAAACTTATAAGTTTCTCACCTGATTCCCCAACTAACTTCATTTTCTCAGCAAAGTCATGAAACTTATACCTAAACCATATAAAGTTAACTTATTTAACATTAAATCCAAATGTATTAAAGCCAAGGTCAAATGTAAGTTCTTAGATTTGACAAGCTCGATTCTTTAAACTTTAAATTTCAAACTTTAATTTAATACAAATTGACTTTCTGATTGACATATAACTTTTTAAGTCTAATAATATTAATTATTTTAATTACATTAATTATATTATATTTGTTTGTTTTTTAAAATAGTTTCTCATTAAGGGTGAATCTTTTAGTCCCAAAATACAAGTGTTCCATATAGGTTTTTAAACCATCGACATTCATGCGTTCTATATAGTTTGATGCCATACATTTTCTCAATTCGCTACTTAGGGTAAAAGTTTCCTCCCACAAAGTATTATACAGTTGGATATTTGCATCTGGACGTATCTAGTATTGCTTATACAATAAATATTAGTTAATAAACCTCTAAAATTTAATATTATTTCTCTGCAAATTTAAGTGTAGCTTGCAGGACTATACTAAAATATGTGAAACACACGGTGGGTATGGAAAAAGCGTCTTCAAAAATAGATTTGAAGTGTAATTTAACTCGGTTTATGACACTAGTATTATTAAAAGTAATATCAAGTGAAACTAGATTTATTTATAAATTAAAAAAAGATAATTACATAATGTAAAGTTTTATGAAAATTCAGACCGATATATAGACAACCACACAATTAAAACACAATAGTTAATTTCATCATTAGCCAAGTTTGCAAATGAAATAATGCGTCATAACAACTAGGTTATAATTAATATTTCCATGTAGAGCTTTTATTTCTTTTCTTCATTCATAATGCGCAAATCTTAATTACACCAAATCATCATTTTTCAGGAACATGAGAGAACTTCCATCATATCAATCCATAAACATTCGTATAAAATTTTGAGGTTACACGAATACTACCGACGAAAACGATAGAATAAGCTTGTGACTTGTGAGGATATCATTTTCTATTCTGAAATTGGAGAAAAAATTCAGAAATTTCAAAAACCAAACTTTTTTACCATATGTTAAATTAGAAATCAAATAAACAAATATTAATATTGGGGTCCAAATGGGTATACATCACCATAATAAGCCCAAAAGATTTTTGTGGCCCAATTCAGCCCTAGGTCAAGAACCGTGCCCTCTTAAACCCTAGCTAGGTGCCTCAGTTCCCCCATTTCAACCTCCCTGCATCTGCCGTCGTTCTCCGAATCCTAACAGGAGAAATGGGTCGTGTTATCAGAGCACAGCGTAAGGGAGCAGGCTCCGTCTTCAAATCTCATACCCACCACCGTAAGGGTCCGGCGAGGTTCCGCAGTCTCGACTTCGGTGAACGCAATGGGTATCTCAAGGGTGTCATCACCGAAATCATCCACGATCCTGGACGTGGTGCTCCTCTTGCACGCGTCACTTTCCGCCATCCTTTCCGTTACAAGCACCAGAAGGAGCTTTTCGTCGCCGCCGAGGGGATGTACACCGGTCAGTTCGTCTTTTGTGGAAAGAAGGCTAACCTGATGGTTGGTAACGTTCTTCCTCTCAGATCTATCCCTGAAGGAGCTGTTGTTTGCAACGTTGAGCACCATGTCGGTGACCGTGGTTCATTCGCTAGGGCTTCTGGTGATTATGCCATTGTTATCAGTCACAACCCTGATAACGGCACCACTAGGTATAAATTCTGTCTCTTAAAAACTTTGTTATTCTCACTCTTCTGTGCGTAGTTGCATATTGTTATTGATCGACGTTTATCATAATTGATTTTGATCAATGTTCTAATTGATATCCCAAACTAGGTTCATGGATATCCAGTTGTTTGTCATGATTTGATATTGAGTTGTTAAATCCAATTCAGTTTACTCTAATTGAAAACTAAAACCTGGATTTAAAACAAGACTGATAGTTAAAACTTAAAAAACCAAGTTGTATAAATCTTATTCATGGTTTCTTATTGCTTTTAAGAAGTTAAAAGTTTGGCAATCCATTTAAGTTTATGGTTTTTTCTTATTTGAGTTATAGATATGTATTTAGTACTACGAAACACCAATAGTTTTACTATTGTTTTCCAAACATATAACCACCATACTTAAATCATAAATGAAAATTTAAAAGACGATAAAACCTCAGCATATTATCCTTACTTTGCTTATTTGTTGTGAAGATAATAAACCAAAAAAATGCAACATTTTGTGGATTTACCTTATAATGATTATTTTATTTTGTAGAGTGAAACTTCCATCTGGAGCCAAGAAAATCGTGCCAAGTGGATGCCGTGCCATGATTGGTCAAGTTGCCGGTGGGGGCCGTACCGAAAAACCGATGTTGAAAGCCGGAAACGCGTACCACAAATTCCGCGTCAAACGTAACTGCTGGCCTAAGGTTCGTGGTGTGGCTATGAACCCCGTGGAACATCCCCATGGTGGTGGTAACCACCAACATATTGGTCATGCTAGTACGGTTAGACGTGATGCACCACCCGGTCAAAAGGTTGGGCTCATTGCCGCTAGGAGAACCGGGCGGCTCAGAGGTCAAGCTGCCGCCACTGCCGCCAAGGCTGATAAGTGATGATGAAAAGTATGGTGGTGTTATGGTTGTTGGTTTTAGTTTTTGGTACTTTGTTATTTGTTGGGGTTTTAGAGTTTACTTTGAACTGGTATGTTGATGATTTTCATACATTTTTATATTATTGGGAAGTTTTGCAGTTTACATGTTTTTTTTTATTATTGTATTGTGGTTTGTTTGGTTTCTTGAATATGGTCCGGTTTTTTGCTATCTGAAAAGCGGTAACCGGTCGAACCGATCTGATTTTCAAAACCATGCCTCTAACCCCCTCAAAACATTATCATCTATTTCTCTTCACCTCAAAACCGGGATTTGGCACATGAGAATATGGTATGCATCAAACACCAAACTTCGTCATATAGATTTTTTGGGTAACTCTATGATTAATGCTAGTTCTAAACATTGTAATTCTTGTGTAAGGGAAAAACAGACACTATCACCATTTATTGGTAATTCAATAAAAACTTCTAAGTACTTTCAAATAATACACTAGGGCATTTACCATTTATTGGTAATTCAATAAAAACTTAAGTACTTTCAATTATTACACTAGGGGATTTAGGGTAGTTATCAGGTTCATTCATTTTGTGCAACTAGACATTTTTTTAAAAACTATTGTGGATGATTTTAGTCATGCTTTATGAGTTCATTTAATTAAATTCAAGTCGGTTGCTAGTGTTTATTTAACAACTCTCATAGATATGATCGATAAAGCAATTTTGAAATAAATTCAAAAAATGTTAAAAGTAATAGTGGTGAAGAGTTTAACATCTAATGCAATGATGAGATTATATGTTGAAAAGGGATCTATGCTTCAAACTTGAAAGATCATGCCCCCAACCTCCACAACAAAATGGCGTCATGAAAAAAAAAGCACAAACACATATTGTAAGGCTGAAGGGAGTGGTGCCTCCAACATTTGGGAGGCAAGCATGCCACATAGGCGTCACGTAGACTTTGTTGGCAACACCAGTTTTGTTGTGGCACTCAAGGGGTGGAACGTTGGCAACATATATTTTTTTTTAATTTAAAAAAATCATATTTTAAATAAAAATAAAACATAACATATTTTAAATTAAAATAAAACACACCAAATACCATTTCATTAAAATAAAAAGACAAATAACATAAAATCCTACGAAATTAAAAGTTCGAAATTTAAAACAAAATAAAGACGTCGCTACTTGAAAAAAAAACTACAAATTATATTTCTTGCGGATTTGGTCTTTGAGCGCCATCGCGGCTTCGTAATGCGCCCCTTTTAGGTGACTAACGTCTTGCAAAAACATTTGCATTTCCGCTAGCCGGGTGTTTTCTTGCCATTGATTATCCAACGACGTGCGCAAACCTCTAAACTCGTCGCGCATTTCTTCATATTGTTCCATCCGAGAACCCGCGGAAGAAGTGGATGAGGTCGCCTTCCCTTTTCTTTTTGCCCGGTCCCGACCCATCGGACGTGGAGGCGGTGATGGTTCCACTTCTTCAACTTCGTCAACGTCATCGTTAAGGTTGACGCCGATATGACCATCCGAAGAAACGTGATATGAGCCCAACTCCGATGTTTTGCTTCTTTTGGAGCTCGAACCACCACCAAAATCCAACTTAAAGACTTGTTCCCATTTTTGGCTATGACGAACAACATTCCAAGCGTGTGGAAATTTAAACGGCTTGACGTTGTCGTCTCGGTACATGTAGTTGGCTTTCTCCAAAATACTCGACTCGCTTTCTCCACTCCTCCATTGATTCACCAAATTAATGTAAATGGCGTTGAAAGCCATAACACATTTGTTCATGTTGTTCCACTTCGTGTTGCATTGATCTTTGTTGCGGTAAGAGTTCCCTTTCTTCATGCCTTTGCGGAAACGTCTCGTCACTCGAAACCAAAACCGATCACGTTGTTGATTTTTGCCCGTTTTTGGATCCTCGGACACATCGACCCATGCACGGGCTAACTCCGTCTCTTCTTGAACCGTCCACTTTGTACTTGCGGCCCGTCCACTTCTTTGCGTAGGTCGGGGTCCTCCTCCGGTTCGGTTGACGAATCCGAATTTTCCACCGCATTCTCGTTTTGGGGCTCCTCGGGCTCGGGATCGGTTTGGATTGGTGCTTGCTCGGGTGGGCTTCGGGTTTGTTGGAAATTGAAGTTGGCCGATGACGATTGTAGAAACGGATTGAAGCTTTGTTGAAAAAGTTGTTGTGGTATTATCCCGTATTGCGGATAAAATGGTGAACCGCTCAACATCGGGTTTGGCGAATACATCGGACCCTCGAATTGTGGACGATACGGTGGCGGAGACGACGGATCGTACCCAAAAACGTTTGGGTTGTTTTGCGGATTGTTGAAGGGATTGTTGGAAGACATTTTTTAAAATTTTTTTGGAGCTCAAGAGTAAGTTGTGTGTAAAAAACTGATCAAATGTGTGTGTGTATATATATAGAGTAAAGAGGGTGTTAAGTTAAAAAAAAAAAAAAAAAAATTTTAAAAAATCCGACCGTTTTCAACGGTCAAAGCCCACCGTTCGAGATATTCCACGGAGAGAGAACGCGGCATTCCTGTGCCGCTCCAGACTTGCCGCTCGCCGATGCCGCACCTGGGGGGCGGTGTTGCCGCCGGCATGGAGTGCCAGGTGGGATGCCGCCGGCATTTTCGAAGCCCACTCCGTTTGGCCTAAGTAGCCCAAGGTAGATAAAGAATGAAAAAAATGGAAAGGGAAATAATTCTCTTATTTCAATTCTCCTTACCAAATACATCAGAAAAATAAGAGAGTAAAATTATATTATTGATGTTGTTCAAATAAATACTATTATATCCTCTTTCTTTTTGAATAAACTTTCGACTTTGGGTATATGTATGTTTTTACTTTTTACTACAATCTTAACGTTTTATTGTTATATAAAATCAACTTAATCAGGAAGTTCAAAAGAAACCCTAGATATTTCTCGTACGGACTGCCAAAAACCCTTAAACCCCAAAAATGGCGATGCGGACTGCGACGACGGTGGCGGCTGCCGGTCCCCGTGGGCTGAGATCGCTATTCTCAACCCTTTCCACCAATTTCCCGTTCCCGTCACAACCCGCCAATCAACCGCAGAGGCCGCAAGCTGAACCTTCTACCAACCTCTTCGTATCAGGCACACCCCCTTCCCTTCATCTCTTTCATTTTTATATGCGCTAATCTCTACATATAATTCCTCTTGTGTACTATGCATATATAATATTTACTAAACCCTACTTTATCAATCGCCTAGCATGTTAATCGTTTTTAAATACTTGCTTGATCCAATATTTTACGATGATAAATGAGCGGAAGGTAGAAGAAATTTGCGTTACTTTAAAATTTTTCACACAGACGAGCTTCTTCTAGCCTCAAGAAGCGATGAAGTTAGTCATATGCTATTCAATTCGTGGAATTAGTTCATGTAATTGAAGATATTTGTGATTTAGTGTTTGTAGGCCTTTTGAGATTTATCTCTCACTCGTAGATGCGACTCTCGGTTGAGCGATTACTGTGATTATGTTAAAAAAAATCAAATTTTGTAATCCACAGATTATTGCACTGGTTTTTTCCTCAATTGAATTGAATTTCGATTATTTAGCTTCACTCTTTTTGGTATTCGTATATCCAAATCGTGTAAATATCTTTTTGCATAAATATATATGCATTTAGCCATTTACAGTCTCAAGATTTCTCTTCTGTTGCTGCTAAATCTAGGTCTTAGTAAACGTACAACTGATGAAGGACTTAAAAAATGCTTTGAAGAGTTTGGTGAAGTTGTTCATGGTTTGTTTCTTACTTTCTACTCCATGATTTCTGATTTCAATTCCTGTTTTTTTGAACTTTAATAGTTATTTTTTTATTACTTTCTGCAGCTAGAGTGGTCAAAGATCGCGCTTCAGGTTGGTCAAAAGGGTTTGGTTTTGTACGATATTCTACCCTTGAAGGGGCTGCTGCTGGCATAGAGGGCATGGATGGAAAGGTAATTACATAATTACATATGTTGTTTTCATCTTTAGTTATCTTTGTGGTCTCATGAATGGCTAACATAAAAGAAAAGGGTAAAAAGGTCATTTAGCATGATGACATCAATGGCCTAACTGTTAATTAAAACGACCCAAGGACGAAAAATGTTAGAAAAGCAGCTTTTAGGGACAAAAAAGGTTAATTTTTTTTTGCAAGGGCCAAATCCGTCATTTTCCTAAGTTACGCACTCACTTAATTCGGCTTTGGTTTTTAGATGTTGCGAGACCTCTTACCTCTTTTAACTATCTCTATATTCGGTTTGAGTTTTTCGTAAGACAAGGGCAAAATGGTCATTTTAACAAATTTATCGGCTGGGCTATTAACTTGGACCAAATACATTAAGAAACAGTGAAATACGGACGAAAAATGCAAAAAGATTCTTTTTGGACTACATCTTAAAAAGACAAGGGCAAAATGGTCATTTTAACAAATTTATCAGCAGGGCTATTAACTTGGACCAAATACATTAAGAAACCGTGAAATAGGGACGAAAAAAGGAAAAAGATTCTTTTCGGACTATATCTTAAAAAGACAAGGGCAAAAATGTCATTTTCACAAATTTTAATCGGCTTTTGTTATTTTGTTTGTGTTGCAGTTTTTGGATGGTTGGGTTATATTTGCAGAGTATGCAAGGCCAAGAGACTCTCCTCCTCCATCACCCCCTTCTAACTATGGAAATAGTCAATATGGTCAACGATGAACTTTCTTGAAAGTGATTCTTGGTTTAAAGATTATTAATGATGAATATTAATTTATGAACTATAAAATGAGCTTTGGTATGTTCATGATGGCTAATATATTATTCACATGAGGAAGAAAGTTTTGGAATTTGTTTATTTTAGGTATATGTAAACGTTTGTGTTCTATTAAAAATAACTTTTGATTTGTGTCGGAAGAAATCCTAATATTATATAACGAACTTATACTATATATATTGCCTATTTGATTGTAGAAATTGGGGTTGATGAAAGTTTGTAATCCGAAATTTCGGACACGGATTCAGATATATGAATTTTTATTTGCTTTGATCGTAATTAAAAAGGTTGGTAATAATGCAACTCATTCCATTAGAGGATTTATAGTAAAGAAGCTTTTCATTGACTTTTTTGTGTACCAATTTAGCAAAACAAATAGAGTTTATTGCAAAATTGGTCACTGTGGTTTCTTAGACTAAGAAGAGCCATGACCACTCGCTATGTAGGCGCCACCTCACTTTCCTTTTACTAACCTCTCACCCTTTAAATTCTCACCCTTTAAATTCTAGGAAATTGTAACCACTCACTACCCTCACTCTCTTTATATATATATATATATATATATATATATATATATATATATATATATATATATATATATATATATATATATATATATATATATATATATATATATATGTTATGTGAGTGTATGAAAAGAAGAAAGAGAAAAGGAAGGTGCGGGGTTCCAACCCCACGAAATCATACCACTCTCCTTCACCACACCGACAGGGGCGGTGTTACCGTGCGGGGTTGGGCTCCACGGTGGACACCGCATCCCTTCCCCGCTTCCGCTCCCTTTGGTCTTAATATGTGTAGATTGGGTTCATTTTCAAACGTTAGTAACAGTCGGTCCATTTTTCAAACTTTTGTGCATATTTGGTCTTCTCCTTAACTGTCGTTTGATTCGGCCGGTTAAGTGCCTCACATGCTTCCCATGTGAGGGTATTTTCGTCATTCTGGTTTGTCTCTTCCCTCCTTCATGTCTTACTATTGGAAAAAATTCGTTTGTAAACCTCTATTAACACTTAAGATTAACGAGTCTGTAAATGTAAGAATTATCAATCTATGACATCTAAATCATCGACTTCACCATCGATGGGATCAACATCAACTGTCACCGGTGCTCATAAACAGAATCCAGATGGTGTTAGATGGTGTTGGTTGTGCATAAAGTTTTTGCCTAGATAAAAACAAGTCAGATAGATGGTTTTTGTAGTATGATGATTTAAATGCTTAAACACTAGATTGCTATTTACTATTTATTTATTATTTACTGATTTAATAACTAATAATCTAATATATCCCAAACAAAAGCTACGCGCCTACGCCTCACAGTCTGTGTTTCACTTTCACAACCTCACACTCGTGTTTCTTCTCAAATTGACGACACTCCAAAACGGGCAAACCCTAAATCGGAGAGACGGGGACGCCAACCAGTCGCCGTCGCCCTCGCCAGTCGGGAACTCGTCTGGAACGAACGCCCTCGCCTTTCGGGAACTCGTCTCACAATCTCACACTCGTCTTGAAGTCTTGAACTCCGAACGGTACGCCAGTTTAGTTTCGTAACCAGGCTCGTGATTGCCAGTTTAGTTTGCTGGAAAATGGGTTCAAAACCGACCCACGGGTTTAAACCCAAAACCCACAAAACCATGGGTTCAAACCGAAACCGACCCAAAACCGAATGAAAAAACCGAAGCCGAAACCGACTAGAAACCGAAACCGACGGTTTGTAAAAACCAGAAACCGAATTGATCGGTTTGGGTTCGGTTTTGAGTCTGAAACCGACCCATGCTCATCCCTACTTTGAGGGAATGATATATCAGATTATTCACTGAATATTCAAAATCAAAATCATATATCAGAAACCAATATCAGATTCAGAAAAATACTAATATCAGAAATTCAAAACACAAAAATTGAGAAAGAAACTCTAGAAATTTATACATAAAACCACAAAAATATACCCGAAGCAAACCACACAAAATCATACCTGAAGCAACTCTTGATTTCGAACTCAAATAGGAGAAATCGGAACTGTGAACTCAACTCCTATTTCAACACAAAAGGTTTTGAACTCCAAGTCTATGTACATGTAATCAAAAGTCAAAACAAATAAATTTTATATAATCAAAACTTCTATTGTAAATGTAATACAAACAAATGAAACAAATATGAAATCAAAATGACAAATACCTCCCGAACTGAATTGATTCCGTATTTCTACCCACATAGAGTAGATTAAACCAGTTAAAAAGGATCTATTATTTGAGGTATATATAGTTCATCCGTATTTGACATGAAAATATTTCTATAAACATGCCTTACTATATATCTCAAAACACAAACACAATAAAACCAAGTCTCAATATAAAAACTCATAAAGCTACTATCAAAATTCAAATGTGAAAAACCGGATTTTCCGATTAATATACAACTATGTTACATGAACACCTTTCTATAAAAAACAACACAATATTAATTAGATAACACAAATACCAAAAAACTAATTAGTCTTCACTCTTCATGCTAATATTTCATTCTCTCCTTCAACCATTCCGTTCATGGTATCGTACAGCGGCTTGTTCAAAGTTTCCGGCAAGTAAAACGTAAGAATCCCACCGACAATTCCACATACCCCAAAAACCATAAACGGCAATCCGCCACCCAAAACCACCACAAAAGGCGCCAGAATGGCCCCAAACTGCGCCGCCTGTGTCGCACATCCCAAGGCGGCGTTTCTCACCACCGTCGGAAACAACTCCATCGCATATATAAACAGTAAATTGTAAGTTCCGGCCATCCCAAAAATCCCCAAAACACCACACGCCATTCTCACCACCTTCCAAGCCCCTTTGCCACCCAAAAAACTTCCGGCGACACAGAAAGCCCCGCTGAACCACTGCGTCCCCACCCCCAACGGCTTCCTCCCAAACCTGTCAATCAAAATCGCCGTGAAAAGAAACGCAGGCATCTCCGCCACCGCGTTCACTAACACATTGACGTATAGATTCGTCTCGAGGTTAACCACGTTTAAACTGAGACCGTAGTAGACGACGGAGCACGTGAAATTGATTCCGACAACGAGAATCAAACGGATCCGAGTTAACGGCGATTTAAGCGCGTCTAAAACCGATCCCGTAACAACTTCACACGATCTCATCTCGTTACTTTTCCGATTATCATCATTCGCGTCCTCGTCACGAGCAACATACACGTTTTCTGGGAGAAACCGGCCGTTGGTGACAGCAATCGAACGCATAACGCTCATAGCTTCATCTGTTTGACCTCGAATAAGGTACCACCGGGGGGATTCGGAGATGAGGGGGAGGATTAAAAACACGAAAAGGAGAGAAGGGATCGAAGAAGCAACGTAGAGGGTCCGCCATGTTTGGAAAACGTAAGCTATTCCGGCGAGCATTGCGATTCCACTGGAGAAGAAATAGAAAGTGGACATTCCGGCCATACCACGCTTCGACGGTCCGACAGGCTCGGTGGCGAGGACAAACGCACAGAGGCCGACGCCGCCGGTGCTAAAACCGGTGAGAAAACGGAGGAGGACATAGGTTAGGTAGTTTGGGGAGAGTGATGTTAGTAGTCCAAAAAAGGCGTTGAGTATGCAGACCACCGTCAGGGAACCTTTTCTTCCCAGTTTGGAATCCGATAGATGCCCGAATATTCCGGCACCTGTAAATATAAATAAATAATTAATTCCCGCTCATTAAAGTACTATTTATTTATAAAAATGTCATTGATCTTACTGATCGGACGGTTCATATTATTTTTACCGTTATCATATTAAATAGAGTAAATTACAGTTTTAGTCTTAGTTTTAAAAATCTTGCACTGGAAGTCCCTATAGTTTCTAAATCATTCATTTTTGATTCCTGTGGTTTCCAATTTATTCATTTTTGGTCCTTGTGGTTTATACAAATGGTAACAGAAGGAGGGACGAAAAATGAAAGATTTGGAACAACATTGACCAAAAAGAAAGATTTGAAACCACATGGACCAAAAGTGAAAGATTTAGAAATTAGAGGGACCACTAATCAATATTTTTAAAATTAGGACCAAAACTATAATTTAATGTAAACCATAGGGACCAAAATTGTAATTTACTCTCTATTAGATATCATATAATTCTATTTGATTATATATAAGACAAAGAGTACGTTCCGTTTTGGCGACTTTTTTTTATCATGATCAGAGTCGTGTTTGTTTGTCCATTGTTCATAGTCATCCCACACATAACTGTGTTTTTTAAATGTATAATGTTACTGCTAATATATAGTTTAACTGTCAGATCATGTGTTAAATAAACTCCTATTTTATTATTGGATTCTTTAGATATGTTAAGGACGTGTTCGGCAAAATTAGTTGGTAGCTGGTAGTGGATAGCTGTAAGCGGTTAGCGGTTAGCTGGAAGCTGGTAGCTGTGACTTTTATTTCTACAGAAGTGTTTGGCAAAAGCAGATGTTAGCTTTTAGAAGTGTAAAATAATATAAAAATCAAAAGCAAAACGCTCTCAAAAGCTACATGAAGTAGCTTTTGGATTATGAGCGTTTTGTTAAAAGTAAAAGCTAAAAGCTCTTGCTGCCGAACGAAGTTTTTTCATTTTTTCGAGCGTTTTCCTAAAAGCTAAACGCTCCCAAAAGCTCTCAAATGCTGCGTGCCGAACACGCCCTAAAAGTTAGTATTTTAAACGTTTTTATTTTTTATTTTTTAACATCGTATTTTTAGTAACTTCTTTAGTTAAAATGCTATTGTTATAGACTAAATTATTATCAATTTTTAATATGTTTATATAAATATTCTTATAAATTTTCAATTTTTAAGTCGTTTCATATTTTTGAAAAATAATATTAATTGATAATAATAATTTAAAAATAAAAATATATTTAAAATAAAATATTACGGAAAGATTTTTTAATCTCCAATATTTGTGTATTTTGGAAACCTTAACAATTACTTTTTACGATATAAATTTTTATTATATTCATTTTTATTTTACAATATTACAAACTATTAAGTTTTAAAAAAATATATTCCAATAATCTTTTATCTTTAAAGATAAAAAGCTTTCAAAAAAAAATCTACACTTGGAGATGTTACCTTATCTCCTTCACACACATGTTCAATAGATAAGAGTGTAAAATAAAGTCACTTAAGCGGTGATTTGATTATATCCATATATTTATATAAAGATAATAATATAAGAGAATTTCGTGTATAAAGGGGATGGGTTTGATTGCTTATTTGAGATGTTTATTGTTTTATTGTGGTTTGATATCGATAATAAATATTTTTAAATGTTTGGAAGAAAATATTTTATAAGTTTTTATTTGCTTAAATAAACAATTTTTGATAAGTTACTTATTTCTTACTTATTGAATTATTTAAACAGTTTTTAATAAGTGATTTTTGTATTACACACATAAACATCGTTTGCCAAACACTAAAAAACAACTTACTGACTTGTTGTGTTTTGCTATCGGGTAAGTAAATCAAACACTTTTTTTAAAACTCAATATTAACACTGGATAAGCTGCTAGTAAACAATTTTAATAAAAAAAAGAAAAAATAACTTGTTTATATAAGCAATCCCAAACACCCCCTAAATTATAGAGTTTAACAAAAGCCAAAACTGCAAACCTAAAAAAACTGAAAAACTTAAGATAAAAAGTGAAACTGAACAAATAATAGATGCTATGTTTTTTTTTTTTTTTTTTTTTTTGTAAAAACATTATTTGCAATGCAGTGCGATTTTACAGCATACCGCATCCAAAAACCGTCCAACACCATTCGTAAAAACTGCATACCAAAATTAGCACCACAAAACGCACGATACGATATTTTTAATATTTAAATAATATATATGATATATCTAATATTTATAAAATATATTATTCTTTTTATATGTTATATTTAAATACAAATGATCCGAGAAGCGGGATATTATTTTTAACCTATATCCTATATAAACGAGTATTTAGTTTCAAGAGTTACAATATATGTTTTTGTCACCTAAACATTATTTTAAGTATTGTCACATATGTATTTTTTGACAATTTTAGAATCTTTGTCACTAACTATATACTTTATATTTGTATTCAGTCGTCTTTAGAAACACACCAATGTAAAAATCTCATTGTAACTATGTAGTTTATAACCGAAGGGACCAATAGAAACTAAATCACAGTTAAAACCACAAATCAAATACCAAAACTAAACATCATGATTTTGACGGTCTAAAAGTCGATATTTACGATTTCCGGTTTAACCAAAAACTTGCACCAAACCAAACCATATATATTTGGTTTAAAATCTGATCGTAAACAAAAATATTATTATATTTCTGTCGTGATAACTTAAAAAATTAATTATTTTTATTCAAAAAGTGGTATCGGAATGGCCGAATGGGGGCTAAAAAGATTCCTTTCGCTTTGCCTCCGAAGCTTAAAATTCAACCACGCCGATGTATTTTAAAGTAGTAATTCAATTAAATATTGTTCTTTTCTCAAGTTGACAGACTAGTGTGTTTGTCCATTTCATTTAGATCTCATAAATAAAAAAAATAAAAAAATAAAAAAAAAAATTTAGATCTCATAAATGATTGAATAAAACAAGTTGGGGCTAGCCCACTTGGCTAACAAGGAGTGTTACTAACAAGGAGGTCCAGGGTTCAAACCCTGGCACTAACATAACAAGGAGTAATTTAGGAGTAGGATAGATTTGCCGTTCAAAAAAAAAAAAAAAAATTAGATCTCATAAATGATTGAATAAAATATCATCAAAATTTTGTAATAAATACTTTAATCCATTTCAGATCATCCTTTAAAATGTTAAACGGTAAAACTCAGCTGATCTCTTTTTTCTTTTTTATAGTTATTTTTTCCATTTCACCCTTCAAAAACAATATAAATAAACTTAGTCAAATATTTATATGGGCTGAAAATTTCCTCCTAGTTATAATTAATTTAATTTTCTTTTACCAAAATATATTAACCATATTTGGGTATTATTAATAGGGTTTTTAATAACTAACAAATCACATAAAATAACAAATTACCCTTTTTGATATAAACAAGCAACAAACTTGCAATTTTTCCGGTTTATGCAAACTTAATAAAAAATTTTAGTTTATTCTCTTTATTAAATAACGCCACAAGCAAAACAATGATTAAACTTTATTAGGAGATAAAAAACGTCTCCATTCATAAAGTATGCTTAGACCATTCATATTTTCCTTGCATATTCATTTGCATGTTTTTCAGGTGACCTAACATGTAAACTATCCTCTATATAATTACAAATTATATAAATTACTCACATTGTTTAACAAAACAACAAAAAGTATATATCTAAAGGCGAAGAAATTTGTTTTCCCTATCATTTTCGTTACTCATCCGTTTACCCTATTTAAAAGTTACTTTACTTTATTCAATTAAACTGAATGTTTATATTTTGTTAATCGTAATTTTGAATCACCGTTTCGATATTATCTTCCAACAAATAATAAAAACTATTAAAAATTTATATTAGCTTAATATGATGTAATTGTTTATGGTAAAGCATTGATGGGTGTCAGAATAGTTCAGAAGAACCAACCACGCCTGAATGGCAATTATTATCTCATGCATTAACCGACAACTCACCGGATAATTCCGACGTGTCACGCCGCCGGCGTCATCTTGGAGGTTAATTATTTATGGTGGAGATTAGAGTCTTACCGATCATGCAGCCGCCGAAGAATAAGGCTTGAACAAGCCCCACCTTATATTTCTGGCCACAAACTAATCCCCATTCCGCCACCGTTGAAACACCTGAACCACCGTCCCACCGCCACGTACCTTGCTCAAGCCCACAAACATCGGTGGCGAATTCGTAGTCGGAACCCGGTTCACATATCCAGTCCGGTTGCCGGTCGGCGAAAATCATGACCATGGTGTGGAAGGCCTCGAGAGCCCAACCCATACACGTGAGAACGAAGTGCTTGAATTGCCAATACCCAAACT
The DNA here is from genome assembly GCA_023525715.1 of Cichorium intybus. NCBI lineage: Eukaryota > Viridiplantae > Streptophyta > Magnoliopsida > Asterales > Asteraceae > Cichorium > Cichorium intybus. Next base: position 23,085,675 of record CM042015.1, read on the forward strand.
CGCCGCAATATTTTCGTAGCATGTCGTCGATGCAGAGGCGCTCGACGGCGTTTTCATAGTTTCCGGCGAGGTGGGTTTTGTCGTCGGGTAAGATGAGGGGTGACCGGAGATCGTCCGGCGCGGAGGAGGCGGTGTTGGTGGTCATTGGGGGTTATAAAATATCGTTTTGTTTAGTTGCAGGGAAGAGTAGATATTATTTGTGGAAATGAGCGTATTTGGATTTTGGGGGATATACTTCTTGAATTTTTTTCCTTAAATAATATATTTTTTTTAATTAAATAAAACAAATTCAATCTAGACAAAATTACCGGTTTGTCATCAAGCGACCTAAGTTTTTTTGGTCAACCATTTGTTAGTTTTTCAAATATTATAATTTTATTTGTGGATCAAACTAATAAAGATATAAGTGTATATGGACCGAAATTGTAATTGTAAAGAGTTTGAAAATACAAGAACCCATGAATCATCCTAATGTTTGTATCTAAGGTTTATATTGATGTATTAATTATGAAATTTTTTAAAATAATTTGATCAATATATATAGTTTTTTATAGACAACAAAAGTATTTATGTAATTTTGGTATCTATAAAATCAGTAATATGATTCCAAAAATCCCTAAAACCCTAGCTTGGTTGTAAATGTTAAACAACCATTTACTCTTCCCCTGAACTAAACAAGAGCCCGGCGTGGAGGAGGCGTTATGGATGGTCATAGGATGGGATCCAAAAAGGAAGGCATAAAATTAGGGAAAAAGATACCTATCAACCCTATCTAAATGGACGGATATAAATCACGATAGTTAACATAAATCTATTCAAAAATATAGTTGTTGACATCCTAAATAAACACATAAATATTTACACGTTAATACTCATTGCACCATGAATAATGTCGGTTAGAATCGGTAATTGCGGTTCCTTTTATTTCTATCAAGCCAAAATGTCAAGGTTATTCATTTAAGTGGGATAAAAAGTTTGATGTCGTATAATTGCCCAATTTGCTACTAGGGCTAAAGTTTGTTGGTGTTTAGTCGGATCCTCAATCAAAGTGTTATACAGTTGAATATTCGCATCCGTGTCAATTCCATATGATTACGTCATCCATCTTCGGATATGATCAACTATTGAATTACTTGGTTGACCAAATGTGGTTGCATAATAGTTGAATAATTATTTTAAAAGTGTCGTTACATTTATAATTTTGAGATTTTAACAAAATATGGTTCGAGTTGACTTAAATCAAATTTGTTGCAAAATTTCCTATTAAAATTGCTACACCTCCTATATTTATAGTAGGATTTAGCGGCGGTATAAGTGAAAACCAAATGCAACTCCCAAAAAGATATTGTAAATTTTTATTCATAACGCTAACCATGTTAGCAAACTTGTATTTCTTAACATTTCGTATTAGCTAATTTTTCTGTCATAACAAAAATTTGATTTAAAACTAACGCACTTGTAGGGTAGTAAATAACTGACAATAAAGTTGTTTCGTCTTTAAAAACTTGTAAAAAATTAGTTAATCCTTTGAGTAGTATACATTCTGTCTCGAATATTGAAACTGGTTAATGTTTTCCTACAACTCTTTCATTAAAAGCGTGTAGCGTAAGTTTTTGTCGTAAAATACTTTCAAACATAATATAAGTAGAATTTCAACTAGTATTATTGTCATAGTTAGGATCCAAACAATATTAATTGCATTGACGACGAAAATAACAACAATTTGCTTGTCTTTCGTTACTTGAACCATAAATCGTATTTAATAAACCTCTAAATTTCAAACATATATTGTCGTAAACTTGTAGCCCGGTTTGCACTGTTATATTTATAATATTTGCAATACACTGAACATGGAAAAAACCATCTAAGATAGATTTTAGTCATAGTTTTATTTGGTTGATGGCGTTTGTATTTGTTTAAAACGTCATCGAATGAAATTGAAAAAATATTTATCTTCTAATTTATATTCCACCATGACATATTATAAAATTTTTCTTAAATTTGTATTGGTATATGGATAACCAAATAATACAATGATCCATATCATCATTAGCCAAGATTCGAGATGAAATCTATGTATGGTAAGTGGTATCGGCTAAATAGAAATTGACATTTTCACGGGGTCCAGTCCAAACGTCACAAGTAAGAGACAATGAATTAGTGTAGTTTGCAAAGCCTACAATAATTTCAGATTTCGCATGGTTCCAATGTTTAATTACATCGGTCTAAAAGTAGTCCGACTTATAATGCTATATCAGGGTTGATGTTTTGTTTTGATTATTTTAGTAAGTTGAGTGTGGTCGAATGAAAGTGCTTTTGGATGATAAACTTGACAAATATTTCTCGTATCACATCGTTGTTGTAAATAAAATAAACCATCATCCGCTCCAATAATAGTTTGTGTCAGATCGATATTGCTTTGTTTGACCGTTTTGTAGGGGTGTTATTCGGGCGGGTTATACGATTCGGGTTATTCGGGTATTTAAATGGTGGGTTAACCGATCAAAACCGAACCGTATAAGGTTCAGGTTATTCGGTTTTTGGGTTATTCGGGTATGGGTTATTTGGATACGGTTTATTTGGGCAACGGGTTAAATGGTTACGGGTAATGCGGGTATGGGTTATGTGGGTTATTTGGATTACTTGGGTAACAGAAGTACGTAAACATTTTTAGCCATTCCAACAAAATTTCACAAACACAAAATCATTTCATTCGTACAAACATTACATAAAGCAAAACTCACAGATCGATGGTTCAATTTCAGAAAAATGGTCGATGGTTCAATACTTCAATTACATTTTACAGACATTCAATTTCAGACATTACAGTGTTACAGACCAATTAACAATTCCATTACAATTAACAATTCCATTACAACAACAGCAAACTCACAGATCGATGGTTCAATTTCATAAAAATCAGAAACAGAAAAATAAAAAATGCTACAGAAACTAGAGAGATCGATGCTTCAAAAATGCTTCAGAAAATCGTATCAGAAATGCTTCAAATACTAGAAAGATCGTAGATCGATCCTAAGCAAAACCGAGTTACCTTAGTGGCTTGGTCCTTGGCTAGTTGGATTTGGCTTTACTTTGGTTTGGGTTCGAGTCATATCAAAAGAGATCGTAAATCGATTCGGTTGTCGCCGTCGTCAGAGGTCGGAGTGTTCGAGTGGAGGGCTGGCCGCCTGGAGCTGTCGTCCGGTCGTCGGTGGAGGCGTGGAGCCTGGAGCCAGAGGGGAGGTGAGGCGAGGCGAGGCTCAATCTAGGGTGCGACGTGAAGTCGACTTCGTGAATCGTCTGTGGATTGTGTGAAATTGTGAAAGGCTGAAAGAGAAAGCGTATATTCCATAAACCCTTTAACCCTTTGCTTTTTGAGTGTAAACAGACAATAATACCCCCTGACCGCTGATTTCAAATTAAATATATACTATTTTTTAATTTTAAATTATACCCTTATTCGGGTAACCCGAAAATCTGCAGCCTAACCCAATAACCGAACCGTATAGTGTTTCTCGGTTTGGGTACACCTGAATAAGCCACCCGATACCCGAATAACCCGAACCGTTTAACCCGTTTATTATTTGGTTCGGGCGGGTTATTCGGTTTCGGTTTTTTCTCGCACCCCTACCATTTTGCATGAACTATCTTTATATTTATGAATCTTCAAAGTAGAGTTGATTGTAGCCACATAAAACTTCCCACATAGCTTGCATCGACCCTTGTTATCCAAGTCTTTCATAATACAATAATCGTAATTACACCAAATATTCGGGTTTCGGGATGTCAGTTCCATTTCCAATATATCGTCGTTCGTAAAGATTTTCTAGGCCAAGGAGGTGGTACCAATAGAAACAGAAACTTGTGAGCAGGCTATTTTTCAAGAGAAGATTGAGATTGTGAAATACGTCGAGAACAAAGAGTGTTTTTTACAAGATATTAAAACAAAATAAATGAACGCCTATTTATACTAACAATAGAGGTGTAACATGGTTAATTTTGGGCTTTAAAATGTCATAAATGGTAATATTTCAACCAATTAACCAGTTACCGCTTACCACAATACAATTTTTTGTCGTATTGGTTTTTGTGGTGACAGTTCATAGGCTTCCGAACCACTACAAATATGGATAACTTAATTTTTATGAAGCCCAATATGAACACAGAAACTGGGGACCTAAAGTTGAAACTTGACAGAGAGTATACTTGAGTCAAGGTGCACATTGCAATGGAGCCGCTTTTACCACCGGTGGAAGAGTATATCCACGAAGAAGAAGTTGCAATGGGGATATCACCTCCAACGACCGAAGTTGATGAGGGTGAGCTTGAAGAATTTTCGGATTAAAAGCGTGGGAAATGCTTGAAGATTTGAAGACGACAAAGTGGAAGACTATAATTCCTACTATTATTATTATTATTGACGTTATGTAATTTGAATTTTAAAACTTTGGTATTTCTAGATGAAGACTATAATTCCTAGTTTATGTAATGTGTTGGAGATTGGCCTAGGTTATTCGATGTTGAACCTAGGTTATTCGAAAACTATAATTCCTAGTTTTTTATATTTACGTAATTGGTCGTCGACGTTTGTTTTTTTCATTTCAAGTTCAATCAATGTTATTCAAGTTCAAACAATGTTGTTTTTTATTTTATATCATAACCAAAGACAATATAAAGTTTTATGTATTTTATAGTATTTTTTTAGTATTTTTAAAGATTTAAAACATCAAAATCGGTTTTTGGACCGGTTTAACCGGAACCGGTTATATAAAAACCGGTTTTAACCGGAACCGGAACCGGTTATACCTTTCACATACAAAAAACCGGCCAAAACCGGTCCGGTTTTAACCGGAACCGGTCAAGACAAAACCGGTTATCAAAAAAACCGGTTCTCAAAAAAACCGAAACCGGTTATAACCGGTATATGTGCACCTCTATACTTGACCCATATTAGACGAAAATATGAAGAAGCCCAAGCTCTAAACGTCTATCATTTTTTCTTATACGATATACTACACTACTAGAGAAGTGGGTATTTAGCCACGAAAAATAACCACGCAAAATTTGCGTGGTTAAATAACCACGCAATTTCCACGCATCTGTTACACAACCTGAAACCCCAAATTTAAACACGCATTTGTGACGAAACAACGACGCATCAGAAATTCGTGGCTGTTGCGTGGTAAAATTAACAACGCGATAACCACGCACTGATTGAATGTGTGGTAATTGCGTGGTTAATATATCTAAATGCAAATTCGTGGCTGTTGCGTGGTAAAATTAACAACACAATAGAAACGCACACATTGAATGCGTGGTAAAACCGTGGTTAATATATATAAATGGAAAACAATAAATAAAGCGTGGTTATTGCGTGAAAAATATAAAGTGAATAATTTTTGGCCTTCAAAATACGAAAAATACGAAAACCTCGTGGTTATTGCGTGGTTAATTAGCCACGCATTTACCACACACTGGCTTGTTGTGTGGTAAGTGCGTGGTTAATTAACCACGCAATAAACACAGAAATTTTTGTATTTTTCGTTTTTTGAAGGGTAAATATTATTTTTTTCGGTTCATTTTTTGCACATCCTTATTATACTTTATTATCTTTATATTTATCAGTTTATACGTAAATTCGAGTTACACACAAGCGTGTACATATTCCAAACCCGTTACTCATTTCAAGTTTTATCCTTTCAAGGTATATAAACGTATGTATGTGTGAGTTTATGGGTATAAGTATGTATGTATGTGTAAAGTATATGTATACATGTGTGTGTATGTGTCTATGAGTATGAATGTATGCACATCAATGTGTCGGTGTCTTAAAATCACAAGTGGTTATACACCTTGAAATGATAACGTTTAAAATGAACAATAGGTTTGGAAGGTGTACATGCTTGTATGTAAGTCGAATTTACGTATAAACTGGGAAATATAAAGATAATAAAGTATAATAAGGATGTGTAAAAAATAGACCCAAAAAAATAATGTTTGCCCATCAAAAATTGAAAAATAAAAACAATCCGTGTTTATTGCGTGGTTAATTAACCACGCATATAGAAAGTGCGTGGCAATTGCGTGTTTAACTAGCCACGCGATAAAAACGGACTGCCTGTATGCGTGTTAAATGCGTGGTTAAATGAATTCCGTGGTAATTGAGTGGTTAATAAATTCCGTGGTAATTGCGTGGTAAACGAATTCCGTGGTTATTGCGTGGTAAATTATTTTTTTATTTTCGTATGAATTTTTTCGTTTTCGTTCAATATATCTCTTTCGTTTTTGTTTTTGTTTTCGTATTATTTTTTTCGTTTACGTATAAACTGAAAAATATAAAGTGAATAATTTTTGGCCTTCAAAATACGAAAAATACGAAAACCTCGTGGTTATTGCGTGGTTTATTAGCCACGCATTTACCACACACTGGCTTGTTGTGTGGTAAGTGCGTGGTTAATTAACCACGCAATAAACACAGAGATTTTTGTATTTTTCGTTTTTTGAAGGGTAAATATTATTTTTTTGGGTTCATTTTTTGCACATCCTTATTGTACTTTATTATCTTTATATTTATCAGTTTATACGTAAATTCGAGTTACACACAAGCGTGTACATATTCCAAACCCGTTACTCATTTCAAGTTTTATCCTTTCAAGGTATATAAACGTATGTATGTGTGAGTTTATGGGTATAAGTATGTATGTAAGTGTAAAGTATATGTATACATGTGTGTGTATGTGTCTATGAGTATGAATGTATGCACATCAATGTGTCGGTGTCTTAAAATCACAAGTGGTTATACACCTTGAAATGATAACGTTTAAAATGAACAATAGGTTTGGAAGGTGTACACGCTTGTATGTAAGTCGAATTTACGTATATACTGGGAAATATAAATATAATAAAGTATAATAAGGATGTGTAAAAAATAGACCCAAAAAAATAATGTTTGCCCATTAAAAATTGAAAAATAAAAACAATCCGTGTTTATTGCGTGGTTAATTAACCACGCATTTACCACGCATATAGGAAGTGCGTGGGAATTGCGTGTTTAACTAGCCACGCGATAAAAACGGAATGCCTGTATGCGTGTTAAATGTGTGGTTAAATGAATTATGTGGTAATTGCGTGGTTAATAAATTCTGTGGTAATTGCGTGAATTCCGTGGTTATTGCGTGGTAAATTATTTTTTTTATTTTCGTATGACTTTTTTTGTTTTCGTTCAATATATCTCTTTCGTTTGTGTTTTTGTTTTTGTACATCGATTTTAAATATTTCCGTGGAAGTTGTGTGGTTGTTTAACCACGCTTTAACCACAAAATCCCTTTTAACTGAGAATTCTTTTATCACTTGTACGTTTTGCATCAGAAAAAATACATTGTTACGTGTTAGTTGCGTGACTGTTTAACCACGCTTTAACCACCAAACATCTTTTAAATGAAATAAAAAGGGATCTGGGAAACTTTTTCTTTCCTTCCTCGTTTGTACTTGCCGACATCTTTCCCTCCTACGAACAGCCTTTGTTCACCATTTCCGGCTGATACCACCATCGATCGGCGCCATTTCCGACCGGTTCCAGCCGCCGGGATGCTATGTGGTGCATAGGCCTTCAACCTCACCTCCTTCTCCATCATTTACAGCAAACAGACCCTCTCCTCCTCTCCTATGCAGCTCGGTTCCGCCGCCGATCTGCGCCATTTCCGGCCGATTCCGGACGACGGGAAGTGATTTCCTACGTCAAACTTCAATCCTCACATCCTTCTCCTCGCCGCCGTCGATTAGGTTTCCGAGGTTGCTCCATCGATTTTGATCCAGCGCCGCCGCCAATCGATTAGCTGGAGCGCCGCCCTAAAAGTTGTTTCTTTCCAGCTAGTTCAGCAACAATAGTTTTCGTTTTAAAACCTGCATATTTGTATTTGTAATTTTAATCAAGATCTGATGGTTTTCAGGGTCTCTATTGTCGTCAAGATGTTCGAGTTCTGCTGATGGCTTCTAATTTTAATCAAGATCTGATGGGTGGGCTTTAATAGCGGTTGGTATATGCGGGGTGACACGGTCTGGAGCGAAAAGGTCGGGTGAAAAGGCTCATTTAGTTCTGCAAGTGTTAAGCTCAGAGTACAAATTTATGTTCTTTCTCATACTTTTTGGATTTGAACCATCTTGCCCCTGGTTGGATTGCAACTCTTTGTGCTGGGTTTGATGAAGATATATTTTTAAAGGGATGCTGCTCAAGTATTTGATTCTACAGCATAGGCGTTGGTTTTGTCTGCTTTGGCATATTTACAAGTTTTGACGATTTTACCCTTAGCTACTAATCCTTTCTAGATACATCTTCCGGTGGTTCTTTCCTCTTTGATACATCTTTTGGGTGCTGTTTTTTATTAGATTTCACTTAGAAGTTCTCGACTTAGATTTAGTCCTTCTTTTATTATACCTTGTATAATACTATCTGTTAGCAATTGTTTCCTTGTACTCTCAGTTGGATATGCTTAACAAATTACGAAACAAAGATGTTGAAGCTAAATCTAATATGAAGCCACCGAGGTATTTCCTTTTTTGTACTTTTGATTATTAAAGTATTTTGTACATATATTAGTTACGCGCATTACGTAAGATTTTGATCGACATGTGTTAATATTCGAAGAAGGGTCAGCTTGGTCAGCTTGGTCAACTGGAGTCACTCAACAATTTACTAAATAGCAATGATACTGAATCTAAAACCAAAGCATTATCTGAGGTACTTTTTTTTAAATAAAATTTTCCTGAAACTTACGTATTTTAATTTCTTATACTATTAACATTTTTTTTCTTTTCAAATTAATTTCTTACGTATTTTTTTCTTTTTCTCTCCACTTTTACGCATATCACATCCTTTTTCTCTTTCAACTTCCAATATTTCTCAACAGCCGCAACAACTTGATGAATTAATCATGATACCAAAGGAAACAGTTGGCATTTTAAAAGACCAAGTTTTCGGATTCGACACTTTCTTTGTGACTAGCCAGGAACCATATGAGGTGATTGAATTAAGTCAATTTACAATTTTCTTTTATCATCATAAAACATTAAATTTTTGTGACAAACGTGTTTAATGGTACATGGTGGAGTACTCTTCAAAGGAAACCTACGTGGACAAGCTGCTGTGACTTACAAAAAGATAGAAAAACGACTACAGGTTAGTTTACTACCTTACTTTTACCTACAAATCATTCTTTCTCATAAAAGGTTAAAAATGTAAATCGACCACTCTTTGTGAAGGAGACTTTCGGGGATCAATATAAGCTTTTCCTTCTCCTTAATCCTGAGGATGATAAACCCATAGCAGTTGTGGTTCCACGAAAGACCTTACAACCAGAAACAACCGTTATTACTCATAGTTTTTTTTTTTGCTACAGAAAAATGCAAAAATAGCAATATACTTTCTATTTTTTCTTATAGTAGCATTGTACTTTCAATTTTTTCTTTAGTCATTATATCGATGAGATTTGAATTATGATGAGATGACATGGTCACCGGTACGCTCGTGATATATATTACTGACGTGGTAAAAATGTTAATTTTTTATATAAAACTGTTCATAACCAATATTTAAAAAATATTATTATTATTATTTTGAACCATGACATTGCATGTCGGCAGTATTACACATGTTTGTCCTACATGGACAATGACATTGCATAAAAACATGTTTGCTCGTGACATGTCATCATCACTCAAATCTCATTGCGATATTGGATAATTTTACTAATGTAGAATGCTCTAATAAAGAATAATTTGAAAGTACAAAGTTGCAACAAGGAAAAAAGAAAGTTGCAATGTTATAATAAAGAAAAATTAGAAACTAGATTGTCATTTCTTGTATTTTCCCTTTTTGATACCATCTTCACTCCCCTCTAATTTATAATTTTTTTCTGTGACAGCTGTCCCCGAATGGTTTGCTGCTGGTTCTTTTGGATTAGTTACAATATTCACATTACTTCTACATCCGACTTATTGTACGTATATTTTGATAAAAATTAACTTCTTTTGGCCATATATTAGTTTTTTTATGTCTTTATAATCCAAATTTTTTCTCTCAGACCTGTTTTTGACAATACCCAAGTTTTGAAAGATGGCCTTCCTGGAGCTCTAGTAACTGTGATCACTTTGGGTGTACATGAAATCAGTCACATTTTGGTTGCGAGAAATCCAGGAGTTAAAACTCGGGGTTCTTTTTTTTGTACCAAGTTGGCAGGTGAGTTTTAATTTTTTAGTTTCTAAGTACAAATTAATGGCAATATCTATGTAATTGGCTAATACTTTATTTTGGTGACAGATAGGCTCTTTTGTTGCGATAACAAGGATTCTAAACATCGTACCAAATCGTGATGATCTTCTGAAAATTGCAATAGCAGGACCTTTAGCTGGATTTTCATTAGGATTTGTTCTTTTGCTGTTGAGATTTTACTTGCCGCCAGCTGATGGTATAGGGGTAATTGTTGTTGCGTCTGTATTTCACGAATTGCTCCTTGCTGGTGGGATTGGTACAGGTTTCAAGAAGAGTTTCAAAAATAAATGGAAAAAATGATGCGACAAATGAGTCAACGTGGTACATGTCTTCTTAGTTGTATGTTTTTGAAACAATTAGACGTGGTTCGTGGTCTTTCTTATTTGACTTTTTTAGAATGTTAAACAAAATTTATCGTAATGTTTGATTAGTTGTGTTTTAATTAGTTTCGTTGTGTTTATATATATATATATATATATATATATATATATATATATATATATATATATATATATACATACGTGTGTATGTGTGTGTTTTGTGAGAAAAAAAAATCTGAAATTAAAAATATTTTTTAGTATTTTTTTTTAATAAAAAAAATTATTCCGTGGTTATTGCGTGGTTAAAAGTCAAACACAGTCAACAAAATGTGTGTGGTTAATAATTTGCGTGGTTATTGCGTTGTTAAAAATTTGCGTGGTAATTGCGTGGTTAACGATTTGCGTGGTTATTGCGTGGTTAACGAATTGCGTGGTCATTGCGTGGTTAATAATTTGCGTGTTTATTGCGTGGTTAATAATTTGCGTTGTTATTGCGTGGTTAACGATTTGCGTGGCTATTGCGTGGTTAATAACTTGCGTGGTTATTGCGTGGTTAACAATTTGCGTGTTTATTGCGTGGTTAACGAATTGCGTAGTCATTGCGTGGTTAATAATTTGCGTGTTAATTGCGTGGTAAATTATTTGCGTGGTTATCGCGTTGTTAATACTTCGCGTGTTTATTGCGTGGTTAACAGTTTGCGTGTTTATTGCGTGGTTAATAATTTGCGTTGAAATTGCGTGGTTAATTTGCGTGGCTAAAGCGTGGTTACAATTTAGCCACAAGGGGTTTTCCCACAGGTCAGTTTTCGTGGTTATTGCGTGGTTATTCGGCTTCTACCACACAACAAACACGGAAATTTGCGTGGTTAAACCCCTTGTTTTCTAGTAGTGCTAGTATATCACTTTAAAGTCTATATAAATATAAAGCCTTCATCAATAATATCGCTAAAATATTACTTAGAAGAATGATATGATAATTTAATGTAACACCAAATATCAATTTTTATATTGTTTAATTGATTAGTGTCACATCATTAGGTTATCTCACCAAATCTTTTAGATAAATAGCATGATTATAATGTTAAATAATTGGTATGTTCATCGTTTTTAGAACTTAAGATAAAACATGATCTATTGTTAAATGATTGAGATATTCTGTTCAATATCGGTAAAAATTAAAGTTTGATAGATATTATGAATAGATAGTCGCTGAAAAATAAATATTTTAATTTTCTTATATCTTGTTGCAATATATGTTAAGAGCCGAATCCCAAAAAATGATAGAGCAGCTAAGTTGAAGTTGTTTCACCAAACAATATCGTCACTGACCAAGTCAAAGGTGCCTTCTTATTCAATTGAATTACAAGTTACCGGATATTCTTTTGCAAAGTATGCTTCAGTTTGCTTAAACTAAAGATTGATCAATTTTACTAAGAACTTGAGGATTTGGTATGTTATACTTATTAGATTGTTAAATTGATGGATCGTTTAGATAACGTTTTCAGGTTTAATGAATTGTTGAAGTTATTCTTGAGTTTAAAAATTTAAATAATAAAGATATAGAAAATGCAATTACACAAAAGACACTTAACTTTTTACAAAAATTCGATTTTGATATTATGTTTTTTTTTAATTAAGACGCTAAGTTTTCACACAAGTTCGATTTTAAACATTACAATTTGCAATTTGTTTTAATGTTTAACCATTTAACTGGTCAGCTCGGTTACCAGCTGACGATGCATGATAATGTGTCGGTTTTTGACGTCATGGCACTAACATGATACGATAATACAAAAATGACTAAACATGATAACATGGTTAAAAGGAGGTTGAATACAGTATGGCAAACGGATAAAAAATATCTCATCTGACATTCCTTTAGTTGAAACTTGAAAGTGACTACTTTGGACCGATAATGCAAAAGGGGCTAAACATAAATTGAGAATAACATAGGTATGCAATTTGTAATTTACGAAATAAATAAATAAATACATCTAATTTTATTAACTACTTTGCAAAAAAGTAACTAAAAATCAACCCAGTAATCCAGATAGCTATGAATTTTTTAGATGTGTGAAATTCACGATTTCATCTTGAAATTGTGACATCGGCATATCTTGACCATTTTGTAGATGAAATGATATTGTCATATGCAAAATAATGATTTTATTTACGAAATGATCAGTAATTTGACTTATTTTTCAATACAATTGTAATAAACTATGTAATATTTAATTTCTATACACCTTATATTTTATTTGTACCTACATTTAAGTTGATTTCCACCTATCACCTTATTTGAATATTATATAACGTATATTAATCATAACAGTCTTTATGGACTATAAAATAAGTTCATATAATGTTGGTGTTGAGAATTATGAAAATGAAATTGTTATATTTATTCTATTTTAAATTCATTTCACCAGGCCTCAAATGACGATGACCCAATGCCACCTAAGATGCTAGATGATATATTGCTCACAACTCTTACATGTTATAAAAGTAATCAATGGAGATATAGATTACATAGAAGTGTTAACACATGTATGTTAGACAACAATCTATCAATAATAAAATGGAATTTGAAAAATATCTTCAAAAATTAAAAGTCGTCATAAAATGAAAAGTCATAGTTGTTGTTGGTGTTGGAGTTGCTATAATCAAAGGATGGTTTGACACCAACTACCCTAAATGCATACATTGTAATATCCTAAAGGATCCTCTTGTTGAGGCAACCCCTCAACTAAACAAAACGCATAACGACCTTCTATCACGGTACGTCGGTGTTCATCCAATAGTCAATGTCAACAAATGAGCGGCGACTTCATTTTGAAGTTTCTCAAATTTCCCTTCACGTTAATTAACTCAAAACTGCTAAATGAAGCCATACGGTCATATATATTTACAGTCAAACTGTTAAGATATAACTAATCAACGACATTCACTGTCAATTATGAGAAAATATACATGGTCAACAACAAAGAATACAAAAGTTAGACAACCGGTAATCATTAAAAAATCTATAAATACGAAATAAGTAGTATTGCCCCATTTTTGTTAAATTATTTATTTACTTATTTATTTATTTAAAAATCTATTTAGGAAAAACGAATATATAAATTGTTGTAAATTATGAAAATAATTATAATAAAAAACATAATAATAGCAATAGAAAAAATAAAAGTAATGACTTTCTAATAGAACAATTATGGGTTCAAATGTAGTCGGGGGGTTGAACTTGTCATTGGGTCATACTTAAATTGTTAATATAAGGTTGCATTGGGTTATTATGGTCGTTATGTCAAAGTATGGGGACTATTTTTGTCAAAGCTTCAAAGTTGCATGAAACCGCTCCTTTGGGCCGAGCAGGGGTGGATGCAGGATTTATCAGTAGCCGTGGCACCGAATTTTTTTTCCGCCTAATATAATAATAATAATAATTCCGACCAAACATAATAACATAAAAACGTTTAAAAGTACGTGTTACTGTAAATGCCGAAGATGTTGAAGATTAGAAGACCAACGAACTTCATCAAAACCAAAAGTGACAACACCGGTTCGGTTTGAGATAAAAAACCGGTTAAAAACCGGTTCGGTTAAAAAATCGGTTCGGTTATTAAAAAACCGGTTATTAAAAAAACCGATTCGGTTTCCTTTTTCGGTTATTTAAAAAACCGGTTCTTTTGTGCACCTCTACCAACCGACCATGCTTCTTTTCTTTTTGTTGCTTTACTCGACCACCACCACATGTGAATTCATTAAATGCATTTGTTTGATTTGTTTCTCATGCTCCATAATACGTAACATACATATATATATATATATATATATATATATATATATATATATATATATATATATATATATATATATATATATATATATATATATATATATATATATGTTACGTATTTTTTTTTTTAGAACAGCAGCCAATATAAAAAAACTCAAAAAACGCAGCTAGCAAGAAGCTATATATATATATATATATATATATATATATATATATATATATATATATATATATATATATATATATATATATATATATGTTACGTATTATGGAGCATGAGAAACAAATCAAACAAATGCATTTAATGAATTCACATGTGGTGGTGGTCGAGTAAAGCAACAAAAAGAGAAGAAGCATGGTCGGTTGGTAGAGGTGCACAAAAGAACCGGTTTTTTAAATAACCGAAAAAAGAAACCGAACTGGTTTTTTTAATAACCGGTTTTTTAATAACCGAACCGATTTTTTAACCGAACCGATTTTTTATCTCAAACCGAACCGGTTTAAAAACCCCGGTTTTTCTTCCGGTTAACCGAACCTAACCGGTTTAAAAACCGAAAAAAACCGGTTTGAATATCAATATCGCTTAAAAAAAACCCGGCCAAAACCGAACCGGTTATAACCGAAACCGGTTGGACCCAAACCGGTTTTTTAAAAAACCGGTTTTTAAAAAACCGTAACCGGTTTTTAAAAAACCGGAACCGGTTTTTAACCGGCTTTTGTGCACCTCTATCGGTTGGTATTAATACTCAAATATATGGTCCAATAGCAAACCAAACACAAACCATGCACACATGTATTTCACTTGAGCAGGAAATAAGCAATGGAACACATCGAGTGGGCCGAATCAAATAATATTGGGCCGGTGATGTTTGCGTTCAGAAATCAATTCAGCAGCAATATTATTCCAAAAAGGTGAAGTTCCGAACAGCCAAGTTCTGATTGAGGATCCGAACTTAGGTGAGGATCCGAAATTCCAATTCAGAAACGGCAATTCAGAAATGCCGGTTCAGAAATGCCGAGTCAGAAGTTACTATTCAGAAATCACAGTTCAGAAAATGTGGTGCCGGTTCAGAAAATACGGATCAGAAACGTCAAATTGCTGATCCGTTCAGCAACAAAAGTACACAACGGGTGAAGACCAAGAAGCTCAAGACTTAGATTATTTTAGCCAACTGTTAGATTGTACTTTTGTAATAGTTTAATATTTTTAGTTGTACTTGTAATATATTCTCCTCCTATAAATAGGAGGCTTGGGTCATGAGTTTTATAGTGAGATTCTAGTGAGATTGTGAGGAACTATCACTCCAATGTAGTTTAAAGTAATTGGAGGAGGGGCTGGAGAATTCTCTCCAGCCACCTCAAGAACATCAAGAACATCCTCACATCTCTTCTTCTTTCTAGATCTCCATATCTCTCCTTCTATTCTATCTTTCTATCTCTTCTATCTTTTCTATCTTTTCTATATTTTCTTCCCTCCTAGATCTTAATGTAATTCAACTTAGACTAGAAATTGTGTTTGAGCTTAACTTCCAATATGTAACACATTTCTTATTATCAATGAAAAATACGAATTACATTATATCGTTTAATTATTGTCTTTTAATTTCCGCACTTGTTCTTTACGATTTATTTAATATTCCGTAACTTTACGTTTCATGTCATTTATATTTTCCGCAACGTTCCTTTACATTTTCGCACTTAATTTATTTATATATCATCGTTTATTGTTGGGCGAAAGATCCATTCTAAGTATTCAATCTTTCGTATTCCGCAATATACTTAGAATAAAATGGCGACAACAATTGGTATCAGAGCCTGAGTAGCTGTTTGCAAGGTCCACTGTGATCGGTTTGCTTGAGCAACAACCTTTGGATCCTCTACAAACCATTGCATGCTACTGTGCTAAATTTCGTTTCTGCAAAAACAAAAGTAAAATCGTAAAGGACGTAGGTGTTGCCTACTGCAACCTTTATGTAGGTGTTGCATTAGGCTGTTTTTTGTAGTGTAAGCAAAAAAAAAAAAAAAAAACAAAAAAAAAAAAAAAACAAGATAAAATTACCTGAGTAAAACTAAACTCATTGCTTGTAAGTGCTTCATCTATGACGTTTTTAAGAGTCATAGCGGATGTATCTTTAACGTCCACAACTCCAATAAATCTTTCTTTCACATAACCAAGCCTATCGACATGTCTCAAAACAATAGTCATTTGTTCCTTTTTCGATACATCACTAGATTCATCCACCAATAAACCAAATACATCTTCACCAATTTCTTTGCGAATACTCAAAATTATTTCTTGTGCAAAACATTCCACAATATCTTTTTGACTCTTCGGGCAAATTATTTTATTATTTTTTGGAGCCTTTTCTAGAGTGTTATAAAAAATCTCATCATTATTTTCTCCAATAACTTTAATTGTTTCAATGTAAAGCCCTCTATTTAGCGAATCACTCGACTCATCATGACCCCGAAACGGTAAAGCATTTTTCAATAAATATCTAGAAGCACTAACCGAAACACGTAATCGATCATTATACCTACGTTTTTCGCGTTCGCTTGTCCTCCTCATGGATTCAGTAATAGTTTGACTTGGTTTCATTAGAAGTTCACACTTTTCTCTTGCTTTGTTGTGAAAACTATCAACATCACCCACATGAGCCCGAAATGTATCTTTTGATTTATTCCAACTATCAAAGCCTTTTGTAACAAACGCATCTCTCCCTCCTTTTTGTCCCATCATGTCTCCACAAACATAACAATATAAACAATATGCATTGTCTTTCTTCTTGCTATATTCTAACCAATCAAAGTCATTATACCATATATGCAGTGTTGTAAAACTCGGCCAACTCGGACGAGTACTCGGCCGAGTACTCGGACTCGGGCTCTTACTGAGGCGAGTAGGCCAACTCGGCCAAACAACTCGGAAATCGGTCAACATCGGTCAAACTCTGTAAAAATCAGTCCAACTCGGAGCAACTCGGTCCAACTCGGCCAACTCGGTCCAACTCGGGCAACTCGGTCAAACTCGGTAATTTTCACTTTTTTTAGAAAAAATAAATAATTAAAATTGTTAATTAAGATTTTAACATATATCAGATATTTAGTTATTTATTAAACATTGTTTAATTTTAATTTTGTTAAATTTAATGTAAATTTGATAAAGAAACGAAAAACGAACGATGATTAAATGATTACTCTAATATTAAATAATGAACATTGATTTTTGAAATAGTTTAACACTTGAACTTGTATCTTTTTATTGATTTTTCTACTAATTGTGTTATGAAATTCAATCAACTTATGATGTTTGACATATATATAATTTCTTTAAAAATATTTATATATAATTTATCCAATCCGAGTACTCTCCGAGTACTCTCCGAGTAATCCGAGTACTCGCTACTCCCCAGTCGTCCGAACGAGTACCGAATAGCGAGTTCCGCAACATTGCATATATGAACAAATTTTCTATCTTTGTTACCTATTCTCTTTGATGGAAACTTATGAACCCTTATTCGACAAGGTCCTTGAATCAAATACTGCTTTCTTACTTCATCTCTAACCTTTGAATCATAAGATGTAATCGTTGGTCTATCTCCCGGGTCCCTTGGAATATCTTTCACATCAAAAGTTTCATTACATGATGGTTTTGGTGGAATTACATTCGAAATCGGAGGCATTGGTTGATTTGGTTCTTTGACATTGAGGTTTGGCCTTTGAGAAGATCCTTCCCCACTTTCATTATTAGAAGATGATCTTGGTCTCTTATTGCAATTAAGTGTATTAAAATAATTTCAAATGTTACCCTACAATTCAATTTCACAAATAACAATTATAAATCAACAACTAATTTCAAAAAACTATAATTTTAAATCTTTCTTACAATCTTACTTGTTTCATCTTAGGGTTTTAGAGTATTGAAAACACACAATTGTCAATTGTTGAAGACTTGATCGTGATTTCCTGAATTCCTTCTTTTATGATCGTGATTTTTGAATTGATTCTTCTTGAGCGTGATTCACTGATTTGCTTCCTAGTTCCTTGGTCTGATTTCTCCTGGTCGTGCTTTGAAGAGACCTCACACCTTGTTCGGACTTGCTAAAATCGACAAAGGCTAGAGGCGTGGCGGGTATCGTGGTCTGATTTCTAATTTTCTGAAGTCGTATTGAAGATTTGGCCGCTTAGGCGTGGTCTGATTGTCTGAAGTCGTGATCGACTTGCCGCTTGCGATGGATCATGGATGATGGATCATGTAAACTCTTGATAGGCCAGGCCAGCAATTGTAGTCTTGTAGATTAAGTTTAATTAGACCAAAGGTCCATTTATTTTTATTAGCCCAATTATACTTAGTGGGTGGGTGCACAATTTTATTATTTAAGCGGGTGCATAATTTTTCGTACCGTTGCACCCTAATAGAAAATTAAAAAAAAAATTCCACTCCGTACACAATTTTTAGCAGGTGCACCCCCCCCCCCCCGTGCCCTAAATGAAACCCGCCCCTGGAGATATTAACGAGATTTCTTTATAGGCTCTTGCTTTCCGTTCAAAGAGACCAAGGGCTCTTTACCTCACTCTCTCCCATCTCTCAAGCCCTACATATACACATACAAACACAAAACGCCTCACTAGTCGCGTACCCCCTTCACGATTTGGAGAATGATCGAGAATCCAACGTGCAACACTCCTATACTCACCTTTATGGTTCATGGTTCTAGAGCCAGGCCATGCTTCGTCCTCCTCCCATGACCTACACGACGATATCCAATCTCTAATATACACACTTTTTGCCACTTCTTGAAACCGAGAGTTAGCAATTGTTTTGCCGAGAAGAAGAAAAGAAGGAATGAATGGAGGCAACAAGATCAATAAGAGGGAGGGCTGCGGGAGACCAAAACATAGCAAGGTTGTGTGTTTCCCTCCTCTTGGTTGTGTGTTTTTGGGCTGCAAGCGAGTCTACAACCTCGTAAGTATTACATCTCTCGACAATGTTAACATGGTTCTTTCATGCTTCTCGTTTCTTTTGTGTTGTTCTTTTCTGTCCAGACCTTGACCAGGCCTTCTTTTGCTTCTAAATTTACCCCCATTATCTCAAGAAGTAGATAACATGTGATAACCATCAAATAAGTCAACAAAAGTCAACTCAAGGAAGCCAAAGCGTACATTAGGTCAATATGTGAAATGTAAATTTCATAATCTATACGATATATTATTTACACTAATTCAAATTAATTATACGAGCAAACCCTGCTGAGCTAGATGTTTTTAATATATAATTAAAAAAAAATTACGTCGTGAATAGTATCCGACGTGAATAGTGAACGGTAAAATTTAAAACTCGTCCAAATATTACAAATTTTATATCAAAACATAGACAAAAATACGACGGTTCCGAATATATATTTATATTTTTACCAAAAGTTACATATAAAAAGTTATGATAAAAAAACGTATAATTTAACTTGAAAGCAGCATTTAATTATTATAATATATTAAAAAAAAAAGTCTCTCCACCGGTTGGTGGAGTTTGACATTTGAAAGTTTGAAAAAAAAAATATTTTATTTTATATAAAGTGGGCCCCACTTCATTATTTAATCAATTTTACACATTTTACCCTCAAAAAATTCGTTTTTTCATTTAGAACACTATGTATTCAATACGTATTTTTAAGTTTATCAATAATATGATGATGTTTTATAAAACGGAAAATTTACCGTCAAAACGGTATCATCGATACGAACAATGTGACGTCAAAATTTAATATTATTGATATTAGTTTTACATTTAATATTTTATTTTTCTTTAAAATGAAATTGTATTTACATTTAAACCCTATATTTTTATTAAACTTACAATTAATACCCTTTCGTTAATTCGTTAAAGGCTTTTAGTTAAAAAGTTGATATTATTAAACTACGGTTTTCGTAGATTATATTTTTATAAACTAAAATCATTTATTTTGTATAAAAACTATTAAAACTATTTAAAGAGTAATTTAAGGGTATGTTTTGTCATAAACAAAATTTAAAAGCTATAAACGTCAAATGTCTGTATCTTGAGGGCCGCTATACGAAAATAAATTTACTATAAATAGAGGCTTCAATCCTCTCATTTCCTCACACCTCATATCTCGATCTCTATATCACTAGATAGTATTGTTAGAAGATTCTCCGATATATAAAAATATACGAAGAATGAGCGTTAAAAGTATCTATTTCAGTTATAAATATAGTGAGTTCGAGTTAGAAGCACGAAGAGTCGGGCGATCTAACAACAGTTGGCGATAAGATCCTAGTCGACATTGAGGTGAGTTCATACCCCTTCCTTTTTATCTTTATTCAAGTTTTTAAGGGTGAGAATACAAGTTATACTATAAAAATAGTTATTTATACTCAGTTATAACAATAGTAAACGAAATGCGAATTTTGTAAACATCATTAAACAATTCAATTATAATTCCAAAAATAATATTGAATGATCTACTTACGAGGGCGGTGTCTAGGCCGATTATTTGGGCTAGGTTGCTGGATTTCCTAAAGGCTTATACGCTGAAAGGGTCCTGCCTCCCCATTTGATCTTCTACCTGGCCGTTCTTTATTTGATAGTCATGAAATATTATATTGGAATTAATAAAGGGTATAATCAATTTATTACACCACTATTGTGGAGAATATATCTTAAAAGAAGTTCTTTATAACCATCTAGATAATTTATTTCACATATATTTGTAAATATATGCTTTTCACAACGGAATACTAAAAATAAACTATTATAGGAATAGTTTGTTGATACAAATGTTACTATGACGTTTTAAAGAAGACAAATACTTATATAAAATATATAATTATTATACATTACTATATTATCATAGGAAAAATGATACAAATGTTTTTCATATACAAACTTTAACAAGTTGATTGATACATACATTTTTGTGAGACGGGTCTTCACAGTGCTTATTTAAGTACATACTATAAGTCCTGAAATTTATAACCAGAGTCTCGGTAAGAGAGCGTGATATTTGTGTATAGATCTATACGGGATTGACAACCCCGCACCTGAGCTGCTAGTTACAGCTAGACCGACGGGTCTGAGGTGACAAATGTCATAACAGTCCGACGCCTGAAGAACGTCAAAGCAGGCCTACATGGTCACAGTATAGTTATAGGACGTCTCGCATGGGAAATCAACTTTATAAATTGTTTACGTGGAAATATACATTTTCAAAGGTTTTATACTACAAGCTACGCTATACATTTTAGTCTTTAGATTTTTAAGACTTGGATACATTCATAAGAAAATATTGGATTTTCTTGGAGTACAATACTACATTTTACAAGGAAAGAGATTCCTTATACAAGTTTATTGGTATTAAAACTACATTTTAACAAGTTACAACTATAAGTATGGTTTTTACTTATACACACTGGTTCTATGGAAATTAAAACTACGTTTTATCAATTATATAAATATAAGTATTGTTTACTTATACATATGAGTTTTACAGAATTAAATCTACGATTGGTCTACGAGTAAACATCTATTTACACTGTTTCATACAAGAATAAAACTACGTAATACTATTTTCATGTATAGAAATACTTATACATTCTCGGTCTTTGGGTTTTAAGACTACGACTCATTTATTAGAAAATACTCCCTCCGTCCCAAAATGATAGTCCACAGACAAAAAACACACAGATTAAGAAAACATTAATTACAGTTTACTTTTTGCTATAAAATGACAGTTTTACCCTTAGGCTATGTAATATGGAACTAACTTTTTCCCACCAACTTTTTCCCGGCATTTTCCTTTTGTTAAAACAAAAAATCTAATTTATCACTTCATTTAGTAAAAAATGGAGCCAAATTTTCGTGAATTGTAATTAGAACCTGGAGCCAAAATTTTTAATTGTAGATTAGAACCTGGAGCCAACAATTCAACAAACACCTTATTATAGATAATGAAGCAAAAGCCAAAAGCCAAAAACCATCGTGACCAACAAACACCGTCTCTCTCTAAACATTATCTCTCTCTCTCTCTACAAACACCATCTCTCTCTAAAAATCAAGAAGCGAGTTCACAAGTTCGTAAACCAACAAAAACAATCAGAAACTTCTGTGGTTCCGAGTCCGATTCCCTTATTCTTTGGTTCCGATTTGTTGCGTTCATCACTCACAGAGTTTCGATTTTGTGGTTCCGATTTTCAGAAATTTCGTTTTTGTAGGGCTGAAACTCCAAAGCAGAAAAGTCGTCGATCCATCTGAAATTAAGTAAGTCCTCGTGTTTATTGCTTTGATTCATCCATGTTATTTCTCTGTTTTTTTTTCTTGGAAGAGTATTGCATTTCTAGCTTTTTTTATCTGATTTTAAATTATGCTTTTTTTTGGAGCTGTTAGTGCTACAGTGGTTTAACTGTTAATGTTTATTTCAGGTTCTTATGGAGCATTCCACAAAAAAGCATATTACAGCTGTACAACGTCGTGCTATATATGAAGCCCTATTGGAAGCAAGTTCTTCCGGAAAGTTAGAAAAGGGTGCCATAAGTAATGTTGCTTCACATTTCTCTGTATCAAATCGCACTGTTAGTCGCATTTGGCATCATGCTATGTTTCAGATTGACCATGGACTACCGGTTGAGTTTTTTTCGAATTTGCCAATGGTTGTTGGACGAAAAAGGGTAGAAGTCGATCTTAATCAAGTCTTAGGTATTCCTTTACGTCGTCGAACTAATATACGGTCTCTTGCAAAGTGTATAAATGTTTCTAAATCAACCATGCATAGACGAATCAAGGAAGGTGCCCTTCGACCACACACAAATGCCATCAAGCCGACTCTTACTCATGAGAATAAGAGAGCTAGATTACAATTTTGTTTATCTAAGGTTACTCGGTCATTACCAAGCCAAATCCCAACATTCCATGATATGTTCAATGTTGTTCACATTGATGAAAAATGGTTTTACATGTCAAAACCATCAAAGCGTTACTATCTTCTCCCCGGCGAGGATGAGCCACAAAGAACATGTCAAAGCAAAAAATTTATCACAAAAGTTATGTTTCTAGCGGCTGTGGCAAGACCAAGATTTAATGCATTTGGTGACGAAATATTTTCGGGAAAAATTGGTATCTACCCGTTTACAAAATTAGAGCCCGCTAAGCGTTCAAGTAAAAACCGTGTTGCGGGAACGTTGGAGACAAAACCTATTTTATCGGTCACTAAAGAAGTAACAAGGCAATGGTTAATAGAAAAGGTTTTGCCGGATATTAGAGCTAAATGGCCTGGAAGTCATGTTGGTCCCATATTTATTCAACAAGACAACGCAAAGCCCCACATTGATGGTAATGATAGTGAGTTTCTTGAAGCGGCATCTCGAGATGGATTTGATATCCGTCTAAGTTTTCAACCCCCCAATAGTCCGGATTTAAATGTGTTAGACCTTGGATTCTTTCGAGCAATCCAATCACTTCAAGAACAAGAGGTTTTGGGTACGATTGAAGAATTGGTTCATGCGGTTGAAACATCTTTTGAAAGAATGCAATCTCAACAACTTAACAATGTTTTTTTAACTCTACAAACATGTATGCAGGAAATTTTAAAGGTTCAAGGTGGCAACAATTATCGAATACCGCATATTGGTAAAGATAGATTGGGACGAGAAGGTAACTTACCACTTCAAATTGAATGTGATCAAAGTCTCATAGATGAAGCTCAAATGCATTTGTCTTCCTAGTAAGTTTAGAAACAAGTTTTGTGATCAAGATTTGATATATTTTGGTGTTTTGTATTGGTGTTTTTGCAAGTGTATTGAACTTTGTATCGATAAAAAAACGCAGAAAAAACACTTAGAATTTGTTTTTTATTGGCGTATTGAACTTTGTATCGGTCAAATGCATTGGTGTTTTGTATCGGTGTTTTTGGTGTTTTGTATTGGTGGTGTTTAAAATACTTAGAATTTGTTTATGACTAAATTAGTGGCAAGTAAAAAAAGAAAAACAAATCAAGTTTTTAGAGAATCATGGTATGAGTGCTGCGAAATACAGTAAAAAAGGAAAAACAAATCAATTGCCCAAATGCTAAAGATAAAGGCAACGTGTAATGTATCGACAGAGTCAAATCAACCAGGGAGAAAATAAAAAGGAAGAAAAGACGAGGGGAGAAATAAAAAAAGGAAGAAAAGAGAAAAAGTTGGCTTTCTTTTCATTTAATGCCGTAATTAAAGGAGTTGGTTGTTATAACAATAATTAGGGGTATTTTAGTAAAAGGGTCATTTATATATAGAAGTGGACTATTATTTTGGGACAAATTAAAAAGGAAAGATGGACTATCTTTGTGGGACGGAGGGAGTATTGGATTTTCTGGTTTCAAACACTATCTTTTTCAAAGGAAAAATGATTATGGATTTTGTTGAGATCTTTTGTGATGAAGTGGTGATATATCCGAAGTCCTACCCATAAGAAACCCTGAAGTGAATAAACAAGAGGATACACCGAAGTCTGAAGACTCCAAAGTGCTATGCATAAAAGATCCGAAGACTTCACAGTCTGTCCTCTTGTCTTTTGTGTGCACGCGTATAGTACAATACGTGTTGCATGAATCTTCTATCCTATTGGCTAGTACACTTATAGGATATTCTCTGTAAAAGGTGTACTATTGGTATCACTGATTCAGTATAAATATCAGTGATACCATACCGTGTCAAATGAGAGATTACAAGATTAACTTACGAGAATGGTATATCTCCAAGATAGAAAACCCAATTGTAAAACCAAAGTTCTAATCGAATCATTCGGCACATGTTATTCATATCTTGTTGTTTAATTGAGCTCTGTTGCATTATCATTGTGTGATTGATTGTGTGATTGATTCCATATCTAAATTAGTTCATCTATTCTCATATTTCAACACCCAACAAGTGGTATCAGAGCAAGTCAGCTCAAAAACTTGTTGATAGAGTTCGAATTCGTTTGCTTCAGCTCTAAATCTGAATCGATTCTCAGATTTAGTCTTCCGCAATTGTTGCAATTCTCTACCACCCGTTTTTACTGAAAAGATCCTGTTGAAATACATCAAGATGACTGATTCCACTGCAACTTATGCCAATAGGCTTAACTATGCAAACCTCATTGGTTCAGCAACGAAGGCCCCTGTTCTAGTAACTTCTTACTATGATTATTGGGTTGGTCGAATGAAGGATTACCTTATAGGACTGGACAAGGATCTATGGAGGTCTGTGACTGAAGGTCCACACACAGACATTGCTGGTCGATTCGTTGTTCCTGACGGAGAAGAAGCTGTTGTTCTTAATGCTGCAGATATGAAGAAGCTTGAAAACGACGAGAGGGCCATGCGCGAACTGAGAAGTGGCTTGGGTCCCGATGTCAGCCACCACATTGCTGATGCAAAATCTGCAAAAGAGATGTGGGACAATCTCGAACTTCGTTTCGGAGGAGATAAAATTCTTCATACTAGCAAAGTTCAAGAAATCCTTGCAGACTTCGGGAACTTTAAGCAAGAAGATAATGAGTCCTTAGAAGCCTGCTATGAACGTTTGAGCAACATGATTTAAACACTCGATAAGTATGGGGAAACAAGAAGCCAACAAGAGATAAATATCAAATTTCTCTACAGTCTTCGCAAGGAATGGAGACCAATCATGCTCATGGTCAAATCCTATGAGAATATTGAGAAATACAAGCTGGCTGCCCTATACAATCTATTAAAATCACATGAACCCGATGTGGTAGGTCGAAGAAGTGAAATGGCTAGTTCTGGACCACTAGCTCTCGTGTCAAAAGAAGAGGAAGAATCAAGTGATGAAGACATTGCTGCCTACATGGTAGATGATAATGGAGATACTGTTGCTCTCTATGCCGCCAACAATCGAAGATTCAAGAAACCATTCTTCAAAAACAACTCTGGAAAGCCATTTGTGAAAAACTTTAACAAATCAAACTTCAACTCCAAGCCCAAACCTGAAATATACACTCCAAAGGAGGATAACTTGAAACTATCAACCCCGAAGCCATCTGAAAAACCGGCTTCGGAGTTATCCAAAGAGAAGTCCGAAGAGAAGAAAATCTCAGGTGATTCTGGTTATGATTGCAATTATTGTCATGGCAAGAATCATTTTGCAAAAGACTGCATGCTTCGGAAGCAAAACGAAAAAAAACCACAAGTAAAGGACGAAGCCTATTACGCAAGAAAAATGGAGGAAGTTAGAGTAAGGACCAAAGACCTAGCCTTAATGGCTGCTGATGATCGTCAAGGATCATATCAAGTTTGGTCTTCGGATTCAGATGATGACGAAGTGAGAAAGCCATCTCATAGTGCTTTCATAGCCTATGATGTCGATAAGAGCTTTCTACAAGACACTTCGGAAAAGTTGAATGAAGAAAAACTGATGGAGATTGAAGCGACTGCGGGTCTTGGCTTTGTGACTTCGGAGGAACTGAAAATAACTGCTGCTAATACTCCGAAGACTTGGTTCGAAGACTCTTCTGATAATGATGAGGAAGTGTGCTTGATGGAAAATGACAACCGTTTGACAATCCCAGAACAGGTATCAAAACTTCTTTCATCTTTTAAAATTCCTACTTCTCAAACTGCTCCCATTATAAGTGAAATAACTCGTGATTGTTCTGTCATGCATAAATTACTCATTGATGCCAAAAATAAGGAAATACTCAGTGAACAGGAGCTTCTAAGCTTAAGGGGGAGAGTAGAGAACCTGAAGCTAGCATTAGAGAAATCTAATCTTAGAATCTCCTTGTTAGAAGAAAATAGAGAAAAATTTTTAAACAATCATGATATAATCTTAAGACAGAGAAACATATTTTGTGAAACAGCCAAACGATTATATGCGCATATTACGAGAATTTATCATTCAGCCGATGTTTGTAATGTCCAGCATAGACAACTATTGCTTTTATTGAGTTTAAATTAAAGGAAGTCGATAGTATATCTTATGAATGTGAATCTATAGTATCAGGCTCCAAAGTTACTAATCCATCATATAAACATGGCCTGATATCTGTGGAAAAACATCTAACAGCTGATAAATTGCTGAAAATATTGCCTCAAGAAATTCCAATCCTGAATAAGGCTGTACCTCAAATTGAAACAGAAGAAAAAGAAATTGCCAATTACCTGTCTGAAAAGGACTCTGAAAGTGACTCGGACATGGAGGAGATTGATTGTTCCTCTTTGATTTTGTTAAAGTCATCCTCCATATCCGAATCGACCTCCGAAGACATCTCACAAATGTCTTCGGTGGACAAAGGAAAAACATAAATGAATTATGAATCAAAAATTCTTGAAACCAAAGAAACTTCAAATTTTAAACTTCAAATCACAGATGAATCTGTCTCTTACGATCAATATCTCAAGGATAACTCAAAAAGGCTAGTCCATTTGGCATGTATCTATCCTAAGGTTTCTTACTTCAAAAACTCAATTTTTGTAAAACCCGGTGGATTATCCTTAATTGATAATGAATTGCAAAAACTTCTTGAAAAGGATAACTCCACAGTTACTAATGAAGGGTTTTTTTCATCTTCAAAAATGGTCGAGAATGAAATAAATGAGAAAATGGAAGTAAAAATAAATATAAGGAAACAAGAACTATACGGCCACAACGTATATAATCGTCTTTGTTTTGAAAAGGAAAAAGTACCCGAAAACATGTCACACTTACTAAATATCCAGAACGACGATCACATTTACATTAATCGAAACTACAAACAAATTCAGGTTGTGGAAAAACCCACAGTTCCGAAAATGGATGTATTAGAATTAATGGAATCTTGTGAATGTGTCCCTCTTTCACATAATCTTGAAAATGAAATTTCAAAATCAAAAGTTTCAACAAACAAAATTGCAAAACAAGTTCTACAAAAACCAAAATCAGCATTGGTGACTTCAAAACCAACACAAAAACCCACCATTGTTAATTCAAAAACCAAGGAAACCATAAATCTTGTGAAAAGAAAAACGCCTTTTAGAGATTCGAAACAAAATGAAGCAATTGCTTCCACTTCTGGTACAAAGCCTGTTTGCTCAAAAATCTCAGAAGTTAAAAATCGAAATGAAAAACCAACCTTTACACCAACGAAACCTAACTTTCCAAATCCTAAATTTCGAAAACCAACGAAGAAAACATTTTCAAAAGGAAACAATCTGATAGATACATTCCACAAATGGCTGGACAACAATTTGGAAATGTTCAAGGATAAGGATCTCTCATTAAATGACTTTAAATTGGCATACGAAGAGTATCTTTGTACCTCTACGTTGTGTAGCTCAATTTCAACAAAGTCAAAAATGGAAATACCAAAACAAAATTGGAAAAGAAATGATCTTAAAGAAAACTTAACTGCAAAAACAAAAACTTCAAAAACTTCAAAATCCTCTAAATCAAAACATTCTATTCAAAAATGGGTTCCGAAGTCTGTCACTTTGTCGGTCACTTCGGACTCATCATTTTCAAATACAAACTCTTCTGAATCCTACTCAAACACTTCGGAATTATGCTCATCACATGAGGCTTCGGAGAATTTGATTAATTTAAATGCAAATGAAATTTCTGAAGAGGCCGTGGAAAAATGGATTCAAGAATCCTTTGCTTACCCTGAGGACCCAAGATTGATTGGGTACCAACTCCTTCTTGATTGATTGCAGGTTATGTCTGATGAGCGGTATGATTCAAAATGGTACATGGATAGTGGCTGCTCAAGACATATGACTAGGTGGAAGGAATATCTCAGGGATTACAGGAATTTAGATGATGCTGGAAACGTACGCTTTGGTAATAATGAAACATGTCCAATTCGGGGATATGGAAAAATAACAAATGGCCAATTCACTATCAACCGAGTGGCATTTGTTGAAGGATTAAAACATAATCTTGTGAGTATATCTCAGTTGGTGGTTGGAACGGGAAACATTGTAACTTTCAACAACCAAGGGAGTGTAATCACCAAAGAAGCAACAAACGAAGTCTTACTGAAATCAGAAAGGAAGGGATCTATGTTTCCCTTAAATCTAAAGCCAGTGACCGGTGGGCAATCTCTATGTCTTCTCTCCAAAGCCAACTCCGATGTCAGCTGGTTATGGCACCGAAGACTTGCCCATCTGAACTTCAAAGATCTGAACAAGTTGGTGGCCATGGATTTTGTTCGAGGCATGCCAGCTCTCAAATTCGACAATGATTCACTTTGCTCTACATGTGAACAGGGCAAGCAGACAAAACAAAGACATCCTACAGTGATCAACCCCAAAATCACTGAACCGCTTTCTGTTCTATACATAGATTTGTGTGGGCCATCTGCAATAGAATCAATAGGAAAGAAGAAGTACATTCTGGTTATCGTTGATGACTATTCAAGGTTTACTTGGGTGTTGTTCCTCCGAAACAAATCCGATGCAGCTGAAGAAATCATCAACTTTATAAAGAAAATGGAATTGATGCTCAACAAGAAAGTCCGAACTGTGCACAGTGACAATGGTTCGGAGTTTAAAAATCAGACTCTTGATGGATTCTTGAAAACAAAGGGGATTAACCACAATTTCTCAGCACCTTACACTCCTGAACAAAACGGTGTTGTAGAAAGAAGAAATCACTCCCTGTGTGAAGCTGCAAGAACAATGCTCAACTTTGCAAATTTTCCCATGTACTTCTGGGCCGAAGCAATTTCTACTGCATGCTTTACTTAAAACAGATCCTACATTCACAAAAGATTCCATATTACACCTTACGAAGTACTCAACCGAAGAAATCCAAATGTCAAATTCCTTCACATCTTTGGTTGTAGGTGTTTTATCTTAAACATGAAGGATCACTTAACTAAGTTCGATAACAAATCAGAAGAAGGCATCTTCCTTGGTTACTCTCAAGACTCAAAAGCCTACAGAGTCATGAACAAGAAAACTCGCAAAATCGAAGAAACCTTTAATCTAAGGTTTGATGACTACTACATCAAGAAGTCTCTGCATCCATTTCCTATGTCTTCAATCTTTCGAAATCCTGCTGTAGAAGCTGCTCAAATCACAACATTCGACACAGACTTCTCACTTTTATTTGATCAACCTGTAAGAGCTGTGGACTCCGAAGTCAGAGCACCAGACAACCATGAGTCCGAACTCTCCAAGCTCACAGACGGACCCGATGACTCTTCTACTAGTAGCATACAAAGACCATCTTCTATTGGGGAAGAGTCATCTAACCAAAGTTTGGAGAAGGTAAGTGTTGAGGGGGAGCCTTCAAACCGATGTGCTAGAAATTCAAGAACTGATGGTGAATCAATCAACAGTCCAGAAGGATCCAACATTCTTGTCTCTACTCCTCAATCAATCTCAAATATCATATCCATGTATCCAACAATCCAGGGGGAGCCAGAGATTGCCACTCCGAATTCAGCCACAACAATCGCTTCAGATAAAGCTACAACCTCTTCAACATCAACAAACGTCCAGGGGGAGCACATATCAAACTCAACCTCACAAATCCACACACCACAAACCAACATAAATTCGCATAATCACTTGCTAATGGGTGATTTTCCCTCCACTTCGGGATATCCCTCAGACATTGAGGACATCGATGCTGAAGGACCTCCTGATTTTGATCCAAACTATCCTCCTTTGGACAAATGGACGAGAAATCATCCTCCATCACTTGTCATCGGTGATGTTCGAGATAAAGTACTGACTCGTGCACAACTTCACCAAAAGCAATTAGATCTCAACAAAAATTCTGAGTTGTGCATGTTCAATGTCTTTATCTCTAAGGTAGAACCTAAGAACGTCAAAGATGCATTTGATCACTCAGACTGGATTGAAGCAATGTAGTTGGAATTAGAAGAATTTGAAAGAAACAAAGTCTGGAGGCTAATTCTAAAACCTGCTAATGCCTCAATTGTCGGTCTCAAATGGGTGTACCGTAACAAGCTAGACACCGAAGGCAACGTAGTTCAGAACAAAGCTAGGTTGGTTGTCAAGGGTTACTGTCAACAGGAGGGGATCGATTATGAAGAAACTTTTGCTCCTGTTGCCAGACTCGAATCAGTTCGGATATTTTTAGCTTATGCTGCACACAAAAATTTTGATGTCTATCAAATGGATGTCAAATGTGCTTTTCTGAATGGTGATCTCGAGGAAACCGTTTTTGTTGAACAACCACCTGGTTTTGAAAGTAAAACTCATCCGAATTATTGTTATGTGCTAGACAAAGCAGTCTATGGTTTAAAACAAGCTCCAAGAGCTTGGTATGAAACCTTGACTAAATTTTTAAAAGAATCAAACTTTAAACAGGGATCAGTGGATCCAACACTTTTTAGAAAGAAAGTTGGATCTCACTTGATGTTAGTCCAAATTTATGTGGATGACATAATCTTTGGATCTACTGACCCCAATTTGTCAAAAGACTTTGAAAAACTGATGAAAAGCAAATTTCAAATGAGTATGATGGGAAAAATAAACTTTTTTCTTGGTTTACAAATCAAACAATCTAAGGAGGGGATATTCATCAATCAACAAAATATACGAAGAGTCTGCTTGAACGCTTCGGAATGACTAACTGCTCCAAAGCAAAAGTTCATTTGCCTGCAGGTACAAGGTTAAATCCATCATTGGACAAACCAAAGACCGACATACAGCAATACCGAAGCATGATTGGATCATTGCTCTATCTTACAGCCAGTCGTCCTGACATCATGTTTGCAGTCTGCAATTGTGCAAGGTATTAGGCTGATCCAAGGGAACCTCACTTGGCTGCTGTTAAGACAATATTCCGATATCTTCATGGGACTACTGCTTATGGTCTGTGGTATCCAACAAACTCTGGTTTCTACATTCAAGCATATTCAGACTCTGATCTTGGTGGATGCTCTATTGATCGCAAGAGCACTTCAGGAGGTTGTCAATTCTTGGATGGAAAACTTATCAGTTGGCAATCCAAGAAACAAACTTGTGTCTCTATCTCCACCGCAGAGGCTGAATACGTAGCAGCTGCTGCATGCACTTCGCAGATCATTTGGATTCAAAGTCAATTGAAAGACTATGCCATTAACATGAGAAAAATTCCCTTGTTCTGTGACTCTCAAAGTGCAATTCGTATATGCCACAATCCGGTTCAACATTCCAAGACGAAGCATATAGCTCTTCGCTACCACTTCATCAAAAGTCATGTTGAGGAGGGGAATATTGAGGTGCACTTTGTTCACACCACAGAACAATTGGCAGATATCTTCACAAAGGCTTTAAATGAAGAAGCATTCATAAGAATCGTTCGGGGACTTGGAATGATAGATGGATCAACTCTTCAATAAATTCCAGATTTGTTCACTCTTACTCTGTTTAGTAAATTTACAAAAAGAATAAACTCCGCAGACCCCCGAAGTCAATTCTGGCTTCGGAGGTCATCGAAAAAAAAAACAAGCAAAAACACTTGCTACTTCACTGCAGTATTCCGAAGTAAAATATCACTTCGGAGGTCTGCGGAACAAACTTTTCTTCAAAATAAATTCTTCAAATGCGAAAATCACTTGAACAAATGTTAACTTCATCCTTTATCGATAAAAATAAAGAGTTGTTTAAGACTAAGGAAATTCAAAAACAAGAAAAATTTATACCAAACGAAAAGAAAATTCTGATGCAAATGACAAAATTTAACTTTACTCTCATGAATTAACCAAGTAAAGGACAAAACTTTGATTTTAGATTCTGAAAATCATACCTTATTGCACTAAAAGGTATTTGGGAATCGACTTGAAACATTGGTAAGAAAACAGACTTCGAAATGAGGTCAAGGCTATTTTACACTTTGAAGCCTTGTTTGATTTCAATAACCTTAACATAATGTCTATTTCTAACCATCCTTCGAAACTTGACTCGCTTCAAATTCAAACTAATAATATAGCCTCAAAACTACACAGGATAATTCAAGTGCTCCGAAGTTTTCATCAAAAATAGAACCAACATCGTTTGATAAGTAAATTTACATATATTTTCATTAAATGATACAAAATTGAACTAAATGAAGATTTTCACTCACAGGGATTGTTTAAAACAAAAACAAAAAGCATCAAAGAAAGAAACCAAATGGTAATGTTCTATGTCTTCGTATAAGGAAATTCATAAAAGAAAACAAGAAAGAAAAATAGAAAACATTTGTCAAAAGAAACAAAGACAAACAAAAATCAAAAGATAACCAAGGGAATGCAAAAGAAAAATCAGCATTCAAAAGCTTATTCTTCTGTTTTAAATAACGGTACAAGGAGCTCCTATAACATAGTCGAGTACCTTGTAGAGGAATATGAACATTTCAAGTAGTCTGTCTTAAATGATAAAGTAGGAGTGGTGTACGAAGCTCAAAGGCTTGTCATCTGAGCTTAGTATCCAAACACTTCAACTGATGAAAAGGAATAAAATTTTCAAATGAATCTTCAAAACAATCCAATCAAACCTTCTGAAACACTTCTGATGTTCAATTCATGAATGAAAATCTCTTTAAATTTCAAATGCAAAGGATGTTATCTTTATTATATTTGGAAAGTTTGAAGCACATAAGCACAACTAAAAACATGTTTCCTAATGCGAAATCAAGTCAGTGATGGGGTGATTAGACTTATAAATTCATGATCGATATTGAATCAAACAAACTTCCAAATGAAAAATGGACTTCCAACATGATTCGAACGAATCTGAACATTAACTCGAATAAATCATCTTTTCATATTATTCATGAAAACTAAGGTTAAACGACAAACTGCATCAGTCAAAAGAAAAATCAAAAACTTATAGAAAAACATATGGACTTCGGTACAGTGATGAACATTTTGCAATCATTTGTCAATCACCGAAGTGACAGAACACTCTTCAGAGTCAATAGCAAACACACCAAAGTGAGGAACTTTATGCTCCGAAGCGTACCCTCAACGGTCATAATTTTTCATAACTGCGAAGTCAATTAAATGTTCAAATGATTTCCACATTTATGATAAATCACAGAGACAAACATTCCCTGAGTTTTAACCGTTTGCTTACAGCTGTCAATAAGAATTAAATGAAAAACATTAATCATAATGACGTCTCAAAAAGTTAACAGTTCAAATTTTGAATTGTTGTAACTGACAGCCGTATATTTCTCCTTTTTGCAGAGATAGTGGGACAAGCAGGTGCTGAGGTGTCCACTTTCTACCGGACCATTTCAATCGTGCATTAAATGGCCTAGGGACCACGAATGCTATATAAACCTCTCACCTCTTCCATTGCACTCTTTACGCGAACACAACTCCCATTTCTCTCTGCAAACATACTCTCAAAGAAATCCACAAACTCCTCATCTTCTTCATCTTCTTCATCTAACCTTCAATGGCAGCTGAAGCATCATCGCAAACTGCTGAAGCTATGTCTATTCCAAATCTCAAGAATCAATCATCAAACCTAGTTCTACGAAATGATCTATCTCTTTACCCTAAACCAATCGATGCATTGGTGGAATTCATGAAAAGATCTGTACTTGGGTACGCCCTAACCTGCACTCCTTCCATCCCTGCGACTCTGGTTCACAGGGCACACTACACCTCCAATGCTCTGTTTGACTCCAACAACCAAGTCAAGTCTGTATTCTATGAAGTTGTCGACTCCAAGGGCAAAACGAAGAAAGTACAATTAACTAGAGAAAAATTCGCTGAAGCTCTTCGCCTTCCTGTTTACAATTCCAAAGAGATGGTTGTACCCTCCGCTGATCAACTCGTAGGCATGTTCAATGAAATGGGATATGACCCTCCGCTCGAGAAGATCAGTCTGTTCAAGAAAAACCAGCTTCCTGATCTTTGGAGATACTTTTTCAGTATCTTCCTAAGATGCCTCTCTAGAAGAACTTCAGGCTTAGATTCGGCAATTGTGGCCTTCCAAAGTCTCCTATATGGGATCTTCTACGATGTAAAGGTAGACTATGTATCTATCCTCTGGTCTGATTTTTGCTCCCATATAAACCACAGCTTGAAGGGAACTGAAATTGCAAACCCTAGATTTTGGGCGATTATTGTACATGCCCACTACCAAAAGGCCGGATATGTTCCTGACCCTTCACTCCCTGAGATGAAGTTCACTCCCATTGCTATTCCTATTCTAGATGACAAACATGCTAACTTCTGTGCTCAAATACCAAATGTCATGCTATCCAAAGTTCCCCTGGAATGCAATGAGGTAAACACCTATCGCAACACCTTAATAATTCCTTACCCAACTCGCGATATGAGTCAGGCTGCACCTGTGAAAGAGCTTCTAAAAGGAAAAGGGAAGAGGAAAATGGCTGGTGGACCCAATGGTCCTAAAAAGGAAGAAAAGAAAAGAAAGACTTCGGTGAAAACAACACCGAAGAGGAAACAGCCGAAGAGGCAAAGAAAGATCATGGTTGTGGATGAGTCTTCGGACTCAGAAAGGACTCCATCCACAGTCCATGAAGAAGAACAAGAAGAAGAAATGTTTGCTGATCAACCTCCTTCACCTACATCAACTGCCATTCCTCCATCTCCACCTAAAACATCCAAACCACCTACACCACTGCAAACAACTGTCCCTCCATCACCACCAAAATCAACCAGACCTGACACACCTCCACATACAATTCCTCCTCCACCACCACCAACAACTGCTCCTCCAACTTCAGAAATACCTGTCTCTGGTATCGATTTCTCATTACCAGAGTTTGACTCACCCATATCACCACCAAGACAAAACCCCACTTCGGCAGCACTCTTCGAAGCCTTTCACATGGCTCCCTTGAGTGTTGAAGGAGCATCAGAAGAAGACTTACCGGATGAAGGCTTTGTACTAATGAAACAGTACAAAGTCCTCAACTCCAAGCTTGACACTCTCATTCAAGCTCAAACAGGATTTGACCCCACAAAACCAACCATTGGTGACATCTCCGAAGAGATAGAGTCTTTGGAGTTCACTCTATCCAAAGAAATAAAAGAGTCTGTGGATCGTCTTGAGAAGAAGCTCTTGGATGAACAAAATAAGATCCAATCTTCCTTCGAAAAGAAGTTGGAATCAGCTGTCACCTCTATCAACAAAAAGGTTGATGCTCTCACTGAGAAGACCGATAAAACAAACTCTGAAGTCATGAAAACCTTGCAAGGACTTCGGAGTGAAATCCAGCAAAGTACCAAGCTTGAAAAACAGCTTGATGAGGCCAGAGCAAAAATTGAAGAGCTCACTGCCGCCCAAACCACTTCGGATGTCACCAAATTTACAGAGGAACTGCAACGAACAAATGCAGCTCTCACACAAGATTTGATTACAAAGTTGAGAGTTGCACTTCAACCTCTGATAAATTTCTCTGACAGATTGTCTAGGCCACAGGGCATGCCTAGACAGATCCCTGCAGCCACAGCAGGTCCTACAACCTCAACCATCACAACCACTGGCATGGGTGCTAGTGGATCGGCTGGAGCTGGAAGCTCAACAGACCGATCACTAGAAAACATAATTGCTCCACACATGGAAGAGACATATAAGGCCAGACGAGCAGACTACAATTTGATGATCAAAATAAATGAATTTGCTCGAGATAATGGTGAATGGACAGTTGAGACAATCAAGCTGTTTGGATTTCAAAATCCAAATGTACTTAACAGACTTCCTCTTCGGAGTTTTGCAATTGTTGACTCCGAAGACATCCAACTTGACATTCCATTCAATCCGAAGACCTTCGCCTTCCTTCAAAAGAAGAAGTTCATAGATCATATGAACTGGTTTTCTCATGTGAATGCCTGCCATGCAAATTCCACTGAGAAAAAGAAGAAGTTCATAGATCATATGAACTGGTATCTTGCAGTAAGAAAGACTCTGAAGCGGGCATACAAGAGAAATTTTCGAGCATAGGCTTCGAATGCACTTCACACAAAGGGGGAGATTGTTGAGATCTTTTGTGATGAAGTGCTGATATATCCGAAGTCCTACCCATAAGAAACCCCGAAGTGAATAAACAAGAGGATACACCGAAGTCTGAAGACTTCGAAGTGCTATGCATAAAAGATCCGAAGACTTCACAGCCTGTCCTCTTGTCTTTTGTGTGCACGCGTATAGTACAATACGTGTTGCATGAATCTTCTATCCTATTGGCTAGTACACTGATAGGATATTCTCTGTAAAAGGTGTACTATTGGTATCACTGATTCAGTATAAATATCAATGATACCATACCGTGTCAAATGAGAGATTACAAGATTAACTTACGAGAATTGTATATCTCCAAGATAGAAAACCCAATTGTAAAACCAAAGTTCTAATCGAATCATTCGGCACATGTTATTCATATCTTGTTGTTTAATTGAGCTCTGTTGCATTATCATTGTGTGATTGATTCCATATCTAAATTAGTTCATCTATTCTCATATTTCAACACCCAACAGATTTTCTCATACAAAAATCGTATGAACTCACCAACGTAATGTTGACACTCTTTCAAACTACTTGTATTCTCAGGAAATTGGTAGGGTAACTACAACCTTTGACGATGGGTCGCTATGGCGTCATACTATGTATTTTGATATCATATTGTAATTGTATTCAAAACATACAATCTTTTGAACTGTTGTAGCATTTACAATTATGTATATGATGGATGTGTTTGTTTTGATCACTATTGTACAAACGTTGTTGTGATACTGTTCATGAAGTCATCCACCCTCAAACGTTTCCGCCATCGTGGTTTGGGGGTGTGACAGATTGGTATCAGAGCATTGTTTATAGTGAACTAAGTATATCAATCTATTTAAGATATACAACTATAAATACAATGGGACTAAAACTCTCTAAAACAATCTGTACAAAGTATACTTTAAAATACAATGATATTTTTATAAAGTTAAGTACAAGTACATACATACTAGAACAGTGTCATAACCAGAACAATACAAGAGTAATAAGATGAGTTGAACACTAAGAGTAGGCCTAGGTAGTTATGTAATCATACCTAGGATAGATAGAGCTTGATCAACTGTATTTGTCCAAAGTATGACTAACATGTACTTACAAATAGTCGTAGTGAACAACAAGTCTAAAAACTTACCAAGAACCATATACAAAGAAACTCTAAAACAAAATATAAAGCTAAAATAGTACAGGATTTTATAATACTATAGAACCATACATCTAGACACTTTATGTATCTCTTATACCCCTATCCTTACATAGTAGACCTGACAATTCGATAATACCTGACCAATAACTATTATCGAAAACCTTCCATCATCCTTACCAACAGTTCCATTAAACTAATATTGGTAGAAATTCAGTCTGAAAGCCGAAGGCAGGCTAAGTCACCTGCCAAGTCTTCTGGGTTCTCTTCACTTACGATCTTGAGAAAATCATGGTTAAAACCACTCATCGCATAAACAGAAGGCAGAGATTGCTGCTGTGTATGGGTCCCTGATGAAGCTTCCTCCCTCTTCTGAACCTTTCTTTTCTTGTAAACAGCCTTAAAGGCAGCTTGTCTCAATCTCTTTGTGGTATCAGTTATCTTCGAACTGGAACCCTCGATTATTGCTCTTTTCTCGTTCTCTAGACCAAGTATTATGTCTGCTTTACTAGGGTTATTATCCAATTCCTGTTGCATAAATACTTTCAGTCATTACAATCTCATGGTATTAAAATTGGAGAAAAGAAATACAATTCTTAACCTGAGTATGGTTAATAAGAGTTTGTAGACTCTTAATCTTTCGTCGAGGCCAACTTTTGATTCCTAACTTCCTACAGCGTTGCTTCAACTGTGTTGATCCAACGTTGAGTTCCCTTGCAGCTTGCATAAGTCGCTTGTTAAAGTGCTGAGCTATTGCTTCCTTACTTAATGGCTGTCTAGAACCACTTCCACTGCCAATTACTGTGGTTCTTGGATTCAAAGAATCAAATCCGGTTGTACTATTGTCATTCTGGATCATTTGAGCATGATCCTGATTTGTTAAACCAAAGATAAAATTTGGTGCAATAACATTAGAATCTGCCGTCGGCAGTAACTGTTGATTTTCAGCTATGAACCCAGGGTTTTGAAATCCCTCCAGATTCCTTTGAATCATCTGAAGATAATCCTGGTATTGAAAACCTCCCTCAAACTCGGGATTCATTCCAACACTGTCGTTATGAATCACCTGTAGTTGATCATCGTTCTGCATGCCAGCCATGAATCCTTGATTCATGGGGATAATCTCACTGTTCGTTATGTACTCATCCATAAATGGATCTTTAAAAAAAATGTTAGAAGATAAAAACCAAACTGACATAAAAGTACTAAAATTCAACCTAGAAGTAAGTTTTGAGATTGCTCATAAGCAAAGCCCAAAGATGAAGGTCCTGGATCTTCTGAGATAATACTCATCGGAGGAA
The DNA here is from genome assembly GCA_023525715.1 of Cichorium intybus. Classification (NCBI taxonomy): domain Eukaryota; kingdom Viridiplantae; phylum Streptophyta; class Magnoliopsida; order Asterales; family Asteraceae; genus Cichorium; species Cichorium intybus. The sequence continues at coordinate 23,125,452 of CM042015.1, forward strand.
GAACTTCAGGATCATTTTGAAGCTGATCCAGCGGTAATATATATGGAAAATCTATACCTCACATAGTTTAAAACAAAATCAAAACGCTAGAGAAATGAATAAGAAATAAAAGGAGTTAAGGATATTATAATTACCAGACTCCAGTAGAGGTATCTAATTCAACGATAGGGAGGTACCCTCTTCCCTTAAGAAATTCAGCTTAGAGTCTGACAATTTATCCATAGGAGATCTGTTTTCCATACCTCGATACATAAATCTGAGATTATATAAGAATAAACTGATAGTAGGAAAGAATGAGACTGAAAAGATGTAGATATGGATGATACTACATACCCGTTTATATAGTATCTTACAGCTGGAACTGAAAGGACAACCCACGTTCTTATTACCGAAATTCAAAATATCTACAGTAGGTGCAATCTTTTCACTACCCTAAGTGATATCTTTTCTAAATTCGCGGCTTGACTCCGATGAGGACGGGATAACGAAAAGACATTTTTTTTAAATATATATACATATCTTCTGATAACGGAAATAGTTCAAAGAATAGTTAATTCAATTATATAGTTATCTAATCATAAATAATGAATTAGAACCTACTCATCTAGCATCTGTAGAGCTCGTGGTTCACCTGTATCTTACATGTTTGATGTATCCTTCCATCTTACTAGTATAAACTGTAAAATGACATCACATATCATATCTTAAACATGCTTAGGCCTCTTCATAATACTTAACTCAAATGATTAAGAAATCAATAGCTAATACAAATCACAATTAGAGAATATCATATGTTATCAAACCGAAACTCCATATTTCACGATTTTACTAAGTCAACCGTAAAAACATCACAATATTCGAACTCAATACAACAAATATTAGGAACCTACATATGAGTTGAACCAATGCACACTTTCAGATCTGGACATCTAGGGTTTGAAACCCTAACACTCAAAATTTCTAACCTTGTGAATTAATGACTCGAGAACGTATTTCGGTTGTTAAATCCAACCTCCTCAAACTTTTCCTACACAAAACCCTTGATCAAAATAACCAAATTTGGCACCTTTTTGCTCTGGAAATAACCTAGGAGGATTTTTGGTTCATAAATAGGGTAAATAAGGAAAGCTGCCTAAATATCCCACTGAAGCAGGTTAGCGACATTAACCTTTAAAGTTAGCGTCGTTAACTTTAAAAAAAAATCAGACACGTACTCCGAAACCCAACCCGTGTAATTCTACTGGATGCTACAGTAACTAGAACACGACCCGTGTAACTCCTGTAAGGCTAAACAGTTTCAAAAATGTGTACTACACGAGCCGAGTGACTCCTACACGACCCATGTAACTCCTTTATACTATTTTTAAGGTTTAAACTCCTTCTAAATGAGTTTCTAATCCTCCTAACTCACATAACTACCTAGTAACTCTTATTTATATTAGGATTAACTCATGTTTACTTACCGAAAATATCACGATATTACACTCCAAAATCAAAGCAATTGAAAACTAAGAAACACCAAGTGTGGACCTGAATTTACCTAGGAACGTGAGGACTAGATCAAACAAAAATACTCACAACTATTCCCAAAACCTTGAGGATCCATTCAAAGTGCTAAATTTCGAGACGAAATTCCTTCTAACGGGTAGATAATGTGATAACCGTCAAATAAGTCAACAAAAGTCAACTCAAGGAAGCCAAAGGGTACATTAGGTCAATATGTGAAATGTAAATTTCATAATCTATACGATATATTATTTACGCTAATTCAAATTAATTATACGAGCAAACCCTGCTGAGCTAGATGTTTTTAATATAAAATTAAAAAAAAATTACGTCGTAGTTGGAGATGGCTCTATTTCACGAAGATGTCATTTTCAAGTAAATATTCATCGCGCCCTTATCTTGCTTTTGGTATAGGAATAGTATCCGACGTGAATAGTGAACGGTAAAATTTAAAACTCGTCCAAATATTACAAATTTTATATCAAAACGTAGACAAAAATACGACGGTTCCGAATATATATTTATATTTTTACCAAACGTTACATATGATAAAAAACGTATAATTTAACTTGAAAGCGACATTTAATTACTATAACATATTTAAAAAAAAGAAAAGAAAGTCTCGCCACCGGTTGCTCGAGTTTGACATTTGAAAGTTTGAAAAAAAAATTATTTTATTTTAATTTTATTTTATATAAAGTGGGCCCCACTTCATTATTTAATCAATTTTACACATTTTACCCTCAAAAAATTCGTTTTTTCATTTCGAACACTACGTATTCAATACGTATTTTTAAGTTTATCAATAATATGATGACGTTTTATAAAACGGAAAATTTACCGTCAAAAAGGTATCATCGATACGAACAATGTGACGTCAAAATTTAATATTATTGATATTAGTTTTATATTTAATATTTTCTTTTTCTTTAAAATGAAATTGTATTTACATTTAAACCCTATATTTTTATTAAACTTACAATTAATACCCTTTCGTTAATTCGTTAAAGGCTTTTAGTTAAAAAGTTGATATTATTAAACTACGATTTTCGTAGATTATATTTTTATAAACAAAAATCATTTATTTTATATAAAAACTATTAAAACTATTTAAAGAGTATTTTAAGGGTATGTTTTGTCATAAACAAAATTTAAAAGCTATAAACGTCAAATGTCTGTATCTTGAGGGCCGTTATACGAAAATAAATTTACTATAAATAGAGGCTTCAATCCTCTCATTTCCTCACACCTCATATCTCGATCTCTATATCACTAGATAGTATTGTTAGAAGATTCTCCGATATATAAAAATATACGAAGAATGAGCGTTAAAAGTATCTATTTCAGTTATAAATATAGTGAGTTCGAGTTAGAAGCACGAAGAGTCGGGCGATCTAACAACAGTTGGCGATAAGATCCTAGTCGACATTGAGGTGAGTTCATACCCCTTCTTTTTTATCTTTATTCAAGTTTTTAAGGGGGAGAATACAAGTTATACTATAAAAATAGTTATTTATACTCGGTTATAACAATAGTAAACGAAATGCGAATTTTGTAAACATCATTAAACAATTCAATTATAATTCCAAAAATAATATTGAATGATCTACTTACGAGGGCGGTGTCTAGGCCGATCATTTGGGCTAGGTTGCTGGATTTCCTAAAGGCTTATACGCTGAAAGGGTCCTGCCTCCCCATTTGATCTTCTACCTGGCCGTTCTTTATTTGATAGTCATGAAATATTATATTGGAATTAATAAAGGGTATAACCAATTTATTACACCACTATTGTGGAGAATATATCTTAAAAGAAGTTCTTTATAACCATCTAGATAAGTTATTTCACATATATTTGTAAATATATGCTTTTCACAACGGAATACTAAAAATAAACTATTATAGGAATAGTTTGTTGATACAAATGTTACTATGACGTTTTAAAGAAGACAAATACTTATATAAAATATATAATTATTATACATTACTATATTATCATAGGAAAAATGATACAAAGGTTTTTCATATACAAACTTTAACAAGTTGATTGATACATACATTTTTGTGAGACGGGTCTTCACAGTGCTTATTTAAGTACATACTATAAGTCTTGAAATTTATAACCAGAGTCTCGGTAAGAGAGCATGATATTTGTGTATAGATCTATACGGGATTGACAACCCCGCACCTGAGCTGCTAGCTACAGCTAGCCGACGGGTCTGAGGTGACAAATGTCATAACAGTCCGACGCCTGAAGAACGTCAAAGCAGGCCTACATGGTCACAGTATAGTTATAGGACGTCTCGCATGGGAAATCAACTTTATAAATTGTTTACGTGGAAATATACATTTTCAAAGGTTTTATACTACAAGCTACGCTATACATTTTAGTCTTTGGATTTTTAAGACTTGGATACATTCATAAGAAAATATTGGATTTTCTTGGAGTACAATACTACATTTTACAAGGAAAGAGATTCCTTATACAAGTTTATTGGTATTAAAACTACATTTTAACAAGTTACAACTATAAGTATGGTTTTTACTTATACACACTGGTTCTATGGAAATTAAAACTACGTTTTATCAATTATATAAATATAAGTATTGTTTACTTATACATATGAGTTTTACAGAATTAAATCTACGATTGGTCTACGAGTAAACATCTATTTACACTGTTTCATACAAGAATAAAACTACGTAATACTATTTTCAAGTATAGAAATACTTATTCATTCTCGGTCTTTGGGTTTTAAGACTACGACTCATTTATTAGAAAATATTGGATTTCCTGGTTTCAAACACTATCCTTTTCAAAGGAAAAATGATTATGGATTTTCTCATACAAAAATCTTATGAACTCACCAACGTAATGTTGACACTCTTCCAAACTACTTGTATTCTCAGGAAATTGATAGGGTAACTACAACCTTTGACGATGGGTCGCTATGGCGTCATACTATGTATTTTTGATATCATATTGTAATTGTATTCAAAACATACAATCTTTTGAACTATTGTAACATTTACAATTATGTATATGATGGATGTGTTCGCTTTGATCACTATTGTACAAACGTTGTTGTGATACTGTTCATGAAGTCATCCACCGTCAAACGTTTCCGCCATCGTGGTTTGGGGGTGTGACATAGCAGCCCTATGCTCACTTGTATTGCTCACGAACACGTTATATATCCCAAAAACTCTAAACCAAGCAATTATACGCGTCCTTGCTTGTTGAAGTCGTCCAATGTGTCTCAGACCTTTTCCTTCTGGTTAGTAGTAATAAACCTCATATGTTTCTTAAATCATAAGTGGGAACTGAACTAATGCAAACTACCCCCTTCACGGTTTGAAGAATTGTCGAGAAGCCAATGTGTGAGACTCCTCTTCTCACCTTCGTGGTCCACGGTTCTGGAGCCAGGTCATGCCTCTTCCCCTTCCTATGATATACATGATGAGATCTAATTTCTAATATACACATTTTTTACCATTTCTTGAAACCGAGAGTTGGGGCTTGTTTTGTCGAGAAGAAGAAAGAGCGGGAAAGAATGGAGGCAGCAAGATCAGTAAGAGGGAGGGCGGTGGGAGACCAAAAAACAGAGCAAGGTTGTGAATTTCCCTCCTCTTGGCTATGCGTTTTGGGCTGCAAGCGAGTCTTCAACTCCGTAAGTATTACATCTCTCGACAATGTTAACACGGTTCTTTCATGCTTTCTGTTTCTTTTGTGCTGTTATTTTCTGTCCAGACCTTGTCTAAGCCTTCCTTTGCTTCTAAATTTACCCTCATGGTCTCAAAAAGTAGATAATGCAGCCCTATGTTCGCTTGTATTGCTCCCGAACATGTTAAATGTCCAAAAAACTCTAACCGAGCGATTCAATGCGTCCTTGCGCGTCGGAGCCGTTTGATGTGTCCTAGACCTTTTCCTTCTCGTTAGAAGTTGTAATGAACCTCATTTGTTTCTTAGAATCATGAGTCGAGCCTCTACTAATATCATGCTAAACTACGTATATTTGGAGTATCCCTACATATCAGGGAACTCCCAACTATAAACTTGATAAGTATAGAAACAAGATAACTACAAAATATACGATAAGTAACAAAGACGCTACAATTGATATGCTTCTTCTGAACCAATCAGCTGCAGCGTGACATCCTCCTTTTGACAGCATCATATTCAAATGGTGTTGATGCTAAACAGCCCAGCAATTTATATAACACAAACACACACACAAATATATATATATATATATATATATATATATATATATATATATATATATATATATATATATATATATATATATATATATATATATATATATATATAGAGTTAGGATCAAATGTGGAATGCAAGTATTGTGTGAGTGTGTGAGCAAATCTGGAGCGTCAGATCAAAATAATCTACGGTTTGAGATTCAGGGGTCTAAACGCAAATATATAAGAATTAAGCAATCAAGTTTTACAATTAAGCCCTTATAAAGGGTATTTTAGACTATTGATCAGTATTTAAAAAAGGAAATTCCCTATTTATCTCCTAATTTGATGGAATTTGATTTAATACGTATTTATCTTTTAATTTTGTGAGATTTCGATTAACTCGTTTTTTGGATTTTTTTTTTAAATTAACGTTCTTAAAGAATACCATTCCATATAGATAAAAAAGAATATACATAATGACAAGTACATTCTGAAAGAATATACTATACCTTATGACTGTTAGGCTTCATTCTTAAAGAATACGCCTGAATATATTATTGAAAAAGAAACAACATCCGTGCAGAATAACAAATTTATTAGGCTTCATTCTTAAAGAATACGCCTGAATATATTATTGAAAAAGAAACAACATTCGTGCAGAATAACAAATTTATTACAGGTATAAGAATGGAATAAACAACATTTTACAGAATAAAAAACGTGGTGTTCTTCCCCAATTTAGTACAGTATGATCCATCTAAAAGAATTGATGCATTCTGAAAGAACTGATACATTCTGAAGGAATTCTTGAAGAATAAAAACCATTGTCTTCTTCCTCAATCATGTATGAGTCAGATCCATTCTTGAAGAATGTGCGGTTGATACATTCTGGAAAAATTCTGGTTGATACATTCTGGAAGAATGTGTGAAGAAGAAAATATATCAGAATATCTGCAAATATTCTTAAAGAATATGTACGTATGGCTGCACTATCTTCTTGCTCAAATGGTACTATTTATTGTCTTCTCCAAGTGCTACTCATGAATAGGGTTGTGTTTTGACAATGTTGTTAAATGGTAACTTGATGATAGCATATAGATGTTCACTGCCCCTTGATTAAAAACTCATCAATTCATTGAGGAAATTTAACAAACACCTGGTGGGCAAGTATAAACTGCAATATTCAATACAAATACGATCACGTATTACTTTTGGATTACTCTGTCACGTAGTATTGCTTTTGGATGCTTTAAAAAACAAGGAATTTAATAATGAATGCACCTCAATGTTTATGTAATGTTTTTATGTTTATCGGCTATTAAATGATACATCGCAATCATTTTTTTTGGCTTTATGTTTGTTTGTAAAGCTTTTTAAACGTAGTATTCTGCATCGCTTTGTGATTATATTGGACTAGAAATACGCGAAGGTGATTAACAAGAAAAAAGAATAAAAAAGCTAAAATCAAAATACCTTTTTACTAGCGGCAATCGATTGAGTGGGTGCGATCGAAATAAGCAAATCGTCTGAGATGTACCATCGAGCATAGCAAGTCGAGTGAAGAAAAATCAAAATAGTGAAGAAAAACCGATCAATTAAGAGGGTAGGATCGAGAAGACACAATTTTATATGTAGACGTGAAAGTAGGGTTCGCGAACGTAGGGTTAGGGCTGAAGAAGATTACCACAATTGCTTTGGGGTCCTTCCATAAATATAGCCTTTATTTTTGGTTATTCAATTAAAATTTTGATTTTTTAAAAATTAAGTTAATAAAAAATTCCAAAATTACCCTTACTAAATGATTGGTCCAGAAACTCTCATACAATCACACAATATTTAGCATATATACATGAACCTACATCTATATATATATATATATATATATATATATATATATATATATATATATATATATATATATATATATATATATATATATATATATATATATATATATATATATATATAATTGGGATCCGGTAAGAAGGAAATTTTTGGTAGGAAGGTAAGAAGCTTTTTATTTACATGTTTTTCGGCGAACCAATAAAATGAATCAATAGATGGTGCAAAAATAACATAATTCACAAAACAAAAATTCTCGAAAAGAAACTCGACGATTTATTTCTACGATGATTTTGTTGTTATTCACTAAAATTGTTGGTAACGTAAATAAAATTTTGATTTATTAAAAAATGATTCATTAATATGTTTTTAAAGAATTTTTTTCTATGAATCATGTTATCTTTTATTCATCTAGTGGTTCATTTTGGTGGTTCGTCAAAAAACCAAGTAAAAAAAACTTATTACCATAATTTACTTCTTATTTGATCCTTCTTCTATATATATATATATATATATATATATATATATATATATATATATATATATATATATATATATATATATATATATATATATATATATATATAACCATAGAACCATCTTATTGACCGTTAGATCAAATTAGGATGATAAAAGTATGATGGTAAATTACACTTATATATTCATTGATGAACATACCTATATGTTCATTGATGAACATATACGTATGTTCATTAATGAACATATATGTTTGTTCATCAATGAACGTTGTGTTCAAAATCCCAGAAAATAGTCTTGTTCAGAAATTGGTCATGTTCATAAGTGAACATTGTAGAATATTGTTCATGTTCACACATGTTCAGTACTGAACATGTATGAATCTTCATACACCAAACTCAAAAACTCAAGTGTTCGTTACTGGACATGGATTAACATGTATACATTTATAACTCAAATGTTCATTATTGAACATTTGTCTCGATCCATCTGTCTCTGCTCCTGTGTATCGATCCATCTGTCTCGATCTCTCTCTCTTTCTCTTCCTTGATCCATCTGTCTCGATCTCTCTATTTCTCTCTTCCGTTCTCGATCTCGACTATTTAGTAGTGAACATGAATGAACATTTATAACAACGCCAAACATAGAATTAGAAACAGAGCCAAATGTATGTTCATTCATGAACGTATGTTCACTGCAGGTCGATATCACACAACAATAATGTAACACCCAACTTTTAAAACAAAAACACCCCTGAAAATTTTTCATTTAAAACAACGGTTTCAATACTTAAAACCATAACAATAGGGGTACATTTTATTAAAAACGGGTACAAGTGTATCAAGGAGAGTATAAAATGTTAAGATATTTTGTGATGAAGTGCTGATATATCCGAAGTCCTACCCATAAGAAACCCCGAAGTGAATAAACAAGAGGATACACCGAAGTATAAAGACTCCGAAGTGCAATTAATAGAAGATCCGAAGACTTCACAGCCTGTCCTCTTGTCTTTTGTGTGCACGCGTATAGTACAATACGTGTTGCATGAATCTTCTATCTTATTGGCTAGTACACTGATACGATATTCTCTGTAAAAGGTGTACTATTGGTATCACTGATTCAGTATAAATATCAGTGATACCATACCGTGTCAAATGAGAGATTACAAGATTAACTTACGAGAATTGTATATCTCCAAGATAGAAAACCCAATTGTAAAACCAAAGTTCTAATCGAATCATTCGGCACATGTTATTCATATATTGTTGTTTAATTGAGCTCTGTTGCATTATCATTGTGTGATTGATTGTGTGATTGATTCCATATCTAAATTAGTTCATCTATTCTCATATTTCAACACCCAACAAGTGGTATCAGAGCGAGTCAGCTCAAAAACCTGTTGATAGAGTTCGAATTCGTTTGCTTCAGCTCTAAATCAGAATCGATTCTCAGATTTAATCTTCCGCAACTGTTGCAAATCTCTACCACCCGTTTTTACTGAAAAGATCATGTTGAAATACATCAAGATGACTGATTCCACAGCAACTTATGCCAATATGCTTAACTATACAAACCTCATCGGTTCAGCAACGAAGGCCCCTGTTCTAGTAACTTCTTACTATGATTATTGGGCTGGTCGAATGAAGGATTACCTTATAGGACTGGACAAAGATCTATGGAGGTCTGTGACTGAAGGTCCACACACAGACATTGCTGGTCGATTCGTTGTTCCTGACGGAGAAGAAGCTGTTGTTCTTAATGCTGCAGATATGAAAAAGCTTGAAAACGACGAGAGAGCCATGCGCGAACTGAGAAGTGGCTTGGGTCCCGATGTCAGCCACCACATTGCTGATGCAAAATCTGCAAAAGAGATGTGGGACAATCTCGAACTTCGTTTCGGAGGAGATAAAATTCTTCATACTAGCAAAGTTCAAGAAATCCTTGCAGACTTTCGGAACTTTAAGAAGAAAATGAGTCCTTAGAAGCCTGCTATGAACGTTTGAGCAACATGATTTACACACTCGATAAGTATGGGGAAACAAGAAGCCAACAAGAGATAAATATCAAATTTCTCTACAGTCTTCGCAAGGAATGGAGACCAATCATGCTCATGGTCAAATCGTATGAGAATATTGAGAAATACAAGCTGGCTGCCCTATACATTCTATTGAAATCACATGAACCCGATGTGGTAGGTCGAAGAAGTGAAATGGCTAGTTCTGGACCACTAGCTCTCGTGTCAAAAGAAGAGGAAGAATCAAGTGATGAAGACATTGCTGCCTACATGGTAGATGATAATGGAGATACTGTTGTGTAACACCCGGCTTTTTAAACAAAAACACCCCTGAAAAATTTTTCATTTAAAACACAGGTTTCAATACATAAAACCATAACAAGGGGTATATTTTAATAAAAACGGGTACAAGTGTATCAAGGAGCGTATAAAATACCATAACTCCTTTAAATCCGGACTGCTACTGACAGCATCTACGAGTCCCACTTCAAAGTCACGGACTCTATCTTGTCCCCTATCAGTATCATGCTAACCTGCAGGGACAGTAACAAACGAAATGAGCTACAAAGCTCAGTGAGTAATCAAATCTACAAATAACACGTATTAAATACAATCATGTATTTGTATGGATATCGAATCCAAACTCCTAGCCTTACTGGCTGACCGAATATCTCTTAGGATTTCACATCCTAAATTATAGTCTTACAGACTATAACATAATAACCTGCATTTATCAATCCACGTCAGTTATTTGCACGTATAATCATATACAACTATTTCTGTCCCATATCTCTTAGTCACATCGGACCGCACCGTATATCCTGGCTATTTAAGCCGCCCACTGTATCACTTATCATGGCTAAACAAGCCACACCCTGTATCATAGCTATATAACCTGCACCAAAACATTATCAATATATAATTCATAGCCCGCAGGCCGTACCAGCTGGGTTTGATAACCCGATATCATAGCCAAAAAGGCCACACCATGTACCTGTAACAAAATCATAGCCAAACAGGCTGCACCAAATATCATAGCCCGAAGGCCGCATCGGAGACATAGCCCGAAGGCCGCACCGGATTCATCGCCCGAAGGCCACATCGGAGACATAGCCCGAAGGCCGCACCGGAGTCATAGCCCGAAGGCCACATCGGAGACATAGCCCGAAGGCCGCACCGGTTGGATATACAATCCAGAAATCATAGCCATATAGGCCGCACCCATTGGATATAAAAATCCAGAAATCATAGCCCGTAGGCCGCACCCATTGGATATAAAATCCAGAATTAGTTATGGCTCACGGATTAGCCCGCTGTTGCCTAGACTCACGGTTCCGTTCTTGTCATCGCAATGACTCACGGCTTATCCGGTCTTGTCTCTTCAAACGTATCTTTGAACTATCAATTTCATCCCACAATCAGTTTCAACCTGTAACAACTCAATCATCATATATCACATATGGTATCAGTGAGATTACTCACCTGGATGCTAACTGCGTTTCAATTTCGGTTGTTTCTTGCTTTTGCGTGCACCACAACCATTTTGTCCCATACCTATTTATCCATTTATATTTCAAACGATAATAGGTTAATAATCATTCTAATTGACTCTAATACACTAGAGTTCAATACAATATCATTACAAACAATGCCTAGTTAATAAACTTTCCGTTTACTAACTTTTTATGAATTTTACTATTCACCGAGGCATTGGAATCGATCTACAGTGCCCCCGAGGGGTCGAAAACTCGATATAAAAATTTTCCCAAACTTTTCAGACCATAACGAGCCTATGGTCCAAATTTGAGCTAAAACGGACAAGCCAAGCAAAAGTTAGCATTTCAAAGTCCCTGCCTGAGGGGCGCACCCCGCCCAGACATGGGCGCACTGCGCCTGGGCGCACCCCGCCAGGGGTTTGGGCGCACCGCGCCTATCGCCTGCAGAAGTCTCCTGTCCAGCCGCGATTTGTGCACTGTAGCATGCAGTTTTGGCTCATTAAGTCCTTAATCCAGTCCTTAATCGATTGGGGTTTGTTTCTAGGCTAAAACCTTATACTTTAACAAGGTTTTCAACCATCCAAAACAACCAAATCAATCAAAATGAAGAATTAGGGTTCTTAGTTCTAACAACCCCAAAACTTCAAATTCATCACTAATAACAACCTACTTCCATTTTCTTGAGTTAAGTCCTTTCTAACATGACTCAATGGAAATAATAAACCAATTAAACCACATAATCACAACTGAAATGTACAAATTTCAGTTTCTATAAAACCAAACCAAGAATACCTCAAGAACTTGGTTAAAACTAACCTTAATTGCTTGGAAATCACCCATTCCAACAATTGTTCCTAGTTCTTGCTTCAATTTCTTGATCTCCTGCAGAAATTGCACTCTCCTTGCTCCTCCCGTTGCTGCACAATGAGCTAGTCAAAGAGAGAGTCAACTCTCTTATATTTATACTCCAAAATTTTACATTTTTGGTCCTAAAGTTCCATTTCTTGAACTTTGACCACCAAAATCAAGTTTTATTACAATAAAACTTCCATTTCTTACATTTTTGCCACAACCAACAATATTTTTACATAATTGGTCGTTGACTTGGTCAAATGACCAAAATACCCTTTTTCGGTAAAACGACCAAAAATCAGTTTTTATAACATTTTAAGTCCAAAACTCAAAATATTATTTCAAACCAAATACTTTTCTGTCCAAAAGACCATTTTACCCTTCCAAGGTAAAATGACCAATTTACCCTTTTATTATAATTATAAAAAGAGTATCTTGGCGTTACAAATTCTCCCCTCCTTCAAAAGATTTCGTCCCCGAAATCATACAAACAAACGAGGGTAATTCTTTCTCGTTACATTTTCAGTTTCCCATTTCATATGGAAACCTTTATGGTATTGCCTAAGCACTTAACCATACTAGTCTTCGTATCTCGTGGTTATATCACCACTCGCATATCACTCATCCGGTTGTCCCGGGTACCTTAATCACTTATCTTCCTCATTTCAACATGAGGGATTCGATAGAATTTATCACTCTATGTTCTCAAAACCATGAGACCCATAGAAAACTTTACAATCATCTTGAAGTTCATCAATGATCTTCAATCAATACACCGCAATTCTTGCTTTTGGGATATACGGAAAGGTCCAATCAACAAGGACTCAACTTTCCTTTTTGTCCCACATCAATTTCTAGTCCTTCCGGAGGGTCACTTTGAGTTCCACTATCTTCCCTTACTTGGGGTTTCAATGGTTTTACTCGACAATCCGCATACTACTCTTGTCGATTTTGGTCTATTTCCAAGCTTTCTCGAATTTGCCAAATCTTTTCCTCTGTTTGAGATACAATCTCAGGTTTAGTCAACGGCTTCTCCCCAACTTCTGTCTAGCAAATCGGCGTGCATCACGGTAGTCTATACAATACTTCCTACGAGTCAATAAAACACTAGTACAATACCTATACTTATCTACAACTTCTACCAAGGATAGACGGTCGTCTAGTTTTCCGCTAGGGTCTGTTATGCAGATTTCAGGCATATCTTCTGGAGTCTGCATCATTATCTCGCCTCTTCAATCAATCTGCAAATCATATACAGTACTTACTAGTACTTTTGAGCTACTAATTCTAAGAATTAATGCTAAATTCAGCAAATAATTCTAGTGTCTCGATCCGATACAGTCGCCACCTGTAGTGCACGTCAACAGTTTTCTTTATCTTTGTAGTTTTTCACTACTTTTCCACTCTTAATTTCTTCTTAGTCAGTATAAATCTATACTGATTTCATCAATCAACCTGCAATTCACCCATATGGTGTCATACCCATACGGTACTTGCAAAGACTTTACTACAAAGTCTATGATATTTTTCGTCCCATTTCTTCTTTGGGACCGACAGTCCGCATACTTTTAATGATTTGACTGTAGTTACACACAAGTCAAACATTTTTCACATACCTTTCAATGTCTTTCTTCAGCCCCGGCCACTAACACATAGGTTTTATCGACCTATCCAGTTTGGTATAGTCCCGGGTATGCTGCATATCTGATACAAAATGCATCTTTTCAAGATGATTTTTATGTTTCGTTTGACTTTGGAATTCATATTTACAACCGCCAAGGGTGTTAAATCACTATGATATTCCAACTAACTTCCGCTACTTTTCAATCATTTATTCACTTTTCACAATTTCAGACTTGCACACGTCTTTCTGTGCTACCCGAATCAACTCAGGAAATCAATTTGCCACATTCATACATGTGGATGTAACCCTCAAAAGTTACTCTTTCTAATTTAAGGCATCTGTAATCACATACGCCTTTCTGAGATGGTACAAGATTTCATACCCGAAATCTCTAAGTAACCCATCTATCTTTGCTATCTCATCTTCCGCTTCTTTTGATCAATTAAGTATTTCAACTTTTATGATCTTATCACAATAAGCTTTACACCATACAAGTAGTGTTTCCAAAGCTTAAATGCCACGTTCATAATTGCTACCGCAATATCATGCATCCACTGTCAACGTTGGATACATTTCAATGATCCAATCCATCTTCTCCACTTAGCATCATTGCTAATGTTAGAGGTTCACACAAGGTTTATTCCAAACCTTTACAACCTATCTGTGGTCTTTCTACCACTCAGACTTTACACTTTTTCTTGGTCAACTTTAGTCAGCTAACCAGCAATCAAGGAGCAGTTTTCTACAACTCTCCTATAGTAACCCGCCAAATCCAAGGAACTACAATGTCAGTCGGATTCCTCAGGCGGTTCCATTTTTACCACATTATCTATCCCACTAGATTTATTTTATCATCCTTGGCACTATTATCGTGCCCAAGGAGTTGAAACTTCTTTTAGCCAAAATTTTTCATACTTGGAGAATTTAACATATCACTTAACTCAGTGAAGTAACTCCAGTATCTGGTACAATGTACCTCATATTCAATCTGGTTTCGAGAATATCATATTCTCAGCAGTCAATGTACATACACATTAACTTATCTTTCTTCTTTTCAAACAGATAGGGCTCCACACGATGACACCTACAGTCATATGAGATCCCAATTTAAAAAAACAATTTCTTCCAATTGTTTTACCACTCTGCCATCTCTGTAGAGGCCAATCAACACAAAGCCTAGATAACAGGAACAGCTCCCAATACCAGCTTAATTATAAGCTCTTCTTGCCAACCTGGCAGAAATCTTGGAAGTCCTTTTCAAAAGAATCATCCGAAAATTATTTAAAGTAGTACACTACTATCACCACTTTATTAAGCTTGGCCCATACCACGTATGCCAACTACAACATCATTCCTTTACTAACTCTTTTCCGAGTTTAAGCAAAGAAGCTAACCGGTATTCTCAACAACGGTCATTTACCATGGATTTTCATCCGCTCATTTCTGCTTTCTGAACCATCATGTTCATATTTCTACAATTCATGTTAGCATAATTCATTGCTAACCAATTCATAAGCACAATTGCTTCAGATTTGCTGGTAGTCATCGGCTTCAGATTCATAGGGAAAAATGGTCCCGTAAATCTTAGGCAGACTACTTTCCAGGTGTTCAATATCTTGAACATACTTGCTATCTACAATAGCTATTTCAAATATTTCATCCAAAATCATTGATGAAAAATTCAAACAAGACATCAAGTCATCGATCCAAAGCATAGCTTCATGGATCAAATATAACATACACGAGTTATATTCAGAACAATTATATCGGAGATCATATCAGTCTCCTCACGAGCTTCTTCCACAATCTACTGGAATGCTCATGGTACCACGGGTCCTTTTTGACCCTTCATTTCTTCTGTCTTTCCTGGGTTCATCACCCGTTACTCCACATTTCGTATGTGAGTATTTCATAAAGAAGTGATCTATAATTCCACGCTGGAACCACTTCCGTCCCATACAATAAACTCGAGCAACATGTTCCTATTTTCTATAATTTCATCTACTAAACAGTAGAGTCTCAATTCTACAATGTTCTGAGTGCTTTTCCTGCACTTCTTACATTACATAAATGTTCTGTTTTAGTCCCTTCCCTTCAAGGTTGGACCCAGTCTGTGGTAACTTCTCCCGAAGCGTCCACTAATCGTTTTCTGCTTTTTCTTGTAGTCTCAACTACTGTTCTTTCACCTTGAATATCAACTAAGGTGAGCAACCGATTTCTTTATCTGACCACATCAGCTAACATTGCTCCTCAGGTGAATTTTCTGCTATTCGTCTCATTGCCCCTCGGTCAATGGAGCCTTGAGAAAGGGCTGGTTCGCCTCTTTAAGTTGCACGCCCTAAATTCCTCCCAATAATACTCGCTGCTCATACTTCTTATAACACCCGACTTTTTAAACAAAAACACCCCTGAAAAATTTTTCATTTAAAACACAGGTTTCAATACATAAAACCATAACAAGGGGTATATTTTAATAAAAACGGGTACAAGTGTATCAAGGAGAGTATAAAATACCATAACTCCTTTAAAGCCGGGCTGCTACTGACAGCATCTACGAGTCCCACTTCAAAGTCACGGACTCTATCTTGTCCCCTATCAGTATCATGCTAACCTGCAGGGACAGTAACAAACGGAATGAGCTACAAAGCTCAGTGAGTAATCAAATCTACAAATAACACGTATTAAATACAATCATGTATTTGTCTGGATATCGAATCCAAACTCCTAGCCTTACTGGCTGACCGAATATCTCTTAGGATTTCACATCCTAAATTATAGTCTTACAGACTATAACATAATAACCTGCATTTATCAATCCACGTCAGTTATTTGCACGTATAATCACATACAACTATTTCTGTCCCATATCTCTTAGTCACATCGGACCGCACCGTATATCCTGGTTATTTAAGCCGCCCACTGTATCACTTATCATGGCTAAACAAGCCACACCCTGTATCATAGTTATATAACCTGCACCAAAACATTATCAATATACAATTTATAGCCCGCAGGCCGTACCAGCTGGGTTTGATAACCCGATATCATAGCCAAAAAGGCCGCACCATGTACCTGTAACAAAATCATAGCCAAACAGGCTGCACCAAATATCATAGCCCGAAGGCCGCATCGGAGACATAGCCCGAAGGCCGCATCGGATTCATCACCCGAAGGCCACATCGGAGACATAGCCCGAAGGCCGCACCGGAGTCATAGCCCGAAGGCCACATCGGAGACATAGCCCGAAGGCCGCACCGGTTGGATATACAATCCAGAAATCATAGCCATATAGGCCGCACCCATTGGATATAAAAATCCAGAAATCATAGCCCGTAGGCCGCACCCATTGGATATAAAATCCAGAATTAGTTATGGCTCACGGATTAGCCCGCTGTTGCCTAGACTCACGGTTCCGTTCTTGTCATCGCAATGACTCACGGCTTATCCGGTCTTGTCTCTTCAAACGTATCTTTGAACTATCAATTTCGTCCCACAATCAGTTTCAACCTGTAACAACTCAATCATCATATATCACATATGGTATCAGTGAGATTACTCACCTGAATGCTAACTGCGTTTCAATTTCGGTTGTTTCTTGCTTTTGCGTGCACCACAACCATTTTGTCCCATACCTATTTATCCATTTATATTTCAAACGATAATAAGTTAATAATCATTCTAATTGACTCTAATACACTAGAGTTCAATACAATATCATTACAAACAATGCCTAGTTAATAAACTTTCCGTTTACTAACTTTTTATGAATTTTACTATTCACCGAGGCATTGGAATCGATCTACAGTGCCCCCGAGGGGTCGAAAACTCGATATAAAAATTTTCCCAAACTTTTCAGACCATAACGAGCCTATGGTCCAAATTTGAGCTAAAACGGACAAGCCAAGCAAAAGTTAGCATTTCAAAGTCCCTGCCTGAGGGGCGCACCCCGCCCAGACATGGGCGCACTGCGCCTAGGCGCACCGCGCCTATCGCCTGCAGAAGTCTCCTGTCCAGCCGCGATTTGTGCACTGTAGCATGCAGTTTTGGCTCATTAAGTCCTTAATCCAGTCCTTAATCGATTGGGGTTTGTTTCTAGGCTAAAACCTTATACTTTAACAAGGTTTTCAACCATCCAAAACAACCAAATCAATCAAAATGAAGAATTAGGGTTCTTAGTTCTAACAACCCCAAAACTTCAAATTCATCACTAATAACAACCTACTTCCATTTTCTTGAGTTAAGTCCTTTCTAACATGACTCAATGGAAATAATAAACCAATTAAACCACATAATCATAACTGAAATGTACAAATTTCAGTTTCTATAAAACCAAACCAAGAATACCTCAAGAACTTGGTTAAAACTAACCTTAATTGCTTGGAAATCACCCATTCCAACAATTGTTCCTACTTCTTGCTTCAATTTCATGATCTCCTGCAGAAATCGCACTCTCCTTGCTCCTCCCGTTGCTGCACAATGAGCTAGTCAAAGAGAGAGTCAACTCTCTTATATTTATACTCCAAAATTTTACATTTTTGGTCCTAAAGTTCCATTTCTTGAACTTTGACCACCAAAATCAAGTTTTATTACAATAAAACTTCCATTTCTTACATTTTTGCCACAACCAACAATATTTTTACATAATTGGTCGTTGACTTGGTCAAATGACCAAAATACCCTTTTTCGGTAAAACGACCAAAAATCAGTTTTTATAACATTTTAAGTCCAAAACTCAAAATATTATTTCAAACCAAATACTTTTCTGTCCAAAAGACCATTTTACCCTTCCAAGGTAAAATGACCAATTTACCCTTTTATTATAATTATAAAAAGAGTATCTTGGCGTTACATGTTGCTCTCTATGCTGCCAACAATCGAAGATTCAAGAAACCATTCTTCAAAAACAACTCTGGAAAGCCATTTGTGAAAAACTTTAACAAATCAAACTTCAACTCCAAGCCCAAACCTGAAATATACACTCCAAAGGAGGATAACTTGAAACTGTCAACCCCGAAGCCATCTGAAAAACCGACTTCAGAGTTATCCAAAGAGAACTCCGAAGAGAAGAAAATCTCAGGTGATTCTGGTTATGATTGCAATTATTGTCATGGCAAGAATCATTTTGCAAAAGACTGCATGCTTCGGAAGCAAAACGAAAAGAAACCACAAGTAAAGGACGAAGCCTATTACGCAAGAAAAATGGAGGAAGTTAGAGTAAGGACCAAAGACCTAGCCCTAATGGCTG
The DNA here is from genome assembly GCA_023525715.1 of Cichorium intybus. Classification (NCBI taxonomy): domain Eukaryota; kingdom Viridiplantae; phylum Streptophyta; class Magnoliopsida; order Asterales; family Asteraceae; genus Cichorium; species Cichorium intybus. Next base: position 23,144,708 of record CM042015.1, read on the forward strand.
CTGATGATCGTCAAGGATCATATCAAGTTTGGTCTTCAGACTCAGATGATGACGAAGTGAGAAAGCCATCTCATAGTGCTTTCATGCCCTATGATGTTGATAAGTGCTTTCTAAAAGACACTTCGGAGAAATTGAATGATGAGGAACTGATGAAGGTTGAAGCAACTGCGGGTCTTGGGTTTGTGACTTCGGAGGGACTGGAAATAACTGCTGCTGATACTCCGAAGACTTGGGATGAAGACTCTTCGGATGATGATGAGGAAGTGTGCTTGATGGCAAATGACAACCGTTTGACAATCCCAGAACAGGTATCAAAACTTCTTTCATCTTTTAAAATTCCTACTTCTCAATCTGCTCCCATTATAAGTGAAATAACTCGTGATTGTTCTGTCATGCATAAATTACTCATTGATGCCAAAAATAGGTAAATACTCAGTGAACAGGAGCTTCTAACCTTAAGGGGGAGAGTAGAGAACCTGAAGCTAGCATTAGAGAAATCTAATCTTAGAATCTCATTGTTAGAAGAAAATAGAGAAATTTTTTTAAACAATCATGATGTAATCTTAAGACAGAGAAACATATTTTGTGAAACAGCCAAACGATTATATGCGCATATTACGAGAATTTATCATTCAGCCGATGTTTGTAACGTCCAGCATAGACAACTATTGCCTTTTATTGAGTTTAAATTAAAGGAAGTTGATAGTATATCTTATGAATGCGAATCTATAGTATCAGGCTCCGAAGTTACTAATCCATCATATAAACATGGCCTGATATCTGTGGAAAAACATCTAACTGCTGATAAATTGCTAAAAATATTGCCTCAAGAAATTCCAATCCTGAATAAGGCTGTACCTCAAATTGAAACAGAAGAAAAATAAATTGCCAATTACCTGTCTGAAAAGGATTCTGAAAGTGACTCGGACATGGAGGAGATTGATTGTTCCTCTTTGATTTTGTTAAAGTCATCCTCCATATCCGAATCGACCTCCGAAGACATCTCACAAATGTCTTCGGTGGACAAAGGAAAAACAAAAATGAATTGTGAATCAAAAATTCTTGAAACCAAAGAAACTTCAAATTTTAAACTTCAAATCACAGATGAATCTGTCTCTTACGATCAATATCTCAAGGATAACTCAAAAAGGCTAGTCCATTTGGCATGTATCTATCCTAAGGTTTCTTACTTCAAAAACTCAATTTTCGTAAAACCCGGTGGATTATCCTTAATTGATAATGAATTGCAAAAACTTCTTGAAAAGGATAACTCCACAGTTACAAATGAAGGATTTTTCTCATCATCCAAAATGGTTGAGAATCAAATAAATGAGAAAATGGAAGTAAAAATAAATATAAGGAAACAAGAACTATATGGCCACAACGTATATAATCGTCTTTGTTTTGAAAAGGAGAAAGTGCCCGAAAACATGTCACACTTACTAAATCTCAAGAACGACGATCACATTTACATTAATCGAAACTACAAACAAATTCAGGTTGTGGAAAAATCCACAGTTCCGAAGATGGATGTATTGGAATTAATGGAATCTTGTAAATGTGTCCCTTTTTCACACAATCCTGAAAATGTAATTTCAAAATCAAAAGTTTCAACAAACAAAAATGCACTACAAGTTCTACAAAAACCAAAATCAGCAGTGGTGACTTCAAAACCAACTCAAAAACCCACTGTTGTTAATTCAAAAACTAAGCAAACCCTAAATCTTGTGAAAAGAAAAACTCCTTTTAGAGATTCGAAACAAAATGAAGCAATTGCTTCCACTTCTTGTACAAAGCCTGTTTGCTCAAAAATCTCAGAAGTTAAAAATCGAAATGAAAAACCAACCTTTACACCAACGAAACCTAACTTTCCAAATCCTAAATTTCGAAAACAGACGAAGAAAACATTTTCAAAAGGAAACAATCTGATAGATACATTCCACAAATGGCTGGACAACAATTTGGAAATGTTCAAGGATAAGGATCTATCATTAAAAGACTTTAAATTGGCATACGAAGAGTATCTTTGTACATCTACGTTGTGTAGCTCAATTTCAACAAAGTCAAAAATGAAAATACCAAAACAAAATTGGAAAAGAAATGATCTTAAAGAAAACTTAACTGCAAAAACAAAAACCTCAAAATCTTCAAAATCCTCCAAATCAAAAATTTCCATTCAAAAATGGGTTCCGAAGTCTGTCACTCTGTCAGTCACTTCGGACTCATTAATTTTAACTACAATCTCTTCTGAATCCAGCTCAAACACTTCGGAATCATGCTCATCACATGAGGCTTCGGAGAATTTGATTAATTTAAATGCAAATGAAATCTCTGAAGAGGCCGTAGAAAAATGGATTCAAGAATCCTTTGCTTACCCTGAGGACCCAAGATTGATTGGGTACCAACTCCTTCTTGATTGATTGCAGGTTATGTCTGATGAGCGGTATGATTCAAAATGGTACATGGACAGTGGCTGCTCAAGACATATGACGGGGAGAAAGGAATATCTCAGGGATTACAGGAATTTAGATGATGCTGGAAACTTACGCTTTGGTAATAATGAAACATGTCCAATTCGGGGATATGGAAAAATAACAAATGGCCAATTCACTATCAACCGAGTGGCATTTGTTGAAGGATTAAAACATAATATTGTGAGTATATCTCAGTTGGTGGTTGGAACGGGAAACGCTGTAACTTTCAACAACCAAGGGAGTGTAATCACCAAATAAGCAACAAACGAAGTCTTACTGAAATCAGAAAGGAAGGGATCTATGTTTCCCTTAAATCTGAAGCCAGTTACCGGTGGGCAATCTCTATGTCTTCTCTCCAAAGCCAACTCCGATGTCAGCTGGTTATGGCACCGAAGACTTGCCCATCTGAACTTCAAAGATCTGAACAAGTTGGTGGCCATGGATTTGGTTCGAGGCATGCCAGCTCTCAAATTCGACAATGATTCCCTCTGCTCTACATGTGAACAGGGCAAGCAGACAAAACAAAGACATCCTACAGTGATCAACCCCAAAATCACCGAACCGCTTTCTGTTCTATACATAGATTTGTGTGGGCCATCTGCAATAAAATCAATAGGAAAGAAGAAGTACATTCTGGTTATCGTTGATGACTATTCAAGGTTTACTTGGGTGTTGTTCCTCCGAAACAAATCCGATGCAGCTGAAGAAATCATCAACTTTATAAAGAAAATGGAATTGATGCTCAACAAGAAAGTCCGAACTGTGCACAGTGACAACGGTTCGGAGTTTAAAAATCAGACTCTTGATGGATTCTTGAAAACAAAGGGGATTAACCACAATTTCTCAGCACCTTACACTCCTCAACAAAACGGTGTTGTAGAAAGAAGAAATCGCTCCCTGTGTAAAGCTGCAAGAACAATGCTCAACTTTGCAAATTTGCCCATGTACTTCTGGGCCGAAGCAATTTCTACTGCATGCTTTACTCAAAACAGATCCTACATTCACAAAAGATTCCATATTACACCTTACAAAGTACTCAACCGAAGAAAGCCAAATGTCAAATTCCTTCACATCTTTGGTTGTAGGTGTTTTATCTTAAACATGAAGGATCACTTAACTAAGTTCGATAACAAATCAGAAGAAGGCATCTTCCTTGGTTACTCTCAAGACTCAAAATCCTACAGAGTCATGAACAAGAAAACTCGCAAAATCGAAGAAACCTTTAATCTAAGGTTTGATGACTACTACATCAAGAAGTCTCTGCATCCATTTCCTATGTCTTCAATCTTTCGAAATCCTGCTGTAGAAGCTGCTCAAATCACAACATTCGACACAGACTTCTCACTTTTATTTGATCAACCTGTAAGAGCTGTGGACTCCGAAGTCAGAGCAGCAGACAACCATGAGTCCGAACTCTCCAAGCTCACAGACAGACCCGATGACTCTTCTACAAGTAGCATACAAAGACCATCTTCTATTGGGGAAGAGTCATCTAACCAAAGTTTGGAGAAGGTAAGTGTTGAGGGGGAGCCTTCAAACCGATGTGCTGGAAATTCAAGAACTGATGGTGAATCAATCAACAGTCCAGGAGGATCCAACATTCTTGTCTCTACTCCTCAATCAATCTCAAATATCATATCCATGTATCCAACAATCCAGGGGGAGCCAGAGATTGCCACTCCGAATTCGGCCACAACAATCGCTTCGGATAAAGCTACAACCTCTTCAACACCAACAAACGTCCAGGGGGAGCACATATCAAACTCAACCTCACAAATCCACACACCACAAACCAACACAAATTCGCATAATCACTTGCTAATGGGTGATTTTCCCTCCACTTCGGGATATCCCTCAGACATTGAGGACATCGATGCTGAAGGACCTCCTGATTTTGATCCAAACTATCCTCCTTTGGACAAATGGACGAGAAATCATCCTCCATCACTTGTCATCGGTGATGTTCGAGATAAAGTACTGACTCGTGCACAACTTCACCAAAAGCAATTAGATCTCAACAAAAATTCTGAGTTGTGCATGTTCAATGTCTTTATCTCTAAGGTAGAACCTAAGAACGTCAAAGATGCATTTGATCACTCAGACTGGATTGAAGCAATGCAGTTGGAATTAGAAAAATTTGAAAGAAACAAAGTCTGGAGGCTAATTCCAAAACCTGCTAATGCCTCAATTGTCGGTCTCAAATGGGTGTACCGTAACAAGCTAGACACCGAAGGCAACGTAGTTCGGAACAAAACTAGGTTGGTTGTCAAGGGTTACTGTCAACAGGAGGGGATCGATTATGAAGAAACTTTTGCTCCTGTTGCCAGACTCGAATCAGTTCGGATATTTTTAGCTTATGCTGCACACAAAAATTTTGATGTCTATCAAATGGATGTCAAATGTGCTTTTCTGAATGGTGATCTCGAGGAAACCGTTTTTGTTGAACAACCACCTGGTTTTGAAAGTAAAACTCATCCGAATTATTGTTATGTGCTAGACAAAGCAGTCTATGGTTTAAAACAAGCTCCAAGAGCTTGGTATGAAACCTTGACTAAATTTTTAAAAGAATCAAACTTTAAACAAGGATCAGTGGATCCAACACTTTTTTGAAAGAAAGTTGGATCTCACTTGATTTTAGTCCAAATTTATGTGGATGACATAATCTTTGGATCTACTGACCCCAATTTGTCAAAAGACTTTGAAAAACTGATGAAAAGCAAATTTCAAATGAGTATGATGGGAAAAATAAACTTTTTTCTTGGTTTACAAATCAAACAATCTAAGGAGGGGATATTCATCCATCAACAAAAATATACGAAGAGTCTGCTTGAACGCTTCGGAATGACTAACTGCTCCAAAGCAAAAGTTCCTTTGCCTGCAGGTACAAGGTTAAATCCATCATTGGACAAACCAAAGACCGACATACAGCAATACCGAAGCATGATTGGATCATTGCTCTATCTTACAGCCAGTCGTCCTAACATCATGTTTGCAGTCTGCAATTGTGCAAGGTATCAGGCTGATCCAAGGGAACCTCACTTGGCTGCTGTTAAGACAATATTCCGATATCTTCATGGGACTACTGCTTATGGTCTGTGGTATCCAGCAAACTCTGGTTTCTACATTCAAGCATATTCAGACTCTGATCTTGGTGGATGCTCTATTGATCGCAAGAGCACTTCAGGAGGTTGTCAATTCTTAGATGGAAAACTTATCAGTTGGCAATCTAAGAAACAAACTTGTGTCTCTATCTCCACCGCAGAGGCTGAATATGTAGCAGCTTCTGCATGCACTTCGCAGATCATTTGGATTCAAAGTCAATTGAAAGACTATGCCATTAACATGAGAAAAATTCCCTTGTTCTGTGACTCTCAAAGTGCAATTCGTATATGCCACAATCCGGTTCAACATTCCAAGACGAAGCATATAGCTCTTCGCTACCACTCCATCAAAAGTCATGTTGAGGAGGGGAATATTGAGGTGCACTTTGTTCACACCACAGAACAATTGGCAGATATCTTCACAAAGGCTTTAAATGAAGAAGCATTCATAAGAATCGTTCGGGGACTTGGAATGATAGATGGATCAACTCTTCAATAAATTCCAGATTTGTTCACTCTTACTCTGTTTAGTAAATTTACAAAAAGAATAAACTCCGCAGACCCCCGAAGTCAATTCTGGCTTCGGAGGTCATCGAAAAAAAAAACAAGCAAAAACGCTTGCTACTTCACCGCAGTATTCCGAAGTAAAATATCACTTCAGAGGTCTGCGGAACAAACTTTTCTTCAAAATAAATTCTTCAAATGCGAAAATCACTTGATCAAATGTTAACTTCATCCGTTATAGATAAAAATAAACAGTTGTTTAAGACTAAGGAAATTCAAAAACAAGGAAAATTTATACCAAACGAAAAGAAAATTCTGATGCAAATGACAACATTTAACTTTACTCTCATGAATTAACCAAGTAAAGGACAAAACTTTGATTTTAGATTCTGAAAATCATACCTTATTGCACTAAAATGTATTTGGGAATCGACTTGAAACATTGGTAAGAAAACAGACTTCGAAATGAGGTCAAGGCTATTTACACTTTGAAGCCTTGTTTGATTTCAATAACCTTAACATAATGTCTATTTCTAACCACCCTTCGAAACTTGACTCGCTTCAAATTCAAACTAATAATGTAGCCTCAAAACTACACAGGATAATTCAAGTGCTCCGAAGTTTTCATCAAAAATAGAACCAACATCGTTTGATATGTAAATTTACATCTCTTTTCATTAAATGATACAAAATTGAACTATATGAAGATTTTCACTCACAGGGATTGTTTAAAACAAAAACAAAAAGCATCAAAGAAAGAAACCAAATGGTAATGTTCTATGTCTTCGTATAAGGAAATTCATAAAAGAAAACAAGAAAGAAAAATAGAAAACATTTGTCAAAAGAAACAAAGACAAACAAAAATCAAAAGATAATCAAGGGAATACAAAAGAAAAATCAGCATTCAAAATCTTATTCTTCTGTTTTAAATAACGGTACAAGGAGCTCCTATAACATAGTCGAGTACCTTGTAGAGGAATATGAACATTTCAAGTAGTCTGTCTTAAATGATAAAGTAGGAGTGGTGTACGAAACTCAAAGGCTTGTCATCTGAGCTTAGTATCCAAACACTTCAACTGATGAAAAGGAATAAAATTTTCAAATGAATCTTCAAAACAATCCAATCAAACCTTCTGAAACACTTCTGATGTTCAATTCATGAATGAAAATCTCTTTAAATTTCAAATGCAAAGGATGTTATCATTATTATATTTGAAAAGTTTGAGGCACATAAGCACAACTACAAACATGTTTCCTAATGCGAAATCAAGTCAGTGATGGGGTGATTAGACTTATAAATTCATGACCGATATTGAATCAAACAACCTTCCAACTGTAAAATGGACTACCAACATGATTCGAACGACTCTGAACATTAACTCGAATAAATCATCTTTTCATATTATTCATGAAAACTAAGGTTAAACGACATACTGCATCAGTCAAAAGAAAAATCAAAAACTTATAGAAAAACAAAGAGAAAAACATATGGACTTCGGTACAGTGATGAACATTTTGCAATCATTTGTCAATCACCGAAGTGACAGAACACTCTTCGGAGTCAATAGCAAACACACCAAAGTGAGGAACTTTATACTCTCAAAGAAATCCACAAACTCCTCATCTTCTTCATCTAACCTTCAATGGCAGCTGAAGCATCATCGCAAACTGCTGAAGCTATGTCTATTCCAAATCTCAAGAATCAATCATCAAACCTAGTTCTACGAAACGATCTATCTCTTTACCCTAAACCAATCGATGCATTGGTGGAATGCATGAAAAGATCTGTGCTTGGGTACACCTAACCTGCACTCCTTCCATCCCTGCGACTCTGGTTCACAGGGCACACTACACCTCCAATGCTCTGTTTGATTCCAACAACCAAGTCAAGTCTGTATTCTATGAAGTTGTCGACTCCAAGGGCAAAACGAAGAAAGTACAATTAACTAGAGAAAAATTCGCTGAAGCTCTTCGCCTTCCTGTTTACAATTCCAAAGAGATGGTTGTACCCTCCGCTGATCAACTCGTAGGCATGTTCAATGAAATATGATATGACCCTCCGCTCGAGAAGATCAGTCTGTTCAAGAAAAACCAGCTTCCTGATCTTTGGAGATACTTTTTCAGTATCTTCCTAAGATGCCTCTCTGGAAGAACTTCAGGCTTAGATTCGGCAAGTGTGGCCTTCCAAAGTCTCCTGTATGGGATCTTCTACGATGTAAAGGTGGACTATGTATCTATCCTCTGGTCTGATTTTTGCTCCCATATAAACCACAGCTTGAAGGGAACTGAAATTACAAACCCTAGATTTTGGGCGATTGTTGTACATGCCCACTACCAAAAGGCCGGATATGTTCCTGACCCTTCACTCCCTGAGATGAAGTTCACTCCCTTTGCTATTCTTATTCTAGATGACAAACCTGCTAACTTCTGTGCTCAAATACCAAATGCCATGCTATCCAAAGTTCCCCTGGAATGCAATGAGGTAAACACCTATCGCAACACCTTAATAATTTCTTACCCAACTCGCGATATGAGTCAGGCTGCACCTGTGAAAGAGCTTTCAAAAGGAAAAGGGAAGAGGAAAATGGCTGGTGGACCCAGTGGTCCTAAAAAGGAAGAAAAGAAAAGAAAGACTTCGGTGAAAACAACACCGAAGAGGAAACAGTCGAAGAGGCAAAGAAAGATCATGGTTGTGGATGAGTCTTCGGACTCAGAAAGGACTCCATCCACAGTCCATGAAGAAGAACAAGAAGAAGAAATGTTTGCTGATCAACCTCCTTCACCTACATCAACTGCCATTCCTCCATCTCCACCTAAAACATCCAAACCACCTACACCACCTCAAACAACTGTCCCTCCATCACCACCAAAATCAACCAGACCTGACACACCTCCACATACAATTCCTCCTCCACCACCACCAACAACTGCTCCTCCAACTTCAGAAATACCTGTCTCTGGTATCGATTTCTCTTTACCAGAGTTTGACTCACCCATATCACCACCAAGACAAAACCCCACTTCGGTAGCATTCTTCGAAGCTTTCCACATGGCTCCCTTGAATGTCGAAGGAGCATCAGAAGAAAACCTACCTGATGAAGGCTTTGTACTAATGAAACAGTACAAAGTCCTCAACTCCAAGCTTGACACTCTGATTCAAGCTCAAACAGGATTTGACCCCACAAAACCAACCATTGGTGACATCACCGATGAGATAGAGTCTTTGGAGTTCACTCTATCCAAAGAAATAAAAGAGTCTGTGGATCGTCTTGAGAAGAAGCTCTTGGATGAACAAAATAAGATCCAATCTTCCTTCGAAAAGAAGTTCGAATCAGCTGTCACCTCTATCAACAAAAAGGTTGATGCTCTCACTGAGAAGACCGATAAAACAAACTCCGAAGTCATGAAAACCTTGCAAGGACTTCGGAGTGAAATCCAGCAAAGTACCAAGCTTGAAAAACAGCTTGATGAGGCCAGAGCAAAAATTGAAGAGCTCACTGCCGCCCAAACCACTTCGGATGTCACCAAATTTACAGAGGAACTGCAACGAACAAATGCAGCTCTCACACAAGATTTGATTACAAAGTTGAGAGTTGTACTTCAACCTCTGATAAATTTCTCAGACAAATTGTCTAGGCCACAGGGCATGCCTAGACAGATCCCTGCAGCCACAGCAGGTCCTACAACCTCAACCATCACAACCACTGGCATGGGTGCTAGTGGATCGGCTGGAGCTGGAAGCTCAACAGACCGATCACTAGAAAACATAATTGCTCCACACATGGAAGAGACATATAAGGCCAGATGAGCAGACTACAATTTGATGATCAAAATAAATGAATTTGCTCGAGATAATGGTGAATGGACTGTTGAGACAATCAAGCTGTTTGGATTTCAAAATCCAAATGTACTTAACAGACTACCTCTTCGGAGTTTTGCAATTGTTGACTCCGAAGACATCCAGCTTGACATTCCATTCAATCCGAAGACCTTCGCCTTCCTTCAATTCGTCTCTTTGGTGCCAGAGGATCAGAAAGCAAGTTTTTGGACAAACAAAATAAACTTTCATGCCAAATACATTCAACGGCAGAGCTATGTTTAGATCCTGAACAAGATAAAGAAAATCATTTCAATTAAAGAAGCTGAAGTCTATTTGGGCTTCAGAAATTATGAATTTCTTGTTCTTAGGGGGGCAGACGAAGTTGAATCCAGGTTCTCAATTGCAGACTTCCCCATCATGAATCCTATGGACTTCATCCAGATTCTTGATCTTCTGCAAACCGGGGGTGCTGCTCATGCTGAAATGTCTGCTTTTGCTATCAAAAATCACTTACTAGGCTTTCTCAACAATTATCTTCTTCGATTTGCAAAACATGACCTGGAGCTATGTTCCTACTACAGACAACCTTTGAACACTCCTCCTGTTGTTGTTCGGAACATAGCAAGATTCAAGAATGGAGAAATCTTAGACGAACCATATGGCGTAGTTTTCAAATGACTTTGAAATGAAACTGAAGTCACAATCAAGTTCTTTGATATAGACTACATTGGCCTCCATCCCTCCTCCTTCATCACAGGGATGATTTCTCATGTGAACGCCTGCCATGCAAATTCCACTGAGAAAAAGAAGAAGTTCATAGATCACATGAACTGGTATCTTGCAGTGAGAAAGACTCTGAAGCGGGCATACAAGAGAAACTTTCGAGTATAGGCTTCGGATGCACTTCACACAAAGGGGGAGATTGTTAAGATATTTTGTGATGAAGTGCTGATATATCCGAAGTCCTACCCATAAGAAACCCCGAAGTGAATAAACAAGAGGATACACCGAAGTCTAAAGACTCCGAAGTGCAATTAATAGAAGATCCGAAGACTTCACAACCTGTCCTCTTGTCTTTTGTGTGCACGCGTATAGTACAATACGTGTTGCATGAATCTTCTATCCTATTGGCTAGTACACTAATAGGATATTCTCTGTAAAAGGTGTACTATTGGTATCACTGATTCAGTATAAATATCAGTGATACCATACCGTGTCAAATGAGAGATTACAAGATTAACTTACGAGAATTGTATATCTCCAAGATAGAAAACCCAATTGTAAAACCAAAGTTCTAATCGAATCATTCGGCACATGCTATTCATATCTTGTTGTTTAATTGAGCTCTGTTGCATTATCATTGTGTGATTGATTGTGTGATTGATTCCATATCTAAATTAGTTCATCTATTCTCATATTTCAACACCCAACATAAAATACCATAATCTCCTTTGAAGCCGGGCTGCTACTGATAGCATCTATAAGTCCCACTTCTTTAGTCACGGACTTTATCTTTTCCTTTATCAGGATCATGCTAACCTGTAGGGACATTTAACAGATAACGTGAGCTATAAAGCTTAGTGAGTAATCATATCTGAAAATAACATGTATAAGAAATACATTCATATATAATTTCCTATATATGATAAATCTCTTTTAACTCATCTTTTCAATGCTAGGTCCCATTTTATAGCCCCTTCCGGCTAACCGTATATATGTTTGGATATCAGATCCAAACTCCTAGCCTTACTGGCTAATCATATATCTCTTAGGATTTCACATCCTACTTCATAGCCTTATAGGCTGAACCATAATACGTATAAGTATCAAATCACGTCAGTTATTTGCACGTTTAATCATATCTGACCATTTATGTCCCATATTTCGTAGTCACAATTTGACTGCATCATATTTCCTGGCCATATAAGTCACACCAAACAGTTTCATCATTATTATCATAGCTAAATAGGCCGCACCAGTTTGATATACATCCAATACCATAATCATTTATGGCTCACGAGTTTGCCTCCCTTTTGCCTAGACTCACGGCTCCGTTCTTGTCATTTCATTGACTCACGGCTTACCCGATATTGTCTTTTTATTGACTCACAGCTCCGTTATTGTCTTTCTTAGACTCACGGCTTATCTGGTATTGTCTTTTTACTTTTATTATTGACTCACAGCTCCGTTCTTGTCTTTCACAGACTCACGGCTTATCTGGTATTGTCGTATTAATGACTTACAGCTCCGTTCTTGTCTATCGCAGACTCACGGCTTATCTGGTATTGTCTTTTCAATGCATCTGTAAACTGTCAAATTTCGTCCCCCAATCTGTTTCAATCTGTAACAGTCCAATCAATACATATCATATATGATATAAGTGAGATTACTCACCTGGATACTAGCTGCATTTAAATTCCGGTTGTTTCTTGCCCTTTTGTACGTGCTACAACAATTTGTCCCGTACCTATATATTCATTTATATACCAAATGATCATAGGTTAATTACCATTTCAGTTAACTCTACTACATAAGAGTCCTATATAATACAATTGGGGACCATTTCCAATCATTTTCGAGCAATAACCATCATTATAAAAATTTAATACACTCCCCGAAATATGCGTATTCTACTACAGTACCTTCGGGAGGTCGTATTCTCATTTTAATAATTTTCCATGAAGTTTCGTACCATTTTAGACCTATGTTTAAAATTTCAGGTCAAACGGATAAGCCTAGCATCAAAATCAAACTCGGAAATTGCTCAAAAATTTAACAGAGAGCTGTAGGTGTTCTGCCGCGACCATGCGTCGCGACCTACATGGTCGTCGCGTCGCGACTGCTCAACAGCAGACCAGAACTCCCGATTTTTATGCTACAAAATTCCATTTTCTCATATTAAGTGCTTAATACTCTGCTTAATCGATAGGGGTTTGTTCCAAGACCAAAACCCTTCATTTACTTCAAGTTTTTAGCCATGGAAATCATAGATTTCAACCATTTCCAAAAATTCCTGTTTTTGCATTTTTGATCCAAAAACCGAAATTATCAAAGATTAATCACTTCTATTGATTTATTTCAACAAATATAGCATTTGGAATTCATTATAACCCATTAGAATCAACTTGATCATAAAAACTTGTATTCTAGGGTTCTTGAACAAATTCTCAAATCTTCAATAATAGCAACATACTTTCAATTTAATGTGTGTTCTTACAACACAAACATGTTTGCTACTTATAATCATGCAAAACCACTTGGATTACAACTGGAATTCAGTTTCCAGTTCATCCCAAGAAAACCCACCAAGAACACCTTCAAGAACTTGGTTAAAAGTCAAATTTACTAACCTCAATTGCTTGAATCTTCCTATTCCAAGCTAGGTCTATGATTTCTTGCTTCAATCATCAAAGATTTCCAGAAGTCATCTCCAAGAAAAACCTCCCGTAGCTTCTAAAACGTTCAGCTACACATAGGAGAGTCAACTCTCCTATTTATACTTCCAAAGTTTACATTTTTAGTCCCTAAGTTCACTTTCTTGAACTTTTGACACTTTTCTCACATTTTATAACATATAACTTTCATTCCTTATACTTTTGCCACAAGCAAACAATATTTTTACATAATTGGTCCTTCACATGGTCAAATGACCAAATTACCCTTTTATGGTAAAATGACCAAATTACCCTTTTTCTAATATTAACTTTCTAATACTTAGAACACCATATTAAATCATAAATACACTATGATTAACATATTAATACTTAACAAAAGTATCGTGGTGTTACAAATAAACATCAAACATAAAAACTATACAAAGAAGCTGAAAATGATTTCAACTACGTTTTTCTAGTAACCAAAATTCAGATTCCATCAACGAAAATTTAAGCCTCTAATTTAATTTCTACATCAAGAACATCAATTGTGTTATTTTGCTGTGACCAAAGTTGAGCATATCTATTTTGCTGTGTTATTTTGCTATTACCAAAAAATATATAAAATGATTGTTTTATCTGTTTTTCTTTAATTGAATAAAGAATTACACTTACAAAATAAGAGGAGCTTTCAAGAATAGAGCCACTCGTTGTTTCTCATCGTTGTTTCTCACCGCCACTAAGCTATAACAAAAAGAAGAGTAAACATATTATGATCCAATTACTAAATATATTATGATCCAATTACCAAAAAAAAGAGTAAACATATTATGATCCACTCGTTGTTTTTCTTTAATTGATAACATCGTATCATGAATTGCTTCATACACCTGCACGAAGTCAAAACGGTTAGTGAGAATGAAGAACAATTTTTTAAATACTTTATATAGCGAATCACAATTAACCTCTTCAGATGTAGCGACGACCGTAATGAATGTTGTGAAATATTGTATCGTTGAATAATACCTCCTCAAATAAAGAATGCTTGAATCGTATCATGACAACTTATAGAATCAATTCAAAATTGTAATCGAAATCGATTTCTATAATCAATTCAAAATTGAAATCGATTTCTGGAATCAAAACGAAATCTGGAATCGGCATCACCTAAGTCAATCAATCTACGCAAAAGAGATACAACTAAAATTGATTTTCGGAATCGTCCTTCCAACCGAACTATCGATGATAGCAAACTATCGATGATCACATAACTGATCGCCAGATGCAAAAAATCAAAAATGAACTCGCTAATTCCAAAAATCAGTCACTGATGAATAAGTTTGACGTGTTTACGGAAATTAGATAGCCTAATCTTTTGGAGCTGGATATTCTATACCAAAATTACCCTCAACCCCTTTGTGACCATTGATTGCTTGATCCAATGGTTAAAATATTGGTTTTATGGTTTTATAGATAAAAAAGGGTTTTATGTTGATCCTTTCCCTATATATATATATATATATATATATATATATATATATATATATATATATATATATATATATATATATATATATATATATATATATATATATATTAATAAAGGAAGCCATTTTAATGCCACTTGGCATGTCTAAGAAGCTAGAATGCCAAATGGCAATCTCTTGAACATTCATTTAACTAATCCCAATAATTTAGGAATGTAAAACAAAAAAATCAGGAACGGTTATATACTGCAATTGCTAATTCCCAGTATTAAATCGGTTAATTAATGTTGGATTTAAATTGAATCCATTCGGTCCCGTTAATTTAGGAACCTAAGCAAGAAATTAGTAAGTGCTTTATTTGAAGGAGAACGAGAGACACGAGACGTTCAAATTCTTACTTTTTTCTATAGAAATTGATTTCACTCCTGATGCTCCAGTTGCCGAGGATTTCTAAACCGCTAAAGGTATAATTTAATCCCCATATATATTGACGTATTATCATTTACCTTATTCAATTTTGAAAATCAGATATCTTTAAGTTATCTATTCCTATAATTTGTTCTTCATTGCTCTGAAAGTTTAGATGTGTTTTCGTTACTATAAAGTTGAAGATAACGATTCGTCCATATAACTAATCACTCTATCTTTTTCTTGATTTCTATTAGTTTTTTTTGTGGGGTTGTAAATGATCTTATGTGTATCTAATTGCTCGGATAAAACCTAGAAATTTTAACAAAAAAAGAGCAATTTCTGATATCAATTTTCTAAGTGAAAAATGGTTTTTGATGGCTTTTTAAATGTATATTGAATTGAAGACCTCTCTTGCTTTATTTTTTGTGGATTACGTTTTTTGTTTTCATTTGAATGTCTTATTTATTTGCTTTTTAGTGTCGTAAGATTACATTGGTTTGGTGAAATTCAGGAAACGTCGGTTTTGGGAATTCTTGAATTTAGGAAGTTTTGCTAACTTTTACATATAATACAAGTGAATCGAGTTCATGCATGCATATTTTGATTCCATATTGGGCTTTTTTAGTGGATTGTAGTTACATGTGTGTGTATTCTTCCTTTTTAGCTTAGAATCAAGATGAGAGACCTTTTTTATATACCACCGTATTCATTGTTTCCACCGCCATTAATGAATGATCGGTTTCTATACCACCCTGTTCATTGTTTCCAATCGCAGGAGATATGTCGAGTTTCATATTTCTTGGTAAGGTTTTCTTATGTTAATTAATCTCAATTTTTATACTTTGAAAGTTGCTAAATTTTACTGAAAGTATTTTAATTTAGGTTTCTGATAAGATGGCAAGAGATAATGTGCTCCATCAGTAAATATACCTTGCTTTGATGCTTTGAGACATCTGCAAAGGGAGACTTTATTGTGGATGTTGTATTTCTGTCTATTACGGGTAACCAAAATGTCAATCCCTTGTAATTTAAAGTACAATTCTTCAATAGGAAAAATATTTCCCAAAGATTTTGATGATAAAAATAATTTGCGTTAGGCTATATAAAGCATGGTAATAAGGGAATTAAAAAGTATGTTGAAAAGGGCGTTTTGAGAAGGTAATATTTCACATTTTTAAAAAATATTTAAAGGTGCTATTTGATTATAGTAACTATCAAAGATTTCTTTTTGAACGAGGTATATATATGTTGAACTGCGTCTGCGTTATCCGGCTACATTCCATTCTCTTAGTTAAGATTGAGTTTTACGAGCAAAAGGATTCCTTATCATGTTCTTGAGGGGTTAAAAGCAATCTGTCAATTTAAAGACAAAAGGTAATCTTGATTGTTTGGCTTCAAATATTTATCAAAATCAAATCATTAAAACATACAAACATAATTCCACCACATGAACTAAGAGTCAAAAATTCCACCCTTTTGGAATCTTCAAGGCAAAATTCCATGAAAAGATTGTCCAAGTTGCATTCTACTTTGAAGTTTGCTTACACGATTTGGCATGCTACGTTGTTATTTTATGACCTTTACCCATTAAAAGATTGTTATTTTGTACGATGGGTAGATTTTTTCAAATACATTGCTGAAGAGAAATAAATGTCATGGAATTTAATAACTAAATGGAACAAATAAGAAAGATTTATTAAGTAATATTCATTTGATTGATGACTAACGGGTTTGTTAGTATTCTGTCTTCACCTAAAATTATACAGTTAAAAGATATAGAGGTGGTTTAAGAGATATAGAGACAGTTTGGATGTGCTGCAAAAGTTTGGGGTTTTATAGCGTTTTTTGTTATATTCCTTTAATACATAAAAAGTTGGGTTTCTTAATTTTTAGTAATGGAATTCAATTATGTATATTTTATAATTAATATCTCTTGATTTAAAACTCACTACTGAACATTGTTAACCAAAATCTAAAGAAACAGATACAACTAGCCTAATCCATTTAATGTGGACACAACATGTAACACTCAATGATTCTTCTTCCAAGTCATATCCTATTCTATCCTTTAAATTTTCAATGCCTTACAATTTTTTTTTTGTTTCGTTTTTTAATGGAATATCAACCGTGTAACACACGGGTTTGTAAACTAGTATATATATATATATATATATATATATATATATATATATATATATATATATATATATATATATATATATATATATATATATATATATATATATATATATATATATCTACTATAATAAAGGAAGCATTATAATGCCACATGGCATCTTTTTAAACCCTTACTTTGCCACATGTCAGCATAATACGTAGTGCTAGAATTCTTTTTCGCTTAGATTAAATTAAAGCTAAAAAATCTGAAAATATACAAAAGCTCAATCAAATCCAAAATCGTCCTAAAATTAAGGAATCACGATATGAAGGCTAAAAATCAGGAAGTATACGAGGATTCATTAGCGAGATTTTAGAGTTGGCATCATCAATGGAATCTGTTCCAATATAATTGCTTAATCAAACATCTCTCTATATACTTCATCTTCCTAACTGTTCATCCGCAATATATCTGCAAGTCGGCACAATCAGTCAAGCCCTAATTTTTGTGACTATGAAGAAGGTTTCTTCTTCTTTCTCCTCCAATTTCTTATCTTCAACTCATTGTTTAGGTTTATAACAATCTTCACTCTTCTTCATTTTGTTTTCTTTCTCGGTCTTTTAATTGCCTTTTCTATTTTGGAATACGAATTTACCGGTTCCTTATGAATTATGATCTTATATGCCGATGTTTATGCTTCTTCAACCCCAATATCATCTCAATCACATGTAAAGATTTCTAACATTGATCGATTTATATCACATTTGGGGGTTTCAAATACCATCAAAATAGTTTAATCCGTCACCAAGCTCTACACCCCTCCGCTTAATTTCACAATGGTTGATAATGACATATTCTATTCAAGAATTATCGATACCACTAACATGTCGTTTCTAAAAAACTTTGGCCTTCGCTCTATCATGTAAGTCACTATTTGTGTGTAATTATGTATTGATTGTTCTCTGGCTAATGAAACCCTAGCTACTTATACCATTCCTACAAATATCCAGATTAGAGGTATCAATCGTTCATCCCTATTTTTTGCAAGATTTAAATGGTATTTTTAATATTTTCGATCCTCATTTGTCTTTTTAACCACGTCTCTATTTCTTCCTCGCGTATTTTCTTCTCCTGTACAACTATCACTTATTTGTTTCCCAATATGGTACTACAATTAAGCTCTTAGACTTATGCTACTTCTAATAAAAACCCGAGAAAGCTAAACAGATAATCTTTCTTTGTTGGAGACCTGGTCCCTGAAGATGAAGCTCAATAAAAATGGGATTGGCACTATAAATCGAAGGTCCTATTTATGGAAATTATATTTGTTCCAATGCATATTTATCATCTTGTAGTTTTCAGTTCATGAGCATTCTTAGTTTTACAGGGTCAAAGGCTCAAGGGACAAAGCTAAATACTAAAGTGAGTGGGATTCTTATATCTTGCATCTTTCATATTTACTTTATCGGCTTCATGTTTATGCATTTCATATTTGATATTTTTCACATTAAGGATGATTAATGATGCAGTGTTGGTGGAGATGGTGAAGTGCGTATAGATGTCTTATGGCATTACATTCAAGCTAATGTTGATGGATGTATTTTTAATCTTGGAGATTGTACACATATTAAGGTAGTCCACCATATTACTAATTTATTCTTTTAGTATGTAACTTGTAGTTTTGAAAGGAAATTGAAATCCTCTGATAAAATTTGAACCATCAAATGATGACCCCTTGGCAATATGGAAAAAATTATCCTAATCATACTTTGTATCTTTAGATATTAAATTATTAATGTAATTCTCTTTTGGTTTCGTGAACCAGTTTCAACATATCAGACAATGACAACCGCTTGATAAGAAACCCATACTTTTGTTGTAAATACAACCGCAAAAACATCCTAAAATGGCGCTTTGATTTTTATTTTTTAGTTTGATGTTCTTAACAAACAAGTACTTATGTTTTAATGTTAATAGATGGTTTACAATATCTTATTTCTTAAGAATTTTCTCTATTTGCATATTTTTTATGTCACGTGAAGGTCGGAGTGAAAAATATGCATCCCTTTAATCCCGAGGGAAACAGGTTAGGATAGGGTAAGAACATAAACACAAAGATATACAAAATTTTAAATATTATGTCTTCTAACATTATAACGTAATAACTATATGTTTTAAGTCTTTTTTTAGTGTAAATTATATTTAATTTATTGAAATACAATGCTAAAATGGGGAATTTTTATTAAGGTACAAGCATATGATCGACAACCCCATAAGCATTTCCAATTATTGTCAATTGAGGTTATAATCCTCTTAAAATCTAATTGTTTTCCTTTTTGAGATAATCTTTCCTTTTGATATGCTTTGCTTACTAATTATCAAAATCTCTAAGAGGAATAACCACATGATTATGTCAATAAGGCTTCTGGTTAGTAGGCCACTCATGTTTCATAAATTCTTGGACCTCAAGTAATAACTTATTTGATTATATTGTATCCATGTTGATTAATTATAAAATTTTGTTGTCATAGGTACCAAAAGTAAATGACAAGCCTTCAGTGTCAATAACCTTAATGGCAACCAAGGAAATGTATCTTTCTGTGACTAATCATTCTCTACTTTGAACTCCTACTATAACAAAGTCACTACAAGTCATCTCAATATATTTTTCTTATAAAAGCATTTTACCTTACAAAAATATACCCAATTTTTATCATTGTATTTTCAACTTTTTTCTATATATTACTGTGTGTGTTTTTGCCGATTGTCCTCAATTAGGGTCCAAATAAGAAAAAGTGTTATTTATTTTATTTATTAAATAACTTATGTAAGGGAACTAAACTTCATATCATATCTGAGGTTGGAGGATAGTTATAATATCCTCTATAAGATGCTAATGATAGTTTTGCATTGATTATGTATTTGCATGACATTTATCTCTCTATATATTTATTGATCTAACTCCTTATTATGTAAATTACTCTTTTATATAAAAACTTTTAAGTTGTTAACCCGTGTTTAACACGGGTTTATAAACTAGTATATATATATATATATATATATATATATATATATATATATATATATATATATATATATATATATATATATATATATATATATATATATATAGGGTTAGGTTCAATGGAGAACCAAAATTAAACAAAGAACCAAGGAACCAATCCTACGACCAGAATGCAAAATATCGACGGCTAGCAATAAGGATGTAAAATTCTTAATTGGACGCCATGTAGCGGATCATAGCAAAAAACCCACTTCGTTTCTTATGTTTTTTTAATTTTTAAGCTTGTTCTTTTTTCGGAAAAAAAAACTACTTATACCAAAATTCATAATTTTTCATCCTCTATAAATAGAGATCCATATTGATATACAAATTTTTTTGTTTTTTTTACTTCAAGTTCGTCTAGATTCACCTTGTGAACCTGAACTGAACTGCATTATTTTAAATATATTTATTCACATCTAAATGACAAATCTATCCAATTTTTTCAATAATTCTTTACCAATCATATGTGAATTTCAAGTAAATCATTTATGAATATCAGTTAATTCAATTGTATATGATATTAAAACATTGAAATAGTAAAAACATAAGTGATTTTTCTTGAAATCACATCTGAATTTAAAAATATTTTTAAATTTACATAAGTTGTTATTAAATGATTAACAATTAACGACAAAATGACTTCATTGATCATTTACATATGAAATATCTTTCATACAAATTTAATACAGTTTATATTCACATTGCGAATTTTAACTGCTTCTTGTTTTATACATGTTAATTTACATATAAATGGTAATTGTACCTGACTTTTTCAATATTTTTGTATCATCCACATGTGAATTTTAAGCAAATTAATTTGTGAATCTAAATTATTTCATTTGTGTATGATGAAAAGATTAAAAATAGTGTGCATCTAGTTTTAGATATATTAATTCACATATAAATGATAATTGTACCCTATTTTTTCAGCAGTTTTGTGTTCATTCGTGTATAAGTTTAAGTGAATTAATTTGTGAATCTTAGTTAATTCAATTGTATATTAAAAAATGTTGAAATTGTAAAGAATATAAACGAATTTACTTAAATTCAATATGAAAATTTAGTGAGATTCACGTTTGAATCTAAAACTTTATGTAAATTCACAGAAGTTGTTATTAAATGATCAATAATTGTTGAAAAAAATAATTTCAATGATCATTCACATGTGAATAATCTTCTATAAAACTTGTTATAGTTCAGATTCAAATTAATTAAGTGTTGTGAATCTGAAAAAGATTTTTGAAATTTTTTTTTCGTTTTTACTATGTTGATATGGATATCTATTGAAAGACAATAAAAAATTATGAATTTTGATATATTCGATTTTTTATTTCGATAAAAATAAGCTCGAAAAATAAAAAATAAATAAATAACGAAGTGGGTTTTTTGGAATTATCCGCTACATGCACGTTCAATTAAGAAATTTACAACCTTATCTTCGGCTGTCGATCATTTGAATTCCGACGATCACGATTGGTTCCTTGGTTCCTTGTTTTATTTTGGTTCTCTATTGAACTTTTATCTATAACATTGTTGTTATCACGTCAAGGACTCCGGATACATCCGTCAGTTTAAGCCACTCCCAAGCTCAAATATCAATCTCCATGGACGACGTATGGTAACAAATCCTTATCGACAGCCAATAAACATATTCTAAATCCATATTTAACAAATTAAAAAATTAATATTTAAAAACTTACAAATTAATAAGAAATAAGTATTAATTATATTACTTTATATATTAAAAACATTCAAAATTATCCATCGAATGGGAAACACCCAAAGAGAGTATACTTTAATGTTTTGGGTGCTTCATAGATCGCCGAACGTCTGTTTTTAATTTCTTAAAACATTTGTACATCGTATGCATCCACAAAAAACTCTCTCTTGCAAATCTGGCGTCTAAAGATTTAATTCAGAGTGTGTATAAATTTATAAGTTCTTAACGAGCAAAAACCATAAATGTGTAACTTTGTAATTTATCTCATTTCCTAGAAAACCATTACGAAAAATATGAAGTAAACTCACTCTCACTAGCGTCTTTCTCATCAATGCAAAAAAAAACACCTCATTATATATCACTTTATCAAAATCATCAACTGTCAACGAGCTATCAACTTTATTACAGAACACACCTTCACAAAACGTTGATGTAACGCACTTTAATTCCTTTTCTAGATCTGGATACCTACTAAATTTGAATCTGGTTATTAACAAATTCTTCCAGCTCAAACGACAACTTTGTCACCAAATGAAAACTGTTTTGCAATTAATTCACCATGTGGTCGAATCTCGTGCAACATGATCCCATGAATAATTAGTGGGGCCCCTTTGATCGGATGTCCGTCTACTTAATATTCATATGTCGTCGACTGAAATAACTCTAATCTTCTACCTTGTAAATAGTCTATCATTTCTCTAACTTTCTCAACGGTTGCTTTCACATTCATTTTCCTTTTAAATGCTATGTTATCATGCTACATTTACAAATAACTTGTGAAAATTCGATAAACAACGAAAAATACCTAAAATAGTAATACTTTCAAATGACATCTATGGAAGTCTCAGATCCTCAAGGAAAAGCTAAGATTTTTGTAGATGTTATTTGTGAAAATCTCATATTTACTTTGAAAATATGTGAATTTTTAGATTTACTGTGAAGATCTGAGATTTAAATATCGAGTTTTCATGTTTTATTCAATCAAACCCATATAAAATGCGACACTAACGTGAAAATCATATTGAAAACAAAATACTTACTGTCTTTGGTAGATTGCTTGTCTTTTGATCGATTTCCTTCGTAGAGATCGATATATGCAAAAAGAGAATATATATAAAAATGAGAAAAATGAAAAATAAAATTAGCTTATATAGGAGGACGACAGTCAAACTCATATATCGGCTTATTTCCTCGACTCATGTGACTTTTTGAAGATGACATCTGTCAAATTCACAAACCATCTATGAAAATCATCTAAATAATATAATTTTTATAATTTTTACAGATTGTCAATGAATTTTGTGAACATCATTTGCAAAAGTCAAAACTATTTAGATGATTAGAATAATTTTTTATTATTTATTAGAAAATTAGTTAATAGAATTAAACTTATTTGTCTTTTTTGTCTAAAGAATAACCGAATTCAGCGATTTTCTTTAAAGATGATAATTTTGATAGATATTTTTCTATTTATTTAATTGTGAATCATTATTGGGCTCTGAGTTGGGCCAAGTTAACATGTCCAATTAAACTTGCAATATTCATTTGAGCGAGACGTCGTAGATATATTTTGATAAAATAAACAGTGGTTACCAAAAATTCTTTGTTAAAGTAATATTACGAAAGTCATGTACCTTAGCCAATCTTGTGAATACCATGTCCAAAAGAAAGTGTTATATTTTTAAAGTTACTAAAATATAACAGCTTGTATATTGTTATTTAACAAAATATAAGAAAAATGTAATAACACATCAATAAAAAACAATGAATTGTCACCATCTTTACACACACATTCACACCTACTTAAACTAGATTTTAAAATCGTGATTATTTATTTAATAGACTTGAGTGATACTGAATATTTTTAAAAATAGACAAGGGTAATATACTAGATTTTAACATGAAATAATGCATCAATAAAAAACAATGAGTTGTCACCATCTTTACACACACATTCACGCCTACTTAAACTAGACTTTAAGGTTGTGATTTTTAAGATAAATAAAATATTTTTTGGTCGAAAGTCAAAATGATGTGAGCTACTTGAGAGTAAAATCGTAAACAATTTCCAAACTAACGTAACCACTACCTATCAACTCAATAGTCAGAGCTAACCGCTACAACTTCCTAACCTAACCATAGTTATACAAATACAGCATTTGATGCAACAAATATCAATTAAATCTATTATACTTTGTTAATATGAAAAGCAAAAACTTATTATTGTAAGACTAAGTTTTTCAAATTCTTAGCGTTTGCTTGTCGAAAATGAGTTGACTCTTACATATTTCAATTTATTAATCTGATATTGGCAATAAAATAAAACTGACTACTTAAAACTATTTTAGGACTGTTATAACGATAGACTTTGACAATTAAAATAGTCATTATTTTTGGGGATTAAACTTGAGTAAACGAATATATGCTGAGTTTTATAAAGCAAAATGGGACAAAAATCTTAAATTCATATTTTTTAACCGAGTTTACTCAAAATCAATATTTTAGTGTTAATTCTTTAAACTAGAAGGATTTTTTTAAAGAACGGCATTTAGCATGTTAATACTCTCTCAACTACTAACCCTATGCATACTTGGCTGCCAAAGTGGCTCTTAACGACTTTCCACCACTGTTTTCCAAACATTTTTTAAACGTTTCACCTAAGGAAGGCAAATCCATCAACTTTTTGTACCGATTAAACACGAATTATTGGGTATTGAAGTGTAATCATTACTAAAAAGGGTTTAAGAAGATACGGAAGACATTTATTTGTCTATAAACATCTTGATCTTGAAATCATTCATATTTTGAATACATTTATTTGTCCATAAACATCTTGATCTTGAAATCATTCATATTTTGAATAGAGAAAGAGTGTAGGAAGAATACAAAGTTATGGAGTAAATGTATTTCAGTCAAGTTTGGAAGTTTGGTGTGATGATGCTTAGATTACTTCAACTTTGAAAGAAGTGCAATATGTATTGCAATTTTTACAGGTGTTAGCAACGTGGTAATCTAATGACGAATTTATTGATATGTTTGTTGGGTTAGATGAGCCATTTGCCAAGATAAATTAAGTTGGCATGGAGGTATATGACATATACATGGATCATTCATCATAAAAGAGTTCTTTACCGGTCCTAACAAGTGTAAGGATAATGATAACAATTTACACAACACAACCTTCCTTTGCCTAATTGGCATCCCCGTCACCATTTTTCAGCCACGTATGAAGAGTTACCGACTGATAGAGTGTTAACAGACTAAAATATCATTTTTAATTAAAAGTGGTCTTCCAAGATTAAAGTATCATCACTAAAAAAGTGATTTTCAGGTAAAACCACTAAAAAGGTGAATTTAAAGGATTTTATGTTATTTTTCCTTTTTTTATCTGTAAAACCTTATTAAATGCACTGCATTTATAATGTACGACACATATATTACTTTGACAAAGTATTATTGTTAGTGATATAAGGTCATATGCATCAAGGGTTTGATATTGTGTATAGTGACATGAATAGTTCATCTAACACTCTATATATATTGCAGAATATGATCCAATCTAGGTTGCGATCTAGTTCAAACCGAAATTCAAAATATATAAGTGTAACTCATTCATTTAGTTGGGTCAAGTGCTCAAGTCTTAGTATGGTTACACCATTTAACATATATTAAAAAATATGTTTACAATAACGTTTGTGTTTTTTCAAAATTCCTGTTTGTCCCACTAGTCGTGCTTTAGCCTTTCCCTTTTATCTACTTTCGTTTTTCCTTTATGGGGATGGTTGGTAATATATGGTGGGCCAACCAACAATGTGTTGTATGTTTTAAGTAACTATGTAGAAATAGGAATTGAATTTTATTTTTGTGTTAATATTAAATTACGGCCACTAATTGTTTTTGTTTCGCTATTCAAGTTTTTAATTATTTTCTTATACTTTATAGGTTATGTATATAGTTACAAAATTGACGTATTTATTAATTAGGTAAATCGATGACTTTTCTTCGTAATATACTATTGACAGGTGGTATTGTACATGCCAAAGTAACAATCTTTTTATTTGTCTCTAATTTTATTAAGATTTATAATTTTAGTTTATATAAAATTTTAGTTTCAAAATGTTTTTATCTTTTTAGAGTTCACCATATAACAATTTTATCGGGTGATCATCAGGTTTAGGTAGTTGTTTTTGGAACTAAAACTGTTTCAGAATTGATAATACTGTTGCTGCTAGATACCCTTTATTTTTCAATAAAAAGTGCAATCTATTTTGTTAGATTTTTAAGTTAATATCAATAACTTTTATAATAAAGGCAATCTAAATACATGTGGTTTAAGATAGGTTATCTATCTTGAACCATATTCATTTCAAACCTCCAACTCTTCAATTTATGCTACTTAACTCATCTGTTACATTTTTGTTATATACAATATATGCATGAGAACTCTACCATAACCTTTATTTCTTTGTTTCTTATATGGCTTTAAAATGGCCCATGTTGTAAGTTTATATATATATATATATATATATATATAT
Source organism: Cichorium intybus (assembly GCA_023525715.1). Classification (NCBI taxonomy): domain Eukaryota; kingdom Viridiplantae; phylum Streptophyta; class Magnoliopsida; order Asterales; family Asteraceae; genus Cichorium; species Cichorium intybus. Next base: position 23,171,320 of record CM042015.1, read on the forward strand.
ATATATATATATATATATATATATATATATATATATATATATATATATATATATATATTGTTGGATTAGGTGTCTAAGCCATGACTAATAATTAGTATTTACATAATTAATAGAATCAAAGTCCATTTGGGTTGCCCTCATAGCTGGAGGTTTGGTAGAAAGTTCGGTAGAGAGAAATGTTGGTTTATTATGGGATTAATAAATCAATAGAAATAAAGGATATGGTTTGTTAATATATTAAAGTGATAATATATTAATTAGAAACTATATTGATTGATTAATAATTAATCAGGAATTAATTGGATTAATTTCTGTGGCATTAATTAGATTAATCAGGAAGTCAGGGATTAAAGTCGTACAAATTCAATAGTTGAATTGCGGCGCGCGTACGTATAATCCGGAAAATTGATGACGACTAGGGTTTCTTGTTTCCCTATAAATAGGGACCCCTAGACCTCATTATCAGTGCTCATTCTATAATTCTCTCTGGAATTTTCGTCCACTCTCTGGCTCCCTGTGTGTGATCTCATTTGAGGCAGGACACTTGTGCTGCTTAGCTTCAAGATTAAAACTAAATGTTAGTTTTTCTGATTTATTCTTTTTAGTTAATTTTTGTTTGGCCTTTAGGAATTAGTTACATGTTCAAAGTACGAAAACATAGATCTTTTCTAGGTTGCATGTAAACTTAGGATATTTAGTTCATGGTTGCGGAAAACCTTTCAGTGGTATCAGAGCATTTGGTTGTTTTCTTATTTATTGGCTGTAATAGTTTTCCTAATTAGGGTTTATTGTTTATAAATTTTTTGGGCCTGATTTCGATTTTAGGGTTTAGGGTTTTTGAAACCCTAGCCCCTCCCCCCTTCTTTTTCGATTTTCCTGGTTAGGGTTTTAGGAGGTTTTCTATTTTTGGTAACTTTAATTCGTTAATTAAATGGATAACCTTAAACCCAGTTTGTTTGAATTCGATAATTAGGGGTTTAAGATAGGTTTAAATTGATTTGATTAATTTGGAAAAACCTATCTATATTTGAATTAATTTAAGTAATTGTTTAATTAAAAGATAATTCAAGGGATTTAATTTAATTTTTATTTAATGGTTAAATTTCGAAAATTAAAGGATAAATCCTAAAATATTTAGATTTAATTAATTTAATTAATAGTTTAATTAAAATATAAATTAAATCAAATTAAAGGTTTAATTTAATTTGAAATTTAATAGTTAAATTTCAGGAAATTAAAAGATAAACCAGGAATATTTTAAAAGATTTAAAATACATCTTATATATATTATTAAAGGTTAATACTATATGTATAAGATAAATTGGTTAGTCAAATCATTAGTAGGCCTCATTCACGAAGCTGGTCTATAAAGTGGGTATACGGAGACTGCCTATAAAATGGCGGTCTAATGGGTGTTCACTCTCACCCACCGCTCGCCTGATCAGTGGAGGGTCGTTAGCCGAACAGTTTTGATAGGACCGCTTAATCATTAAAAGTATAATGATCAAAGTACTAGAACCCGTACAAGAATTCCAAATCTAGTTACTTTAGAAAAAATGTGAATTTGATGCTAACCCATGAAATTGCACATTGCACTTTATGAAACGTTGGTGGAGCGTGTGTGGGTTACCGGAACACTAATGGGGGTTCATAAAGAGTGGCAATGGGTTTCTCGAGTGTTATCATTGTTGATGGAGCGTGTGTGGTTAACCGGCACATCAATTTGAGATGATAATTGACCCCGAGAGTACCAAGCTAATTTGCATGGTTATTCACACCCGGTTTGTGATCCTCGGCATCCCAGTCACAAACGGTAGGGCATATCCGAGATTAAACATGCCATTGAACAGTTCAATGAATCTCACAGATCTAGGAATTTCATAAGACTGAAATTGATAAAAGTTATCTACCTTAATGACCACTGTGTTGTGACTACGGCATCCCTCTTCACAGCATAGTTGGGGTATTTTGGATCCTAGCCTTGCTAAATAATATATATTGTGTAATTATTTAAAAGGATGAATTAAACGAATAAATTCAAATTTTTATATATGTCTGAAGAAAGTATCATTATCCTCCTTCTCCTCCTTCACCCATTTCTGAGAGCTTCAGAAAGCACCTGTTAAATATGGTAAGGCTGACTGGCCTTGACTATATGATATGGTTTTGCAATTAGAGAATAGTTCTTAGTTTTGCTGGCGAACCATATCAAACTGAGTGTCCACTCCCAAACATGGCATCACACAGCAGCTTGTGATGAGCCTGACTCCTTGACTATTGAGTCCAAGGAAGTTCGTTGCCTTATGCTATTGATCATTAACCCCGAGTTCCGTAGGGATTTAGAATTCCTGGGGTCTGATAAGTTAGCACAGCTAGTTCAGGAAAGGTTCCGTGAACTGGTTGAATAAAGGGAACGAACTAGGATCTTCAAAGAGCTTGAAGTTGCAAGCTACAAGGAAGTAGCACCGGTTTGCGTGTTCCCGAGATTGAGGGATACATAGGCAAACAGTATAAAACTGGTTTCCCTTTGGGATCGGGAGTTAAGCATTAGCTCAACTTGCTGATCTGTTCATCCAGATGAACAGAAAGGGTAACCGGATAAGACAATCGTGGAAGTGCATTCAATGTCGACTCTGTATAAATCGTTCATGGAGAAGCATAGTTCCATTAATTCAGCTGCTTCAGGATTGAGTCCAGTGTTAAGGTGCATCAAGAAATGATCCAGATCGTCTGGACCGATTGTTCGATGTTTCAAATTGGGAATCCACAAGGTGGGACACAGTCACGAAAAGATTGGAAAATGCTCCAAAGCCAAACCGTTTGGTAAACCCATAAATATCTTAGAATTCAGAACACCTGATCCTTATTTCCATGATACAGGATGTGTTTCACACATTTTCTCTGTATGCACGAACTCTGGAGGATGCGGGATGGTGTCGCACAGGAGCATATTCGGATTGGATTTGGAGCTCGTGCGGTTTTTGAGTTAAGCTAGATATTTGTTCTTGTTATTAGTTTATAGATACATACGACATGGATTCGCATAGTACATTGTTCTGAGGATAATTCTGGTTTAATGAAATATTTTTTTGAAACATATTGTCCTCGAAATGTTGTATGAATGTGTTGATGACGTAAATGGTAATAACTTGAATGTTGATACATCCAATGGGATTGGATTTGTAAATTGTGTTTTTTATGATTGTTAAAGTGAATTTTATGAGAATCACTTCAACCAAAGGTCTAGTTGGACAGAACTTTGGAATCATTTGACTTAGAGTCACATGATGAATTGAGTGCTTAATAAAATTAATTGTGGCAAGAAAGGAATCGCCTAAAGATCCAATGGATAGGATTTTGGAATCAGTTGACTTGGAGTCAGGTGATGATTGCATGTCTTGAACAATATTAACAAAGTCATAAATTTACATGGAACTGTAAAGGTATTAAGATTTTGAGCAACAGACACATAAGTTACTGTGTATTGCTCGAATCTTCGAACAGAACACGATTAGTTATGCTTCATGATATTTGTCAAATGGTTTGACAAATATGGCTTCGTTTATCGGAATAAGCGATTGATTGGAACCTTGAAGTGTTCAAAGATTTAAAAGGAAGCATAAGATCAACAGAACCTGAGTAACAACATAGACTGAGAAAATGTTTCACAGTTTATCCTCTTCCAAGAACACTAATGGTTATAATGTGTCTTAGGGAAGATGATGGAGCATTGATCGAAATAGTTTGATCCTCGGTGTATAAGATACACTGGATACATTTCCGACTAATATTTCAATGAATTGAATATTCAACCAGTCAGACCGCAGAAGCCATATTCCGACCACATCTTAGACTAAGTAGGTTATGTTGACACTGTCTGAAATGTAAAGCTGGGATCATCCCACTTGTACATAGAAAGTCGAGGGTCATGTAGCATTCGTCTGAATCTCATGACAAGCCTAAAACTAATCAGCAATGTCGTTTCATTGGCCACTCCGGTTATCCTTTGAAAGAAGAGTACCTTTAGAAAAAACTCAAGTTCTAAGGAAACAGTGGGAGTAAGAATAATTCTGAATGAGTTCAGGGCTTAGCCAAGTGAAAGAACCTTTAGTCACCACTGGGACTTGACCAGGAATTAGATTCCTGTTAAACCTGACATACCCTCTCTTCGCTTGACCAGTAGTTATTGTCACTGTCATAAGGAGTTATGATTTGGGTGATATACCGGGTAGTGGTAAAACACTAAAGATGGTACGGATAAGTAATCCGACTGCTGGAAGCATTGGTGAACCCAGTTGCTGCCAAATAAGAGAACCTTACCGCAAGACACAGTCTATGTGACAGTTTGATTGATCTTTACAACTGGTCTAGGAACCAGTAGGAGTAATTGAATCATCAAAAGAAGGGAACATAGAAATGTACTTACAGAACATCTGGTTGAATGAGTCATCACTTGGAGTCAAGCAACTGATTCCGAGAGAAGCACTCTCAATAGAAGATGTAATCCGAGAGGATTCTGTGTGGCATAGTGTGAGTCGTTAGTGGAGCGTGTGTGGTTTACCGGCACACTAATAGGGACTCACATAGAGCATGCCATTACAAAAGGTACATGGCCCCGGGATTCGTCCCATGGGCATCTTGCAAGAAAGGATATTCAGATTCTCAAAATAGGCCAAAAGGTTTGGATTTTGTGAATAGCCTGAAAGATTTCCTTTAATATGTCGGAAAGGTTTGGATTTCGGTTTCGCAAAATGTGCCATAAGTTCTGGATTTTGTGAATAGTCCGAAAGAGTCATATAACGGTGCCAAAGCCAGTGGGAGTATCGTTGTTATCTGCTATCATTGTATGTGGGTTACATACTGGTTCTAGGAAACGTCTCTTATCATTACAAAGTGTAACGACTTGGTGTTAAGAAACGGTTCGCTATGAAAGACTTTAAGAGATACAACATACTCAGGTGGTTGTGAACATCTATTAGATAGATCAGAATTCTGCCAATATGATCTTGATGAGATTCAAGATGCATAACCCCAGGAATGGAGTTTCCTGTCATTGCAAAGTGTAATGAATTGGCATGAAAGAAACAAAGAAGGTGCAGCATGCTCACGTAGTTCATAGACATCTATTAGATAGATGAGACTGACAATATTGACTTAGCCGTTGAGAATATGATCTTGATGGGATTCAAGATGCATAAGAAAGAGTCCCTGAAAGGAAATGGTTTCCGGAAATCATGACACAAGGATTATTGGTAATCTTAGGATTCCGAAAGGGCTTGGAATGAGATTACATAAGGTTCCTCGAGCCTCTTTGACAAATCAGAAGTGTTATGAACATATCCTGATGACTTAATGCTTAGAGCATTATAAGTTGGATTCAGGATATTTCCTGGCTGAGAATACTGAATGGATTTTTGAACAGATGTGAGAAATCATTGGGAAATGATTAGGGTGATTGATTTGAAAGGGTTTTCAAATCGGTAATTGTTTACACCAGAACGTGGTGCTGTAGGACTTCATGGTTAAAGAATTTCGTTGGTTTCTGATGGAGCGTGTGTGGTTCACCGGCACATCATGACACCTCGAAATTGTCTTAGGGTGTAGTCGTGTAGACTAAAGACCCAAGAACCATGGGCAGTCACGGTACACATCACCGGAATGGAGTTGAGAGAGAGAATGACAAAATGACAAATTGAGATATCATCGGAAGAGTATCCGATAGGATCATCTGCAATAGAGTGTATAAGTGTTAGACACTTGGATACATAGAAAGAGTGAAAAGGTCATAGACATAGATATAAAAGGCTTGAATTGAAAGTTTAAAAGAGAATAAGAAACCGATAATAGTTATGATAAATCCGACTTGGTAATTACCTCGTGGAGACTTGGTAATAAACAGGAGTAGCTGCCAGTCAGATTTTATGTTTCACTTTTGCATGTTTACTTCCTGAATAATTGGATTATTCAAATATCCACAGTCGTTCATACTCTTAGGGAGTAACTATGAAGGAAGACTGTCATGAATTGGTTTGTAGATTGTCTAAGGAGTTAGACATAGCAATAAGATTGCTGCAACGTTCATGAGTACTTGGAAATGGAGATTTGAGTATTGGATAAACCCGCGCTCAATGGATTGCTTCATGGATTATATCACGAGCAATGTTGAGACGATAATATCTTATGGTCTTAAAGTTGAGAGATATGAGTTATAATTTGCAAGGCGGTTGTTCATTGATAGTACGAAAACGCATCGGTAACTCGGTGTTATAAAACGTGCTGTTGTGAGTGATTTGTCGGGTAAAAGATATAACATATTAGTCGAAGCTTATTCGTCCCTTGACCCAGATGGGAAACAGATATCTGTTGGCCACTCGATGATTTTGAATTTGACTGAAGCGCTGGCCAGCCAGGACTGAATTGATTCGTTCAATTAGAAGTCTAAAAGTCATAAGCAAAATCGGAAATCGGGAAACAGTGTGTCAGACAGAGATTGATCTCAATCCATGTCTCATGTCTGAAAATATCTTGTTGGACGGAGGATCATCTGATCACTTATCTATGGACAGAACTGACTAGGTCAGAGTTCGGCAGCAGTTTCTAGGAAGCTACAGTTTGCTGATTAATTAGAGGTTAAATTGGTAATTATAGTCATAGACTTATCCAAGTGGGAGACTGTTGGATTAGGTGTCTAAGCCATGACTAATAATTAGTATTTACATAATTAATAGAAGCAAAGTCCATTTGGGTTGCCCTCATAGCTGGAGGTTTGGTAGAAAGTTCGGTAGAGAGAAATGTTGGTTTATTATGGGATTAATAAATCAATAGAAATAAAGGATATAGTTTGTTAATATATTAAAGTGATAATATATTAATTAGAAACTATATTGATTGATTAATAATTAATCAGGAATTAATTGGATTAATTTCTGTGGCATTAATTAGATTAATCAGGAAGTCAGGGATTAAAGTCGTACAAATTCAATAGTTGAATTGCGGCGCGCGACGCGCAAATGTAAAAGTCGCGGCGCGCGTACGTATAATCCGGAAAATTGATGACGGCTAGGGTTTCTTGTTTCCCTATAAATAGGGACACCTAGACCTTATTATCAGTGCTCATTCTATAATTCTCTCTGGAATTTTCGTCCACCCTCTGGCTCCCTGGGTGTGATCTCATTTGAGGCAGGACACTTGTGTTGCTTAGCTTCAAGATTAAAACTAAAGGTTAGTTTTTCTGATTTATTCTTTTTAGTTAATTTTTGTTTGGCCTTTAGGAATTAGTTACATGTTCAAAGTAAGAAAACATAGATCTTTTCTAGGTTGCATATGAACTTAAGATATTTAGTTCATGGTTGCGGAAAACCTTATATATATATATATATATATATATATATATATATATATATATATATATATATATATATATATATATATATATATATATATATATATATATATATATATATATATATATATCAAGGTTGTAGAAGTCGCTAGGCGATAGGCGGGCGGTCGACTGGGGCCTAGGACTAGTCAGTCTAGGCGAGGACTAGTCCGCGCCTAGGCGGGGAGTATTAATTATAAAAAAATTTATTTTTTAAAATTTAGATATTACCTATATCTCTACAAAATGAATAAATAAGTATAAAAATTTGACAAATCAAAGTGTTTAAATATGTAAGTCATCAAACTTCAAAATGTTTAGACTCATTAATGACATTTTTTATCATTTTAATCATCGATAATTGTAACTTAACTACTGACTATCATAATTAATGACATTTTCTAAATTTAAATTTTAAAAATTTGATTTTTTTTAGAATTTGATGATTTTTGAAAATTTTTAAAATTTGAAAATTTTTAAAATTTGAAAATTTTTGAAATTTTGAAGTTTGAAAAATTGAAATTTTTGCCGCCCAGACCCGCCTAGACCCGCCTAAACCCGATTTTGACCGCCGTTGACCAAATCCGCCTAACTTGACCGCCTACCACTAATCGTAGGCAGAACCCGCCCGCCTAGCGCCTAGGCGGCCGCCTAGGTCGACTTTTACAACACTGATATATATATATATATATATATATATATATATATATATATATATATATATATATATATATATATATATATATATATATATATTTGTTTCCTTCGTTCTCGTATTACAACCAATGTAGAATTCGGCCTAGTGACGGTTCGGTCGATTTACAAGAATCGCTTTATGTTGTTGTATGACTTGTATCCTAAGAAACAAACAATCATACCTGACGAATTTGTTTTAAGGAAACTGTGTCAAACACATGCCTCAACAAACGATCTTCGTTTCTTGTTCGTTAGCATTTTCGCTTTACATTTTCCTAACAAATAATGCATCCTCTCAGAAAGAGAGAGTTTTGTAAAATTACAATAAAATAACACTTTTTTATTTTGGAGATATATATAGGAAAGTCGTGACATTTTGACCCTATATTCGATTAAGTCCTAATTGTTGTTCAAATATGTAAATATTTTTGTATTTCTCATTTTTTTTGTTAAAACAAATCATGACCTAATTACAAATGGACAGAAATAAAATATTTCTAAACATAATCATTACATATTTATTTATAACTTTGTTTTTATTGAAATTACATTTTATCCTAACAAATTAAATGAGTTATGGAAAAATATTTTAACATTTAAAATCTCGTTTCCTGAGAATATATTATTATTGTAACATTATATAATATTAAAAATCATATTAATGTTCGTATGTATAAAGTAAAGAAAAATGATGTTTTTTCCTATTGAATCTTCATAATGCATCCTCCTACTCAATAGATAATGACATGTAGAATTCATTAACTTTTTTAATCATCTCTTTTGATTTTGACACTTATCTTGATATAATGAATAGGGAGATATATAGAAAGATTTAATAGAAGATATATAAATCTCTAAAATAAAAGAAGTCGATAGGTTGATCCACTACAGATTCTGACTCATAAAAGAAATAACCATGAACAAAATAACTTGTTTTCACATGCCATATTCGTTCAATTTTACAAGTTTTATTGTTAATGTATATTTAAATAGAAAAAAAGTTTATTAATGCTTAAAATGTTATTTTACGTAATCATAAATATTATACATTTACAATAACATGGGCTATGATCTATAGATTTAATTTTCTATTATACATTTACATTAGACATGGGCCATGCTCTATAGAATTAATTTTGTTGTTTTGTATGTGGAAAAAAACTTATTTACTAAATAATAATCAAATATTTTATTTATCATGTTTTATACAGTTAACTTTCTATTTTAAAAATAGGGTAAATTGCATAAAAGTCACTAACTTTTCCAGTTTTCTCGATTTTGACATTGTATTTTTAGTTTTTGCAATTAAATCATTATGTTTCCAGAAAATTGCAATTAAGTCGTTATGTTTTCCAAAAAGTTGCGAAAATGACCATATGACAGGATGACAACAGGTTACCAGGTCATATGGTCAAATTTGCAATTTTTCAGAAAACATAATGACTTAATAGCAAAATTAAAATATAGTGTCAAAATCGAAAAATCTGGAAAAGTCAGCGAATTTTATACAATTTATCCTATGCAATTTATATAACTTAATCACTTTACATGCCTCATACGTGTCCAAAAAATAAATTTGTTGTTACATTGTTTTTCCATTTAAAGTAATCAAATTTATTGTCCTAAAAATGGAATTTCAAAAAGATTTAGGATAAATGCATACAAATAACAACTAACTTACATGTCCTCAGTGTAAATATCTTATTGGGTAATTGGTTATGTAAACAATGTCTTTATATGATAGGTTATAAAAATCTATATTGATATTCGTTCATTGATTTATATAAATGTACAAAAATAAAATAGAATTTTACAATGATACAAAGGCAAAACTTGGTTATTATTTAATAAAATTATTTTAATATTTTCATGTGAATATTCAGCAACAATATTGGCCGTGGAATTGCCATGTTATCGTTCCAAAACATAATACAATTATAAATTACATAATACAACAAAATTAGGTAAAAATAAAACTTAAATGGTTAAACATTTACAAAGATAGTTTAAGCTAAGTAGATGAAAAGTTCAATATACTTTTACCATTTTTCAATCGAGTCCATCAACTTTCTTATTGAAAAAAAAATATTTGGCAATACAACCTGTCAAGCTACTAGCATTTGCATACTCGAAGACATAAAATGTATAATTTTAATCACTAGATTTTTTGAAAGACTTACTCGCTAAAAATTATGAAAATAGACAAAATAAAGAAAGGCGCCGTCTTATTCGAAATTAAAGTACTTCTTTTCAATATAACAAAAAATGTATACTCATTTTCAATAAAAAAAACTTAATTTCAATGAAACAAAAAGTATTAAGAGTTTAAACTAGAATTTTTTTAAGTAAAAGAAGGTTTCATATGCATTTATCCTAAATCTTTTTGAAATTTCACTTTTATGACAATAAATTTGAGTATTTTAAATGGAAAAACAAGGTAACAACAAATTTACTTGTTTGGACACGTATGAGGAATGTAAAGTGATTAAGTTATATAAATTGCGTAGGGTAAATTGCATAAAATTCGCTAACTTTTCCATATTTTTCGATTTTGACACTATGTTTATTTTTGCTATTAAGTCATTATGTTTTCTGAAAAATTACAAATTTGACCATATGACCTGGTAACATGTTGCCATCCTGTCATATAGTCATTTTCGTAACTTTTTGGAAACATAACGACTTAATTGCAATTTTCTGAAAACATAATGACTTAATTGCAAAAATTAAAAAAACAGTGTCAAAATCGAGAAAATTGGAAAAGTTAATGACTTTTATGCAATTTGTTTCTAATAAATATTACTAATAATAATTAAATATTATTTGTTATAATAATAGTAATAATGATCACAAAAAAAGTAACAAATAACGCATTAGTAAGTTAATAATATGATAATAATCAAGTAAAACAATACAATTATAAATCATTATAATTTTGGTTGATAGATCCATAGAAAATTTTAAAAAGAGGAAATGAGAGAGTATCACATCACCGTTCTATTTTAAACAAACATAAAAAATATCTTACAAAAATTTAAATACGACTCATTTACTATATATTTTTCTTCGGAAATTCGCCATTTTTGTTCTTCGAGCATTGTGGAGTATTGTTTTGGCAAGTGTAAAAGCGGATCTTGTCTCTGCTCCAGTTTTCAGATTCCTTTATCTTCTTCCTTCAGATTCTTCACTCTTCAGTAAAGTTAACTGTGTTTAGTTCAATCGCCGCTAGTATCACCAGGTAAATCATTAACTGAACTCCCGATAATCATTCACATTACCATGCTCATGATTTTGTAGTGGTTTTCCCTCTTTAGATTAGCGTTTTGCACGTGTTTTATGTATAATTGGAGTCTCATTCAGTTTGATTCTGTGTTTTTTCCTCACTGTTCATCTTTGATTTTGACGAGTTTGATTTGCCAAAGTGAATAATGACGTTGAGTCCTTTGTTGGCTTCCTAACAGTAAAAGAAGATCTATATAATAGGAAATTATGAACTACGACTTTGTATTTGGACTTTTCACGTTTCGTGTTGATGAAGCAAAATCGCGTTGATTTCTTCAACGATTGCTCTTCTTACTTCTTAGTACTCTTTTGATGGAGGATTTAGTTTCCTTATTCTTCAGGAATCATTCGGCATTAATGTTCCATGCGGCTTGAATTTTTCCTTCAGCCAAAACATGATTTACATGTTTTTCATTTCAATTTTGTTCCATCTTTGAAATTTAAACATCCGTCCCTTCATAACTCCCTTTCTTCGTCCTCGATCCGCTTCAAATTTGCCTGTTCTACCACTTCCACAGGTGCGTTGATGGTTGCCTGGATTCGAAACATAAAACCTCCACAAAAGAGATGAAAGATAGGTCATCTGGTCTGATCATCGGGATCTCAATAGGAGTGGTAATCGGAGCTCTTTTGGCCATATCTAGTCTACTTTGCTTCAGGTATCACAGAAAGCGCCCTCAAATCGGCAACAGCAGTTCCAGAAGAGCAGCAACTATTCCCATTCGTACAAATGGTGCTGATACCTGTACCATCTTATCAGACTCATCAATGGGTACAGATATAGAATCATCAAGAACATCTGTACAGACCGGCATCCCTGTATGGTTTTCTGGACTGAAAAAAGGTCATGTAGTTGCTGCTTCAGGAATTCTTGAATATTCCTACAAGTAAGTTAAATCTACTATGATTCCAATTACACCTATCACTAACTTTCTTTCTTTCTTTTCTTTCTTACCATTATCCTTTTTAACAGAGATTTACAAAAAGCAACATACAATTTCACCTCATTGATAGGGCAAGGGGCATTTGGCCCTGTTTATAAAGCTCAAATGACTGCTGGTGAAGCAGTTGCTGTTAAAGTACTTGCAACTGATTCCAAACAAGGCGAGAAAGAGTTCCAAACAGAGGTACTGTACTCCATAAATTCCCTTTATTCGTATACGTTTAAGATTGATTGCTTTTTCTTTAATTAATCTTTCGTTTTGTACATTATTTGCAGGTTATGTTATTGGGAAGGTTACATCACAGAAACCTTGTGAATTTGGTTGGATATTGTGCAGAAAAAGGACAACATATGCTCATATATGTCTACATGAGCAAAGGCAGTCTAGCTTCTCATTTATACAGTAAATCATCATCCATTATTTTATAAATAGAAAATAGCAAATTGCTAGAAATAACAACTTACTTTACTCTTCTTCTCAATATAGACTATATACAATATACTTTAGTTTTCACCCGTAACAGTGACATAATTACACATTTTTATCCATAATAAAATATTATTTTTATCGATCATAGCAATATTTGGCCCATAATAGCAACATACTTACATTTTCTTTTTATAAAATAGCAACATACTTACATTTTTTACCCATAATAGCAATATATAACATAAGTAAGTTGCCATTTTTGGTAAAAGAACATAAAGTACATTGTCTGTATTGGTAAAAAAAAGTAAAGTATGTTGGTATTCTCAGAAATTTGCCTATTAGAAAACAAAAAAATTCCATATATAATTTTCTTTTATGCTTTTATTTTTACAAAAAACAGATTCAAATTCTGAAAATTCAGGCGAAAACCATGAATTATTAAGCTGGGATTTGAGGGTTCAGATAGCTTTAGATGTAGCTAGGGGACTGGAATATCTACATGATGGAGTAAGCTCATTTTTCCATTATCTGATTTTTCTTTTAATTATTTATTTGGGATTTTGGTAATTATTCGATCCAATTTATTAATTTTCAATTTTCATCCAGGCTATTCCTCCAGTCATACACAGGGACATCAAATCTTCTAACATCTTGTTGGATCAGTCAATGGGAGCTAGGGTTAGTTTATTGCTTTTAATCTCTCATTTATTCATGTCTAAAAGTTTTTTTTTTTTTTATATTTATTTTCGATAAGTAAGGAATGATGTTGTGTGAAGTAGGTTGCTGATTTTGGACTTTCAAGGGAGGATATGATAAATAGAAACGCCTCAAATATACAAGGAACTTTCGGGTACCTTGATCCTGAATATATATCAACAAGAGCATTTACTAAAAAAAGTGATGTTTATAGCTTTGGAGTTTTATTATTTGAGCTTATTGCTGGAAGAAACCCTCAACAAGGTCTCATGGAGTATGTTGAGCTTGTAAGATCTCTCTCTCTCTCTCTCTCATTTATGTACAATGACAAAGAACTGTTCATAATGCAAATTAACTATAGGGACCATAACTGTAGTTAATGCATAAAAACTATAGGGACCAAAACTGTATTTAATGCATAAAAACTACAGGGACTAAAAGTGTAGTTTAGTAATTTTCTAGACTAAAAACTATAGGGACCAAAACCGTAATTAATGCAAATTATAAATCTACAAGGGCCAAACTGTAACTATCCCAAATTAAAAATTACAGGGACTAGAACTGTAATTAATACGAAATTAAGTGCTAGAGGGACCAAAACTCTAATTATCGAACTTTAAAAGTAGGGCACCAAAACTATAATTAAAAGAAATTAAAAAATGGGGGGACCATAACTGTAATTATTGTAAATTAAAAACTCTAGGGATCAGACTGTGATTAATATAAATTAAAACTATAGGGGTTAAAACTATAATTATATAAATTAAAATATAGACAAATATTGGTATCTAACACAATATATTAGTACCATTTTTCTTAATTCTACTTCAAACGCACTTTATTTAAATTCGTATGATTGCTTGCCATATATATATATTCTCACTCTACTCTATAATCTTTATTTAATTTTTTTTTTGTACTATTTATTTTTCTGTTTTTTTTAGAACGTATTTATTTTTCAGTTAACTTCCTATATTGCAACGTATAAAGCAAATGAAACTCGTAAGCTGTTTATATGAAGTAAAATTATAAACACATGTTTTTTTTCTTGTACCCTAATAATATAAAAGTAATATTATATTTTAATTATCTCCTATCTTACCAATCTTTGTATTAGATTAGGCCTCTTAAATATCTATTTATAAACACCTATGATTTGTAATATAGGACTCTTAGTTATTTAACATCTTAATTATTTATAAAATCTAAAAACATAGAAAAAAATATAGATCGATTAAATAATATACATATACTTATTTTATGAGTTTTATTTGATGGTAATAATTAGGCGGCGATGAACACGGAGGGGAAAGTGGGATGGGAAGAAATAGTAGATTCTCGTCTCGAAGGAAACTTCGATGAGAAAGAGCTAAACGACGTCGCAGCTCTCGCATACAGATGCATCAATCGTTCCCCCAAAAAACGACCGTCAATGCGAGACATTGTGCAAATACTCTCTCGTATTATTACGATTAGACACAATAAAAAACATCATCGACGAGATTCATCTAACGCCGGAGATGAAATTGCTCTGAACGTAGATGAATTAGGTCGCCGGAGTCCGATGAACAGTGAACATCGGCGTTTGGAGTCTGTAGATAGCACCGCCGACTCCGTTGAAGTTTGAATGAGCCCTTTTTCTTTGTGTTTTTACATTTTTGTATTATATTTGGCGGTTTATATAGTTCGATAGCACATAGTTGAGGTTTTTGGTGTGGAATTGAGTGAGGAAATTGTAAAGTTGGTTGTAAAATATTTTTTTTTGATTCTTGGGTTTGATCGTTGTTGTTATGGTCAAATTTTGTATAGTAATAGAAAAATGTTGGATTTTCAAGAGTGGAAAACGAGCCTAATTTGATTTTAAACTGGTTTAATTTTGATTTTGTTTGTTTATGTTTTGAATATGACTTATGAGTCCGGTTCAATTAAGAATTTGGTTTTATTTTTTTGCAAAATGTTTGATTTATGGTAATATGAAAAAAGGTGGTTGTCATTTTCGATCCTAATTAAATGAAAAAGATGATAACGTGTAAATAAAACTTTTTGTAAAGTTGAATTTCAAACGGTCATCTCCAATCTCAATTGAAATAAAGTTTGTTTCTAATTTTTTTAAAGGCAATATTTAATGATCCTCTATATTATCAAGCACCATCATTTTCTTAATCAACACTTTTCTGATCACACCCACATACACATTTCCATCAAATAGGATTTATTTAGCATCATCATTTTTTTAATCAACACTTTTCTTTATGCGTCGTAGCATCATCATGTCAAATTTTCCTCTAGTTATTCGAGCTCATTTGATTTGAATTTTAATAGATTCGAGTTCGAGTTTACAAAAAAACAAACATACAACATATAACGAGTCGAAATTGAGCTCTGAATGAGTCTACTCGAGTTCTTATTGGCCTTTTCAAGCCTTATGTATATGTTAACGTTTTAGGTTTGCACTCAAATCAAACTTTTATAATCAAAACTAGAGTCAGGTTTCCTTTTCAAATATAATTTTAATTTATATTTTCGAATTATTCAGGCTCTCAAATTTCTTTATGAGCCTATATTTTTCGAGTTATTCCTCTAAATATCAAATTTTGAAGATTTGCTTGTTTGCATATTGGGCCTATAATAAATCTCAAATGTGTTGGGCTCATTAGAAAGTCCGGCCCAGTTATCAGATATGAAGCTTTATCCTCTTTCCTCCCTGTTAGTTTCGTTTCCATTCATCTATCAGGATAACTGCTCTGAAATCTGGTGCACCTTCGTTGAGCAAACGTTGATAAAAATGGCGGCCATGGCTGCTCTACAGAGCTCATTTACCGCGCTTTCTCTCTCGTCCAAATCCTTTCTCGGTCAACGCTTATCGCCATGTCCCTCCGCACCTCTGGTACACCTTTTCTTCCCCTCAATTCTACTTTCTTCGCGCATTTGCTTCTCTAACTGCTCTTTACCTCGTAGAACTTTGTGAATCTATATTTCCTTACTGTGTTCTATGATTTAATTGTGCGTATGTAGTATACACTTTTTACCTTTTTGGTGAATTCGAATAATTATCGATTCTTAACATTTGTGAACGACTGGAGTTTCCAATAATTGTTTTGGTTTGAGGGATATAATAGATAAAAATGTCTGTGATAGTGTGCTCATTTTGATGTCTCATTGTGAAGTTCGTGAATCGTGATAGTGTAGAAACACTTTTATCTTATAGAATGAAACGAAAAACATCTCGCTGTTACATTTGTGAAATGGATTCGTTCAAGCAAAGCAATTGCAATTGTCGCAGGTGCTTGAAATTTTCTGATATAAAACCACAAATCAAACAACCTCCATGATTTCATAAGATTTCCAAACAATTTCTAGATTTTGCCCTCTTTTATGGATCTTCTATCTCCAACACTATCTTCAATTCTCCTCAACACCAATTCAAGGTTAACAAGTGCTATTGATCTTCTTTTACCACATTAGACTTGTAATCAGTGACACACTGACATGATCGTGTTTCCTTGTCTTCTTATTTAGCTTACATGCAATGTTTTTTCAGGTGAAGTCTACAAAAACGCCATGTCCTCCTATCCAAGTGAAGGTTGGTAATGGAGTCAATTAATTTCCATTCTTTTTTCTTTTTAAAACTTTGATAGACATTCTTCTCTTCTTCTTCTTCTTCTTATATACTGTAATTTCAAATTCCCTTTTGCAGCTTAAGAGATGGGAGAGGATAAAATGCAAGCCAAACAGTCTTCCAATTGTGCACAAGATGCATGTGAAGCTTGGAGACACTGTTAAAGTGATAGCAGGCCGTGACAAGGGCAAAATAGGCGAAATAACCAAAATTACAAAGCACAACAGCACTGTGGTAGTCAAAGAAATTAATTTGAAAACTAAACATGTGAAGAGTAAGGAGGAAGGTGAATCAGGGCAGATAATCAAGGTTCAATTTCCTGTCCCTTATTGTTTTTTTAGTAATTTTTATAAATAAATAATATATTATAAAAACAAAATCCACTTAATTTTAATCAATGTTTGTGTTTTTATTAGATTGAAGCACCTATTCATAGCTCAAATGTGATGTTATATTCAAAAGAACAAAATGTTGCAAGCCGTGTGGGCCACAAGATTCTTGAAGATGGTAAACGGGTACGGTTTCTGTTAAAAACCGGTGAAATAATCGACAGTGTAGAAAATTGGAAGAAAGCAATCAAGGAAAGAGAGAAGAAAACCGAAGAAATTACCGTTGCATCATGATTTTTTTTTTTTTTTTTTTTTTTTTTTTAACGAATCAACAATTTGTATTTTCCATGTTATGTGTATTTCTTATGTTACTAAAACTTCATGTTTGTAGCTTGCCATGTAATATGCTATTTGGCCTCTCTTTTTTTGAGCTTCATGTTTAAGTAGAAATTATACAAGTCAACATTGACTTTTTTGAAAATTCAAAATCGAATGTGTTTTCAAGAATAAAAAGGTAAGATGTAGATACTAGATACATTGATAGTCAGATAGGATAAATATATACATATTATATTATTATACACGCTGAAATATTAAAGGTTAGAAATACATACATAATTAAGAAAGAAATACGTACATATTATATGATTATACATACTGAATTACTGAAATAATAAAAATACAATCCTTTGTTTAGAAAATGTTCAAAGTGAATTTTCTAGGTGTGAAGCTTTGAAATTTTTAACATGTATTTTCCTTTATATATTCAATTAGTACATTATATGATATATCACATAAATGGATGATGTAGATTAGTGATCTTATTATTCCAACTTATATATTAGATAATCGATGTACATGAGGTATTTACTATTGAAACTATTAGTAATAATAAAATAATTGCAATCCTTGTGCAGAAGTTCGTCTTTCTAGAAAGGGGTTATACTTGAAGCATTTCAAAGAATTCTCATGTGGGTTTGGGGTATGTTAGTTTATAGGATGTAAGTGAACTATAATTTTTAAGAAGTGTGACGGGTTAAATGGAACAATAGCAATGTATGTACATTGATTTGTACAATTATAGCAGTCTAAACGTGTAGGAATGTACTTCTATTTATATATTTATTTTAGCATCATACTCTCATTTCCTCCTGTTACATTATTATATTTTCAATTTTATCCTCACGAAATATGTATAAAATCCTACCAATTATAGCATTGTGAGTTTACTTTTTTTCTTATTAAGACATCGTACTTTCAAAATACATTCATTTTTTATACAACCAAGTAATCAACACGACCCTAAAATGTGTGTGTGTGTGTGTGTATATATATATATATATATATATATATATATATATATATATATATATATATATATATATATATATATACATATATATATATATATATATATATATATATATATATATATATATATATATATATATATATATATATATATATATATTAGTTGTGTACCCGCGCAATGCGGCGGGACACAAATTGTTAGGGGTGAGCACCACGCGGTCCTGTTCGATATTTCGCTAAAATAAACAAAAACCTATAGAGTTTAATATTTTGTGTGACAGTTGATGGATAGTTTGTTTTGACGTCTACTTTTTAAGTGGCTGTTATTTTCCTTTGGTGGCTATTTTGGTTTAAGATAATGGCAATTTACTGACATAATACAAAGAACACGCTATTGTTTTTTGTTTTTTAGATACTATTTTAGAGGTGAGCACCATTTGATTCGAGTTGTTTCCAGCAGACTGTTTACGGTTAAAAATAAAAGTATGATATTTTTTCGAGTGAAAAGAAAGTTATGTCCTACTTTTGGATTAAAATAATAAGTAAGTTTCTTTTTGGGGATAATCCGCCTTTTATTATCGAATTTGTAAATTTTATTATTTTTAACATCAATACCTATAGTTCATGTTTTACATTTAATGCTACAAAATCACAAAATCTCCTTAATTCATGTGATAATAATTATATATTCAAGCATCAATAAAATATTTGAAAATATATTTTTGATAATAAACATTATATTATAAAAGAAAAGTTTGAAATATAGTTTTTATTCATTAGGTCTGCAGTGTATATCTAAAGAGTTGAGCAAAAAGATAACAAATCAAACTTGTTAAAATATAAATCCAACTTTTTTAAAGTTAGACTCCCCTCAAACAGGTTATACTACCATTAAGTAGGGATGAATATTTGGACAGGAAAAACCGAATCGAATCGAAAACAGACCAAAACCAAATCGAACCGAGACCATAAATACATATCCGGTTTGGTCTTCAGTTTTTAGAAAACGTTAATTCAGTTTCGGTCCAATCTTGTTTTTGTCCGGTCCCGGAACCATGCTCGCCCCTACCGCTAATGTATCATTGGTGTACCATTCATATGGCATACACATCAATCTAGTTGGCATAAGGTTGCACATACTTGTCATTGAACATCATTTGATCTTTTTTTTTTGCTTAGATAATATTTGAATTATCTATCCGACTAGCATGACATTACGTATACTCTAATGCAATTTTTAGTTTCATATGAATGATTTCTCATATTCATGTAAAATGAGGCAATTAAGCTCAGTCCTGAAATTTAAATCTGTTTATAAAATCTAC
Organism: Cichorium intybus; assembly: GCA_023525715.1. NCBI lineage: Eukaryota > Viridiplantae > Streptophyta > Magnoliopsida > Asterales > Asteraceae > Cichorium > Cichorium intybus. The sequence continues at coordinate 23,191,332 of CM042015.1, forward strand.
TAAACATCTCTTTCAAGAAATAATTAATCATAAGGCTTCCTAAATGTTTTCACCGATTTTATTTAATTCTAGAATTTGGAGTTGGAATGCTGCATATTTGGCTTTCAAATTCAGAGTATCTCCCATAACAAGTTACAAAACAATCATACGAATAGAATTGCAACTTTTTAGATTGAGAAACTTAACAGGAGACTACGATATCACGTGCATCTGTATATATTCCTGAAAAACTTAAAAAAAAAACATAATGAAAACAAAAAGATTCCCACTTGATCACAAAGTAGGAAAACAAAGCTACATTACAAGTTTAAGAAAACGTAGGAAATATCCAATATGAAATTCAACATACCCAACAACCGCATATTAGATTCAACGATTAGTTAACATAATAAGAAGGGATAGTTTGGTTCAATAACTTGCATCCTACTTTAAAATTTAACCAATAAGCTTAATCTTGTACAAACTCAAGCAGCCCCTGATAGGCTTAATCTGGTAAAAAAAATCCAGCTTCTCTTGATAACCAATAGGGAAAAGATAAATATCTATATAATTTTGATGGATTTACTTGTTAAAAATCAAGAAATAAATTATAAATTTCATCTAATAGCCATTCAAATCACGTAACATGTAATGTATAACAATAACTAAATGAAAAGAAAACCATTTAAAGCATTTCAGGTAATAGCAACGACTTCTATTGGGTTGTTTATTATAGTATTCTACTTTCATTTTCATTACATAGCTTCCTACGTATATTGGTTTTTATAGCCTTTTGCGTTCATTTCAAGTAACAAAGCACCGGGTGCAAAAACATGGCATCATGTGCTATAATAACTTTTTTGTAAATTTTATAAAATAATCATCTGATGCTAAAAGTCAAAGAATCAGAAGTTTAACAAATTCACCTACTTAACATTGGCTTTTTATAGTTAGGAATCAAAAAATAAACATCTCTGGTCCATGTGAATACACCAGTCCAACAACACAAGACCCCAAGGGTATAATGGTCCAAAAACTCCAAGACAGTAGCAGATACAATGCGGAAAATTGCTACAAGATCCCCGAGGGTATAATGGTCCAAAAAGTGCATCCAAAGAGGAGGTGTCATTCGTTCTCTCCAATTGTTTTCAGTGCTAAATCGGAATGTTAAAAGAATAAAAAATGAAAGCCATACCTTCATAACATGTATTGGATGTGTACCAGATTCAAAACTGGTTAAAAGGGTTGTGGTCAATAGAAGCTGCAAAAAACATAGGTAAAGCTCCATGTCAATTGTCAAATTAGAATAGTATGTAAGAAATCATCAATAATATGTAAAGACTCATTAATAGTGGTCTTTAATTAGAGTATTAGGTTTTAGAAGTATACAAAAAAGTGATACGCATCAGGGAAATCACATTTTTTCATATTTGGAGAAACAAATTTAATTTTGGTCTTGATATTTGTGAACATCTATTGGGTCTCACTTTCTATAAATTATTTTCCTAGTTGTGGTCAGCCAAAAGGTTACCTAATCAACCAAAAAAAGAACTCAACTTCTATTACATTCATCTCTTGATATTCTAGAATGACTGACTTTTGGTCTCATTTTTGTATTTATCATTTGTTGTAGCTAGTCATCAAATCTGCTTCTGAACTTCAGCTTTTATGACCAACATCAGGAGGTTTACTTGTAGCATAATGGTTCATGAATAACACATCAATACGTATAAGTGTGTGTGTGTGTGTGTATGTTTTTGTCTGTGTGTATGTGGCTATGTATGAATCTAGGTGTGTGAGTGTAAGTGTGTGTGTGTCTTGTTACCTTTTACTCCCATCCTGACATCCTTTATAGTAAGCATCCCTCTCAAAAGATCCCGATGAATTTAAAAGAGCTACAAAACTAAACTTCCAGGTAAAAAAAAGTCAAAACCCGACAAAATATAATCAGTTATGTGGATTTATTTTAGGGCTTATAAAGCATCCTAGTTTCATTTTTCATCCTATGAAAGTAGGATGCTGCAATAAAAACAAAAACTACAACAAGGCTATTTAATTTCATGCATGTCTTGTGTTGCCTTGACCCTACAGGTGAGAAGGATGGCTTGAGAGACATGCAAATTGTAACAAAAATGATAATCTTAAATAAAATATGATTATTAGTAGTACCTTTTGGAAATTATCTATTCTCCTTCGGAAATCCTGATATATATTCTCCGCATGTCTCTTAGGCTTGATTGGATCTATGAAAACCCTTCCCATAGATTTCTTCATAGTAAACCTAAAATCAAAGACCAAGTTAACATAATCAACAAAAGAAAGCAAATAAAAACATACCAGACGTAATTGTTTGAATTCATTCTTCATCATGTCTTTCCCAAATTCAGATCATCGGTATTTTCATGTTCCTACAATAAGAATGCTTATAAGATCAAAACCCACAAGCTTGTAATAAGATATTAACAACGAAAAGGTAGAAAACAGATATACTAAAAACCCATAACTTCAATTAATAAAATCATACACAAACATACAAATCAACAAATAACTAAACTTCAAAAAGAGAAAAGAGGACTCGAGGGTTGCGTACCATTATAATTGGGAAGTAAACCCTAGTTCTAGCTTACGTAAGGGACGCCTTTTCCCACTTGTGATTCAGACTTATTTATGGCATTTAAAAGCTCATCGAATCTGTAAGATCAGAAGCAAAGGGTGGGGCAAAAAGGCATCTGAAGGTATTCCATTTTCCGTGAAGTCATGGTAGTGGTGTCGTGAAGCAGGCTTATTTGTGTATTCGTGGTTCTTTATGCGAGGAGCGATGATGATGGTGGTTCATGAAGCAGAATCAGACGTTACCCAAATTGATTAGAACCAAATTCGAGGGTTTTGTGTTGAGATACCTGGTGGTCTGAAGGTCACCGGTGAGAAAAGAAGGCCACCATTTTTCAGTTTAGCCACCATTGTTCCATGCGTGAATGGTTGAAGGCGGTGACGACATCGAGGTAATGCCGATGGTGGAAAAAGTGGTGGCCGGTGGGAAAATCGGTAAATTTAAAATCGGTGTTGTATATATGTTTTAGAACTTGTATGTTGTGCATAATGATTTGGATCTCTTAATTTTAAGAGTTTCCATTTTTAGAAACCATTTTTTCTTTTTAATGTAGTATATATATATATATATATATATATATATATATATATATATATATATATATATATATATATATATATATATATATATATATATATATATATATATATATATATATATAAACAATATATGGATTGAAATAAATGAAGCTGTTATCCACCAGAGGAACAGTCCACCTGAAGAAGTTTTCTATAGGATTCAAAAAGAGGCGTTGTTATGGATTGAGTGTAGAACGTCTAAATTAGATCTTGATAGGCGTTTATGGCTTTCTTCGCCTAATGTAGCTTTTAAACCATGTAATTTTGTTGCGCCCCAGCCTCTTGCTGGGTGTGCCCGTTAATGTCATGTTGCCTTTTCAATATATATATATATATATATATATATATATATATATATATATATATATATATATATATATATATATATATATATATATATATAAGGAATCCTAGTTCGATTTCAAATATTCTAACAGTCCCTATCTTAACTTAAAAGGTATTCATCACCTATAAATACAAAGGAACATGCGTTAAACATGCTACACTCTAAATACTCTAAGGATTCTTTTGATATAGAGAAGTAGAATCGAAGCATAGAAAAGAATATAGAGAAAGAGAATTGATTCCATTGTTTGGTACAACAGAAAATTCACCAAAAAATGTACTAGAAAATTAATTCAATTATTTAGTACAACAGAGAATCCACCAGAGAAATATACCTGGCTATTACATGAACTTTCGATTTTTTTTTCTTTCTAAACACAAGAAAAGCAAATGTACTTCTATTTTTTCTTCCTATCACATCAGTGAACTTTCATTTTTCCTTTCTACTACAGCATTGGTTTTTTTTCTTTTATACGTCATTGAAATTCAAATTATAATCCAAAAATGAATGACAAATATTAATGGTTAAGAGACATGACTAGGCTTAGTTTGGTAAAACGTATCTTCATTGCATAAGTAAGTGTTATACCCTTCATTACTATATCAACAAAGTTTCAAAATAAACACATTTCTACCAAAATTTCCAACATCTAGTCGCAAACCAGAAACTAGTAATAAATATTCAAAAAAGTGAACTCGAATAATGTTTTATGTAAACATCTAATAATAGAAAGGCATGAAGATGTGGTAAACCAAATATTGCAAAAGTTAGCAAGTGCAAATAATGAAATATCATTAGTTGATGTTTATATATTATGTAACCAAGTGCAAAAAATAGGATTCATAGTGAAATATTATTAGTTTGTCATTCACAACTAGGTGTTGTTGGGATGTGGAGTTTGATCAACCCTTTGACCTCACTCATGTTACGTTGGAACTTCAGTATCGAGATGAGCTATAGTTAAGGTGGCCAGAAAAGCTGAGGAGCCAAATCGGGAAAAACTACATGACGGAGTGTACTGTAGTTTCAGAGATCAAAAGAGCCCGAGGTGTGAAGAAGAAATATATGGTGTCGAGTCCCCAGATCTACAATGACGAGTAAGACCTCAGATTATTGAATAACTAAAGTTTTAGTGTCAAGAAAAGAAAATCCGTGATGCGAGGTTGTTCATACTGAGCAACATATATGTATGTCATGTAAACCCTAGTTGTATTTGGCAAATTCACATGGGCCTGGCCCGATTAGCAGTTAGGTGTAAGACCCTAATTCCGAAAGGTTCAAGTTCAACTCGAAAAAGGAAGCAAAATATGAGATTTTGGGAAATTTGGCAGTTAGTGCCGCTAATGTTAAGATTAGCGCCGCTAATTTTCACTGTGTTTGGAAGTGGGTTTGCATGATCACAGTTAGCGACGCTAACTGCTGATTTTGGGCCAAAACCCTAGATTTTGAAGTTTGGGCCACTTATAAGGGTAGGGAACCCTAGGGCAGCCGCCATAGGCATCTTTTCAGCCCTCAAACTCGTGATTTTCCCTCTCTAGGCCATATGGAGTGATTGTTGATGATTTTGGTATTCTTTGATGGATTTTTGAAGAGATTATGATGATGTGAAGATTCAAGGTGTTTCTTGGAAGCTTTGTTCAAGTGAAGATCAACTAAAGCCCTTGTTTCTAGACCATTGTGAGTAAAGTTCCCACCTTTGTGCATTTTTATGGGTCTTCTTATGTTTTAAGTTGGTTTTTATGGATTAAAACAAAGTAATGGTCCCTTGTAGTAATTATTCATGGTTGGAAAGAATAAAGTTTGGAACTTTATGCCTTAAGGTCTGATTTAGAACCACTAGGTTGGTTTAGAGAGTAAGGAAAACTCTCTTTGGTGATTTTGGTTAGTTTTAGACCATTTTGGACTTGAATTTTGTTCTTGAGCTTGCATGGTTATGTTTGGATGTTAAAGTTAGGATTTTTATGGACTTAGGGACTGTTTGGAAGCTCCCTGGAAGGATTAAGACTTAGGCTGAATGGATTAAGAGCTTAATGGACTTTTGGAGCCTGTTCATAGTTGGCGATGCTAACTAGGGAAGTTAGCGGCGCTAACTGTGCATGTTGACTTTGACCTTTGACCATTGACTTTTTGACCAGTTTGACTTTTGGTCAAACTTAAGGATTTGGGATCCCAGGCTTAGAAATTTATCTTGTTTGGGACTTAGGAAGTTCTAAGTGGAGTTTATCCTTAATAGGAGGTTCGCGCTGTCGAGATCTGAAGACGCACGTGTGGTATGCTGTTTGGCTTTGCAGATCAGGCAAGTCTTCTCACTATTATGGGTGAAGTTACATGCGTAGGTAACTTAATTACTGTGTGTAGCAATGTATGGTAGCTAGGAGTGCCTTACATTATTTGACTGTTGAGTTGATGTTAGAAACCCGATGGGTTAGGTTGTATACTTGAACGTCTGTGCTTGTATGTGATAGTCGTTGGATTCGTTCCGACGACTGAAGAAGGAGTTGATTAAGAACCGTTCGGGGCAAGCCCGAGAGTCCAAAAAATGAGTTGATAAGGACCGTTCAGGGCAAGCCCGAGAGTCCAAAGAATGAGTTAATAACGATCGTTTGGGGCAAGCCTGAGAGTCTAATGAATGAATGGAATGGATCGTGTGGTATTTTGGGGAACTCACTAAGCTTTGTGCTTACTCTTTCACCCTAACTGTTTTTCAGGTATTTGCTGGCTTGAACCTGGAGCACGGCGCGACTGTACCACATCTGAGGTTTTGATAATCAAGTCTTCCGCTGGATAATGTTGCAAATGATTTGTTAAATACGCTTCAATATGTTTTAAATATTAAGTTTTACTTTGAATGGTTTTTATTTGATAACCCTTTTATGTATTTTAACCGTTTTTAAAACGAAAAATTTATTACGGAATTTGGGACGTTACATTAGGGTATCCTATACCTATATATAGACTTTCTCCATGTATTCTTGACTGCCAAAGTGTGCAAGATAAAAAAAACCTAAGTTATATTCTAGCATATTAGCGATTGTATTTACATGTTTTGTCGATTCAATAAAATCCTTTATCCTGTTTCCCCGTAGACGTAGCCGATTACTTTGATTGGTGTATGATTGTATTATTGTGTTTGTGCGGAATCTGTGTTTTTCTAGTTGTTCAACTCTTAATTGTCTTGCGATTAAATCCCCAACAGATGCAAAGAGAAGAAACCAAAAACCAAACACTATTATATCCATCATGAACCATCTACACACAAGATTGCTAAAAGCCACCTAAGATCAAAATTTGTTCTATTAATAATCATCCACTACTCTTCATTTTTGTTTAGAGACACTTTATCATCATAATCATCATTATATGATTATGATTGTTGTGAAGTATGCATTAAATGTCATGTTAGCCTATATGACAACAAGCCATCAAATAGACAAAACCAACAAATCATCATGATATACTTACAACTTTATCAAATTCTTTTTCAAAAATCATTGAGATCTCTAAATCCTATTGATATGCTTGTTTGAGGTTTCTAAAATAGATAAACCAACAAAATCAAGCATTACATGTCATCTTAGCCCATATGCTTCTTTTCTAGAAATAGAGTATTAAGAAATCTACCATTAATAGGGCAAAGTGCACAAAATAGCAATGTGCTTTATCATTATAGATAAACATAAGGACCCCCAAGGGCAAATCCATGTTGACAGCAAGGGTGTCCATGGACACCCCTTACTTTTGAATTTTTTTATAAGTTGTATAACAAATTTTTTATGGACACATGTTAAAAAATAATTTCACATGCTTTACACATATATTCATCCGGATATTAAGAGATACTTATCCATAATTTTTCTATACATATCTTAGTCGAATCTGATTTTTTAAATTTGTTAAATACGAAAATTAACAAAAATCGATTCTTTCAACATATAAGAAATTAACAAAGAAGCATGATATGTAATAGCCATAAAATCATAGAAGATAAAACTGAAAAGGCATAAAACCCTAAAGAAAACAAAATTACATAATCTTTGGTTACCGATATCGTCCTCTATCACTCTCCGGCCACCGGCCGCCGCTTTGTAGCCGTCGATAGACTGGACTGTGGTCCATATTTGCCATCTACTGCCCATCCCCATCGTTTGCTGCATATATCCTCCACTCCCGTTGTCTACTCGATTTCCTCTCTTCGGCGACCAACAATTCCATACCTTGAACTTGCTTCTCCATCTTCTTCTCCAGTTAGTCCATAATTTCTTTCTCTTTTTCTTTATAAACAGAAGAAACGATGAAGTGTTAAAAAAGAATTTGCTGAAAAGTGTACAAATTGAAACAATAACAATAAATAGATGAACATTGAAAGGAAAAGGAGTAGACTTTATACCCCTTATTTTTCTTTGGTTGACTTGACGTGTAGTAATAGAGAAAAGGAATCAAAAAAGTTGTAACAGACTTGTTATTTTTCCCCACTCTCTCTTTCTTTCTTGGTTCACTAAAAACATATTTACCAATTTATTATTATATCAAAGTACTTATAATTTATTAGAATATACTTTCATATTAGATGTTACAAAATGAATAGTACGAATTAAATGTTTAATTTATAATTTGTATAGGTTTGTAACAATTATTTTTTATTTCAGTCATAATGTTAAGGTTTTAAAAAAAAGGAGAAACAAATTCTTCATCTCATAAACATGAAAAAACACAAGGAAACGAAGAGCAACAAACCCCTCCTACAACAAATATAAAAGTTGATTTAAACACGCTTCGTGTGGATCCCGGAGAAAGACCAAGTATGGAAATTTACCATGTACATCAACGCGATGAAATTAGAAGAGCCTACTTACAAAAGGGACCTTACCAACCGCGAAATCATTCTTTCCAACAAAGAGAGATCGGAGGTAGACTTCGTAGGTTTAATCCCTTGTGGTTTAATGATTATAAATATTGGATGGAGTATAGTATAAAGCTAGAAGCTTCATTTTGTTTATGTTGTTATTTGTTCAAATCTGAGATTAAAAACCAAGGTGGCTCAGATTGGAGGTAGACTTCGTAGGTTTAATCCCTTGGAACAAAATATCGAGTCTAGATCTTCACAACACTGGAACTCCACATAATATGACAGTCCAAAAATGTCAAAACTTGATGAACCAAAGACAATCCATAGCCACTTCTTTTGATAAGCAAAGTGATTTAATGAAGAACGAGCATCATATCAGATTAAATGCTTCCGTTGATTGTGCCAGGTTCTTATTGAAAGGTTTTCTGCAACTATGAACTAAAATAACCTAAGTTCACATGCAATCTATGAGGATCTAATTTTTCTTCTAATTAAACATATAACAAATCCTAAAGGCCCAGAAAAAATAAACTAAAAGAAAGGAATCAGAAAAACCAACCTTTTAGCGAATCTTGGAAGCGAAGCAACAAAAATATCTTGCCTCAAATGCAGTCACACCCAGGGAACAGGAGGCTCATGAAATCTTCAGAGAGAGAGAGAGAGAGTATTAAAATCGCATGTTATGGGGTACTGGGGCTCCCTATTTATAGCCTCCAGCAGATGACCAGATAAACCTTAAGAGATAAGCCTTTTTGAATTCAAATTAAGATAAACCTTTATCTTAATTATTCAAACTATAATTATCTCTTTTATATATATATATATATATATATATATATATATATATATATATATATATATATATATATATATATATATATATATATATATATATATATATATATAGATTTCGAAATCTATATATTACTATATATAAATTTCGCTGGCCACTCACTCACTTAAACTGCCACTTACTCAACTATTGAATAATTACAGTTTTAGTCCCTGCATCTTTAATTAATTAATTTAATCACCAAATTAATTCCAATTAATTCCAGATTAATTTCTAATTAATTAATATAGTTTCTAATTAATATATTATCACTTTAATATATTAATAAACAATATATTTAATTTCAATTGATTTATTAATCAGATAATAAATCAATCTTTCTCTCTACCGAACTTTCTACCAAACCTCCTGCTATGAGGGCAACCCAAATGGACTATGCTACTATTAATTAGGTAAATACTAATTATTAGTCATGGCTTAGACACTTAATCCAATAGTCTCCCACTTGGATAAGTCTATGACTATAATTACCAATTTAGCCTCTAATTAATTAGCAACTGTAGCTTCCTAGAAACCGCTGCCGAACTCTGACCTAGTCAGTTCTGTCCATAGATAAGTGATCAGATGATCCTCCGTCCAACAAGATATTTTCAGACTCAGGACATGGATTAAGATCAATCATGGTCTGATTCTCTGTTTCCCGATTTCTGATTTGCATATGACTTTAAGACTATCAATTGAGCATATCAATTTAGTCCTGGTTGGCCAACCCTTTCAGTCAACTTCAAAATCATCGAGAGGCCTACAGATATCTGTTTCCTGACAGGGTCAAGGGACGAATAAGCTTTGACTCATATACTTATGTCTTTTACTAGTCAAATCATTCACAACAACACGTTTTATAACATTGTGTTACCGATGCGTTTTCGCATTGTCAATGAACAACCGCTTGGTAAAACATAACTTATATGTCTCTACTTAAAGATCAAAAGATATTATCGTCTCAACATTGCTCGTGATGTAATACATGTAGCAATCTGTTGAGCGTGGGTTTATCTAATACTTAAATCCCTATTTCTAAGTACTCATGAATATTGTAGCAATCATATTACTATGTCTAACTCCTTAGACAATCTACAAAACAATTCATGACAGCCTTCATTCATACTTACTCCCTAAAAGTATGAGTGACTGTGGAAATTTGAATAATATAAAATTACTCAAGAAGTAAACATGCAAAAATGAAACACAATAATAAACAATCGACAAAAGCAGTATCAAATACTCACCAACAAAACTATATTATTAAATCACCAAAGTCAATTACAATTATATTGCAATAAGTTTCAAATCCTATCTAATTACAAAAACTAATATCATCTCTTAATCCTATGCGCCTTGCATGCTGATTATGCTTAATCTTACTCAGAGCCTTTGTCAAGGGGTCTGCAAGATTATCTTCTGATGATACCCTCTTCACAAGGAGGTGACCTTCTTATACTCTATGTCTTATATAGTGGTACTTTCTGTCGATGTGTCTGGACTTTCCATGATCTCTCGGTTCCTTTGTCAAAGCAACCGCTCCTTCATTATCGCAGAACAGTTCCATGGGCTCCTGAATACTCGGGACTACTCCAAGGTCACCGATAAAGTTCTTCAGCCAAGCCGCTTCCTTTGCCGCTTCACTCGCTGCTATGTACTCTGATTCACATGTAGAATCAGCCACCGTCTCTTGCTTGGAACTTTTCCAAGTTACTGCTCCCCCATTCAAAAGGAAAACCCAGCCCGACTGAGACCGACCATTGTCTCTATCTGTCTGAAAGCTGGCATCCGTATACCCGTCAACTCTCAAGGTATCACTACCACCAAGGACTAAGACAAAGTTCTTTGTCCTCCGCAGATACTTGAGTATGTTCGTAACAGCTGTCCAATGTGTCCTTCCAGGATTTCCCTGGTATCGACTGACCATGCTCAAGGAAAAGGCCACGTCAGGTCGAGTACACGTCATAGCGTACATGATTGACCCCACAGCCGAAGCGTAAGGTACCCGACTCATGTCAGCTATCTCCTCGTCTGTACTTGGACTTTGAGTCTTACTCAATTTGGCATTACTTTGGATAGGTAGCTCTCCCTTCTTGGAATTTTCCATACTAAACCTCTTTAGTATCTTTTCCAAATATGTACTCTGACTGAGTCCAATCAGTCTCTTCTTCCTATCTCTCAATATTCTTATCCTGAGAATATAGGCAGCCTCTCCTAGATTTTTCATGGCGAAACACTTCCCAAGCCAAGACTTGACATCTTGCAAGGTTGGAATGTCGTTTCCCATGAGCAGTATGTCATCAACATACAGCACCAGAAAGGTGACTATACTCCCACTAGCCTTGACATATACGCAGGACTCATCCTCGCTCCTAGAGAAACCAAACTCTTTGACTTTCTCATGGAAACAAAGACTCCAGCTGCGAGAAGCTTGCTTCAATCCATAGATTGATTTCTCAAGATTACACACCTTATTAGGATACTTTGCATCGACAAAACCCTCTGGCTGATTCATATAAACATCCTCATTCAACTTCCCATTAAGGAAAGCGGTTTTGACGTCCATCTGCCAAATTTCATAATCATGAAATGCAGCTATGGCTAACATAATCCTAATAGACTTTATCTTGGCCACTGGTGAGAAGGTATCATCATAGTCAATCCCTGGGGTTTGAGTAAAGCCCTTCGCAACCAGTCTTGCCTTGAAAGTGTGTACCTTTCCATCCATGTCGGTCTTCTTCTTGAAGATCCACTTGCACCCGACTGTCTTTCGACCCGGTACATTGTCAACCAAGTTCCAAACTTGATTGTCATACATGGACTTGATCTCTCTGTCCATTGCCTCTTTCTATTTGGCAGACTCAGGGCCCGCCACTGCTTCCCGGTAGTTAGCTGGCTCATCCAAATTTGTCAGTGTCCTATCACTGACAAACGTGTCCCCATCCGTAGTTATATGGAATCCATAAAACTCGGGTGGCATGCTAACTCTACTGGAACGCCTAAGAGGTAAGGATATATCAGTCGGACCAACAGGAACTTCATCCTCTTGTTGGTTGCTAGTTTTTCCTAAGGTTGCATTATCTGGTGACTCTTGAATTTCTTCAAGATCAATGGTACTCCCACTGTCCTCTTTAAATATGAGTTCTCTCTCTAGAAAGACTCCTTGTCTAGCTACAAAGACCACGTCCTCACTTGGTCTGTAGAAAAAGTATCCAAAAGACTTTTTGGGGTATCCAATGAAAAAACACCTCTCGCCTATTTCTGCGAGTTTGTCGTGAGTCTCTCGTCTAACGAAAGCCTCACAACCCCAGACCTTGACATGTGCTAACGAGGGAGCTTTCCCAGTCCACATCTCATGGGGTGTTTTAGCAACCTTCTTGGTTGGGACAAGATTGAGGATGTGGGCAGCAGTCTCTAAGGCATACCCCCAGAAGTGGATTGGAAGTGAAGCTCGACTCATCATGGAACGAACCATATCTAATAGGGTTCAGTTACGCCTTTTGGCTACACCGTTTAACTGTGGTGTCCGAGGAGGCGATAACTGTGAAACTATTCCACATTCCTTTAGATAGTCTAGGAATTCGATACTAAGATACTCACCGTCTCTGTCGGATCTGAGCATCTTTATCTTCCTGCCCAATTGATTCTCAACTTCATTTTTGAACTCCTTGAACTTTTCAAAGGTGTCTGACTTATGCTTGATCAAGTACTGTTGGATTAGTTGTCTAAGCCATGACTAATAATTAGTATTTATCTAATTAATAGGGGCATAGTCCATTTGGGTTGCCCTCATAGCAGGAGGTTTGATAGAAAGTTCGGTAGAGAGAAAGATTGATTTATTATATGATTAATAAATCAATAGAAATTAAATAAATAGTTTATTAATATATTAAAGTGATAATATATTAATTAGAAACTATATTAATTAATTAGGAATTAATCTAGAATTAATTGGAATTAATTTGGTGATTAAATTAATTAATTAAAGGTGTAGGGACTAAAACTGTAATTATTCAATAGTTGAGTAAGTGACAGTTTGAGTGAGTGAAGTGGCCAGTGAAATATATATATGGAAATATATAAATTTCGATTTATATATATATATATATATATATATATATATATATATATATATATATATATATATATATATATATATATATATATATATATATATATATATATATATATATATATATATATATATATATAAAGGTTTATCTTAATTTGAATTCAAAAAGGCTTATCTCTTAAGGTTTATCTGGTCATCTGATGGAGGCTATAAATAGGGAGCCCCATAACCTCATAACCTGAGATTTTAATACCTATTCTCTCTAGAAATTTCGTTCTCCCCTCTAGCTCTTGGGTGTGACTTCATTTGAGGCAGTGCTGCTCAGCTTCTAAAAAATCCTAAAAGGTTAGTTTTTCTGATTTATTTCTTTTAGTTTATTTCTTCTGGCCTTTAGGAATTTATTATATGTTCAATTAGAAGAAAACATAGATCCTTATAGGTTGCATGTGAACTTAGGTTATTAGTTCATTGATTTGCATAAAACCCTTCAGTGGTATCAGAGCTTTTTGGCTGTTTTCTTGTTGAATTGCTATAATGTTTTTCCTAAATTTTAGGGTTTAAAGCTTATAAACCCTAATTATATTGAAATCGATTTAGGGTTAGAGTTTTGAAAACCCTAGCCCCTCCCCCTTATGATTTTCGAATTTTTGCTAGGGTTTAGAGGCTTTCTATTTTTGGTAACTTTAATTTGATTAATTAAATGGATAACCTTAAACCCATTATTTGAAATAGAAAATTAGGGGGTTTAAGATAGGTTTTAATTAATTTGATTAATTTGATAAAACCTATCTACATTTGAATTAATTTAATTAATTGGTAATTAAAAGATAATTCAAGGATTTAATTTAATTAGATTTAAATTGTTTTAAACTGGCGAAAAATTAAAAGATAAATCCCAAAATATTTTAAAAGGTTTAAAATATCAAAATTTAATTAATTTAATTAATGGTTTAATTAAAGGACAATTAAATCGATTTTAAAAGGTTTAATTTAATTTTAAATTTAATAGTTTAAATTCTAATAAATTAAAAGATAAACCAAAAACATTTTAAAAGGTTTAAAATTCATCTTATATATATTAAAATTAAAAGTTAATATTATATGTATAAGATTTAATGGTTAGTCAAATCAATAGTAGGCCTCATTCACGAAGCTGATCTATAAAGTGGGTATAAGGAGACTGCCTATAAAATGGCAGTCTAATGGGTGTCCACTCTCACCCACCGCTCGCCTGATCAGTGGAGAGTCGTTAGCCGAACGGGTTTGATAGGACCAACTTAATCTCATTAAAAGTATAATGTTATTAATGAAAGTACTAGAACATCTTTAAATCCCAAATCTAGTTACTTTAGGAAAAATGTGAATAGATGCTAACCCATGAAATTGCACATTACACTTTATGAAACATTAGTGGAGCATGTGTGGTTTACTGGCACACTAATAGGGGTTCATAAAGAGTGGTAATGGGTTTCTCATGATTTATCATTGTTGATGGGGCGCGTGTGGTTAACCGGCACATCAATTAGAGATGATAAACGACATTGAGAGCACCAAGTTAATTTGCATGGTTATTCACATCCCATTTGTGATCCTCGGCATCCCAGTCACAAACAGTGGAGCCCATCCGAGATTAAACATGCCATTAAAAAGTTAAATGAATCTCAACAGATCTAGGAATTTCATAGGATGGAATTGATAAATGTTTATCTACCTTAATGACCAGTATGTTGTGATTACGGCATCCCTCTTCACACCATAGTTGGGGCATTTTGGATCCTAGCCTTATTAAATAGCTAATTGGGTAATTATTTAAAAGGATCAATTAAACTAATAAATTCTGTTTATTTTATAGATGTCTAGTGTCAATTCTCCTCCTTCTCCTCCTTCACCCATTTCTGAAAGCATCAGAATGCACCTGCCAAATATGGAAAGGCTGACTGGCTTGAACTATATGGTATGGCTTTATAAATAAAGAATAGTTCTCTGTTATGCTGGCAAGCCATATCTGACTGAATGTCCGCCCCCCAAAGCATGACATCACACAGTAGCTTGTGATGAGCATGACTCCTTGATTGATAAGTTAAGGAAAGTTCGTTGCCTAATATTATTGATCATTGACCCCGAGTTCCGCAGGAAATTAGAATTCATGGGGTCAGATAAGTTAACACAGCTAGTTGTGGAAAAGTTCCATGAACTGGTTGAGAAAGGACAAACTAAGATCTTCAAAGAGTTTGAAGTGTGGAGGAAGTAGCACCAGTTCACATGTTCTCAAGCCTGAGAGACACATAGGTGAACTGTATAAATTTGGTCCCCTTTTGATCGGGAGTTAAAGCATTAGCTCGACTCGCTGATTCGTTCATCCTGATGTACAGGAAGGGAAACCAGATAAGACAATCGTGGACATGCATTCAATGTTGACTCTGTATGAGTCGTTCATAGAGAAGCATAGTTCCATTGATTCAGCTGCTTCGGGATTGAGTCCAATAATAGGACACATCAAGAAATGATCCAGATCGTCTGGACCGGTTCCTTGATGTTTCAAACTGGGAATCCAGAGGGTGGGACACAGTCACGGAAAGATTGGAAAAATGCTCCGAAGCCGAACAGTTTGGCAACTTAGGAATATCTTAAAACTCAGAACCCCTGATCCTTAATTCCTTGATACAGGATGTGTTTCTCACATTTGCTCTATATGCATGGACTCTGTAGGATGTGGGATGTTGTTCAGACTGGATCTGAAGCTCATATAGTTTTAGAGTTTAGTTAGATATTGAAATCATGGTATTAGCTTATTAGATGCATATGACATTGTCTATTATATAATACATTGTTCAAGGATTTTGTTTTAATAAAATTGTCAATTTTCTTTTAACACATGTTGTTTGAAATATCCTTGAAATGTTGTATGATTGTGTTGAATGCATGATTATTAATAACTTGAATATTGATATATCCAAAGTGTTTGGATTTAGGAATTGTGTCCCTTATGATTGTTAAGACAAATGTTGTAAGAATCAATTCAACCAAAGGTCCAGTTGGACAGGACTTTGGAATCATTTGACTTAGAGTCTCATGATGAGTTGAGTTCTTAATGTGTCAAGAAATAAATCACCCAAAGATCCAGTTGGACAGGACTTTGGAATCATTTGACTTAAAGTCAGATGATGATTAAGTTCTTTATTAAGCGCATATGGCAAGAAATGAATCACCCAAAGATCCAGAGGATAGGATTTTGGAATCAGTTGACTTAGAGTCAACCGAAGATTGCAAATCTTGAACAGAATTAACAAAGTCATAAGTTTACATAGATATGTAAAAGGCATTGAGATTAGGAGCAACGGACACATCAGTTGCTGTGTATTGCTCGAATCTTCAAACAAAAGACAATTGTTTGTACTTCACGATATTTGTCATTCGATATGACGAATATGGCTTCGCTTATCAGAATAAGAAATTGAATTGAAACCTTAAACAGTTCAAGGACTTCAAAGGAAGTACAAGATCCGCAGAACCTGAGTGACAACATAAACTGGGAAAATGTTTCACAGCTCATTCTCTTCCAAGAACATTAATAAGTTATAATGTGTCTTAGGGAAGATGATGGAGCATTGGTCGAAACAGTTCGATCCTCGATGTATGAGATACATTGTCAATTAGTTTCCAATAAATTGAATTCTAAACCAGTCAGACCATATTCCGACCACATTCTAGACTAAGTAGGCTTTGGAGACACTGCTGAAATGTGAAGCTAGGATTATCCCACTTGCACATAGAGAGTCCAGGGTCTTGTAGTGTTCGTCTGAACCTCATGACTAGCCTGAACCTGATCAGCAATGTCGTTTCACTAGCTATCCCGCTGTAACTGTAAAAGAATAGCTCTTTTAGAAAGAACTCATGTTCTAAGGAAACAGTGGGAGTTGGGACAGTCCTGAATGAGTTCAGGATTAGCCAAGTGAAAAAAACCTTTAGTCATCACTAGGCTTGGAACAGAAATCAGATTTCTGTTCTACAACTGACATAATCTCCTCTTGACCAGTAGTATTAATCACCATCATAAGTAGTTATGATTAGGGTGACATACCGATTGGTGGTAAACACTATAGTTGGTACGGATTTATAATCCGACTACTTGGAAGCATTGGTGAGCCCGGTTGCTGCCAAACAAGAGAACCTTAGGGCGAGATACAGTCCATATGGCATTCTGATTGATTTTACACCTGGTCTAAAAACCAGTGGGAGTAAATGAATCATCAAAAGAATACAGCATGGACAGAAGCGTACCTTCAGAACATCTGATTGAGTGAGACGATACTCAGAGTCAAGTAATTGGCTCCGAGAGGAGCACTCTCAATAGAAGATGAAATCCGAAAGGATACTGCATATTGTAAGTCTGTAGTGGAGCGCGTGTGGATCACCGGCACACTAATGGGGGCTCACAAAGAATATGCCAGTATAAAGGTACATGGGCCCGGGATTTCCCCAAGGGCATCTCGCAAGAAAGGATATTCAGATTCTCGAAATATGCCAAAGGATTGGATTTGGGGAATGTGCTGAAAGATTTCCATTAAGATATCAGAAAGGGTTTGGATTCTCAAATTGTGCCAAAAGTTTTGGATTCTGTGAATAGTCCATAACCGTGTCAAAGCTAGTGGGAGTATCGTTGTTATCTACTATCTCCATATGTGAGTTACATACTATTTCTAGGAAACGTCTCCTTTCATTACAAAGTGTAATGACTTGGTGTTAAGAGACGGATCGCTGTGAAAGACTTAATAGAGATACGACATACTCAAGTGGTTGTAAACATTTATAAGATAGATCGAAAACTCTGCCAAGATGATCTTGATGAGATTCAAGATTCATAGCACCAGGAAACGATTTTCCTATCATTGCAAAGTGTGATGACATGGCATGAAAGAAATAAAGAAGGTGCAACATACTCATGTAATTCACAGTCATCTATTGGAAAGATGAAATCGCCAGCATAGACCTAGCCATTGTAAGCATTATCTTGATAAGATTCAAGATGCACGAGAAAAGTCTCCGAAAGGAAAATAGTTTTTCGAAAATCATGACACAAGGATTATAAATAATCCTTGGATTCCGAAAGGGTTTGGAATAGGATTAGATCGGGTTCCACAAGTTTTGGATCGATCATAAAGTCATGAACATGTCCTGATAACTTAATGCTTAGGGCATAGTAAGTTGGATTCAGGACATTGCCTGGCTGGGAATACTGGATGGATTGGTTGAACTCAAGTGAGAATTCATTAGGAAATGATTAGGGTGAAAGTGATAGTATTAATATGAAAGATTTTTCAAAGTGGTAATTATTAACATCAGGACATGATGTTAAAGGACTTCATGGTTAAAGAGTCTCGTTGGTATTCTGATGGAGCACGTGTGGTTCACCGGCACATCATAATACCTCGAAATAGTCTTAGGGTGCAGTCAAGTAGACTAAAGACCCCAGAACCATAGGAAGTCACAGTACACATTACCAGAATGGAGTTAGAAGAGAAATTGACAGGATAACTTATTGAGATGTTATCGGATGAGCATCCGATTGGATCATCTGCAATAAAGTGTATAAGTATAAGATACTTTGGATACATAGAAAGAGTGTAAGGTTCATAAAGACATAGCTGTAAAATTAGAATTGAAAGTTTAAAAGAAATCTTGAAGCCGATAATAGTTTATGACAAGGTCCGACTTGGTGATTACCTTGTGGAGACTTGGTAATAAGCAGGAGTAGCTGCCAGTAAGATTTTTATGTTTCGGTTTCGCATGTTTACTTCCCGAATAATTTAATTATTCAGAAAGGTCCACAGTCGCTCATACTTTGGGAAGTAAGTGTTGAATCAAGACTATCATGAATTAGTTTGTAGACTGTCTAAGGAGTTAGACATAGCAATAGGATTGCTACAACATTCATGAGTACTTAGAAATAGAGATTTGAGTATTGGATAAACCCACACTCAACAGATTGCTTCATGGATTATATCACAAGCAATGTTGAGACGATAATATCTTATGATCTTGAAGTGGAGAGATATGAGTTATAATTTACAAGGCAATTGTTCATTGATAATACGAAAACGCATCGATAACTCGATGTTATAAAACGTGTTGTTGTGAATGATTTGTCTGGTAAAAGATATAAGCATATAAGTCGAAGCTTATTCGTTCCTTAACCCTGATGGGTAACAGATATTTGTAGGCCTCTCGATGATTTTGAAGTTGACTAAAGTGCTGGCCAGCCTGGACTAAATTGATGTGTTCAATTAGAAGTTCTAAAGTCATAAGCAGAATCGGAAATCGGGAAACAGAGTATCGGACCGAGATTGATCTCAATCCATGTCTCGTGTCTGAAAATATCTTGTTGGACGAAGGATCATATGATCACTTATCTATGGACAGAACTGACTGGGTCAGAGTTCGGCAGCAATTTCTAGGAAGCTACAATTTGCTGATTAATTAGATGTTAAATTAGTAATTATAGTCATAGACTTATCCAAGTAGGAGACTGTTGGATTAGGTGTCTAAGCCATGACTAATAATTAGTATTTATCTAATTAATAGTGGCATAGTCCATTTGGGTTGCCCTCATAGCAGGAGGTTTGATTGAAAGTTCGGTAGAGAGAAAGATTGATTTATTATATGATTAATAAATCAATAGAAATTAAATAAATAGTTTATTAATATATTAAAGTGATAATATATTAATTAGAAACTATATTAATTAATTAGGAATTAATCTAGAATTAATTGGAATTAATTTGGTGATTAAATTAATTAATTAAAGGTGCAGGGACTAAAACTGTAATTATTCAATAGTTGAGTAAGTGACAGTTTGAGTGAATGAAGTGCCCAGCGAAATATATATATGGAAATATATAAATTTCTATATATATATATATATATATATATATATATATATATATATATATATATATATATATATATATATATATATATATATATATATATATATATATATAAGAGATAATTATAATTTGAATTATTAAGATAAATGTTTATCTTAATTTGAATTCAAAAAGGCTTATCTCTTAAGGTTTATCTGGTCATCTGATGGAGGCTATAAATAAGGAGCCCCATAACCTCATAACCTGCGATTTTAATACCTATTCTCTCTAGAAAATTCGTTCTCCCCTCTAGCTCTTGGGTGTGACTTCATTTGAGGCAGGACAATTGTGCTGCTCAGCTTCCAAGAAATCCTAAAATGTTAGTTTTTCTGATTTATTTCTTTTAGTTTATTTCTTCCAGCCTTTAGGAATTTATTATATGTTCAATTAGAAGAAAACATAGATCCTTATAGGTTGCATGTGAACTTAAGTTATTAGTTCATTGATTTGCATAAAACCCTTCAAGTAGATATACCCGTATCTACTATAATCGTCAGTGAAGGTCACATAGAACCGTGTGCCATCTTTTGTGGTTGATCTGAAGGGACCACACACATCTGTGTGTATGATGTCCAACAGACCTTCACCTCTTTCAAAGGACCCTTTGAATGGTGGCTTAGTCATCTTGCCCAAAATACAAGATTCGCATACATCATCCGATTTTAAGTCGAATGATTCCAACACTCTATCCTTTTGGAGTTGGGTGATGCGTTTCTTGTTAATGTGCCCAAGACGACAGTGCCACAAGCACGCCTTTTCTATGCCACTAGAAGAATCAATATGATTTACACTATGTCCTAAATTGTCAACACATTGTACCGTTTCATACACACCATCACAAGGTAAAGCAGTAAAAATAGAAACACCATTTTGAAAAACAAAAATAGAACCATTTATATTATCAAAAGAAAATTGGAAACCTTGTCTGAACAATACATGAAAGGAAATAATATTTCTTGCCATTTCTGGCGAATAGCAACAATTTAAAAGATCTAAACTAACACCACTACTAAGCACTAAACTATAGATTCCGATCTTGGTGACAGACGACGATCTCTTGTTTCCCATGATCAGGTTCAATCTACCATGCTCCACCTCCCTGCTTTCCTTTAGGCCCTGCAAATCAGAACAAATATGAAAACCACATCTTGTATCAAGGAACCAAGAACTGGAAGATGGTGAGTTTTTAGAAATAGTGTATATACCTGCTGAAGATGGCTTCACTTTGCCATCTTTCAAGTCTTGCAAGTATCTCGGTCAGCTTCTGGATGAACCAACATGTACCTTTTCCCTCCAATTCTGATTGGGAGGGCCCTTTCTCTTCTTCCCCTTTCCACCACCAATTGCCAAGACGGGCTGGCTAACCGAGGGCATACTTTTACCCTTCATCCCGTCTTCAGCAGTACGCAGCATGCGATGCAGTTCAGCCAAGGTGGCTTGATTGTTGTTCAAATGATACGCCAGCGTGAACTGGTCATAAGAACTCGGTAGAGAATTTAGCACTATATCTACAGCTAAATCCTCGTGAACTGGCATCTCAAGCTTTCTAAGCATCTCCACATATCCTTGAATCCTCTGCACGTGGTTGCAGATGGACTCTCCATCCCTCGGCTTCCCATTGGTGAAGGCTTTGACCACCTCACGCCTCTCGATGCGCTCCTGCTTGCGGAACTTTTCCGCGAGCTCTTTGTGCATCTCATAGGGCCAGTAGTCTTCATAAATTCTCTGCAATTCTGGGTTCATAGTAGCTATCATG
Source organism: Cichorium intybus (assembly GCA_023525715.1). NCBI lineage: Eukaryota > Viridiplantae > Streptophyta > Magnoliopsida > Asterales > Asteraceae > Cichorium > Cichorium intybus. Next base: position 23,213,281 of record CM042015.1, read on the forward strand.
ATGCAAGCCACTTTGGTTGCATCATCAGAATGTTTTGTGTATTGGGCGAGTTCTTTAGGAGTAGCAGTATCGGGATCAATTTCAACAAGCTCGGTTTCTAGAACATACTCTTTATGTTCAAACCTTAGCGCCATCTTGATGTTACGGATCTAGTCATTGTAGTTGGTACCGTCCAACGTAACTTTGGAGCATAATGACAAGATGGATGTAACATTGGAGTTAGAGTGGGGGGCGGATTGATCAGCAGAAGACATCTATAAAAGAAGATAGTTTTAATTAGATACATATAATAATCCTTATAATAACCCAATAATAATTATAAGGCTAGGAACCTACAATAACAATTTACAATCTCGAAGAGGGATTCCGTAATCAATATTGTAAATTTTATAAGGTAGGCGAATGACGATTCAGCCAATTCCACCGCGGAAAGATAATCTTATTAAAATGGAATTCCTAGTTTCTTTTGAGATTTATTGAACTGTTCAATAGCATGTTTAATCTCGGATGTGCCCCACTGTTTGTGACTGGATACTGAGGATCACAAACTGGGTGTGAATAACCATGCAAATTTGCTTGGTACTATCGGGGTCAGTTGTCATCTCAAATTGATGTGCCGGTAAACCACACACGCTCCATCAACAATAACAACACCCGAGAAACCCATTGCAACTCTTTATGAACCCCAATTGGCGTGCCGGTAAACCACACACGCTCCACCAATGTTTCATAAAGTGCAATGTGCAATTTCATGGGTTAACACCAATTCACATTTTTCCTAAAGTAACTAGATTGGGATTTTATTTAAATCGTTCTAGTACTTTGAATAATATCATTACACTTTTAATGAGATTAGGCGGTCCTATCAAACCCGTTCGGCTAACGACCCTCCACTGATCAGGCGAGCGGTGGGTGAGATTGTTCACCCATTAGACCGCCATTTTATAGGCAATCTCCTTATACCCACTTTATAGACCAGCTTCATGAATGAGGCCTACTATTAATTTGACTAACCATTAAATTGTGGGAAAATAATCCAATTATATATGTCCTTGGACCATTTATGTAATTACTTAAGTTCACAATGTATTATTACTAGTTATACCTTAAGTTTTGCCTAAATGACTAATTAGGTCCCATATTTATGTCTTACATTAATTGATGGGATTAATTGTAATAACAAAGACATGAGGGGCCTAATATGGATTTCCCAAGAGATGCATTATACATATACGCGATCATCCGATCAGATTGAAAATATAAGAACACGCTTCTTCATCGTTCTACATCTTTCTCTCAATAACAACACCCTAACAATCTTAATTGATCGCCTAATCTTCTCCATCATAAGAGTGCATCATCTTGGCGAATCATTGATCATAAGGCACCGAAGATCATTGCATTAACATCATTCTCCATCGGGTAAGTTCCTATCTTGATCATCATTCTATCCATATGAAATTGTATTGAATTGATTGAGAAATTGTTCGATGTGGCCAATAATTCTCAACATGTGGTATCAGAGCCACGTTAATTCTCAATTTGTTCGATCAATTTCATGAAACCTAATTTCGGATTTTAATTTTATCTGCCCTATATATGTCTGATACGTTCTTGGTCAAGGGATAGAAACAATGTGCATCGATTAATAATTGCTAGCCGACTAAAAAATATGAAAATCAATCTCAATGATTTTGTACGCAACTTTATTGATGCAATTAGAAATTCTGTGTATGTGCATGCGATGTTATTTTATATGAACCCTAACATCAAAAGAATAAAATTCTATTTAAAATTAGTAGCGATTTTATCATAAATTGGGACATTGTTTTGAAAAAAAAAAAATAATAAAAAACAAATGAGATTGCCGACTAAAATTGCTCACTTTATTGCCGAATGCCGATTAAAAATTGCCGATGGTGGATGTTTTGGATTCAATAAATTATAATCAGATGATACGAGTTTCAATACCTTTAATCGACTTTGGAAAATCATTGAAAAAACAGTCCAAATTAATTGTTTCTATGGAAACGGTGATTATTGTATACATGGATACAACAGAGAAGTTTTGGGTATTGAAAATTAATTCATCATGTTCATTGGCTTTTGTTTGATTAAAGTTCGATAAGGATTTATAAGTCGGCAATTATTGGGTTATCTAAATTTATTTATGTAAAAGGTTTTAATAATTTATTAATGTGCATGCGAGAATGAGATATGGAAAACTGAGTGGTTTCAAAATTTGTTGATGGTATTTTCTAAGGCATGATCGTAATTAGAAAACACTTAGCACTGTGTTTACTTTTCTGTCGTACTGAACATACAGTGCCACACTAAATTTTTGATGAATTACTAATTGGTTTAAGCCATCAGTTTTGACTGCCCACTAATTTGTCTAGAAGACCAATTAAATAAAAGGTCAATTGTTTGTGTGTATAGTGTAATTTGACATGGAAGAGTCACCGACTCTTTTGTTGAATGAAATTTCAACGTTGCATAAATAGCAATGTATTTGGAATTTTATTTCATCTTCCATGTTAATTAATATGAAGGATTTAAGAACTCAAATCCATAAATATTAAAACATTTTTTTTAATATTGAAATTCATAAATTGGGATATATGATCAATTTAATATTAAAATCATCCCAAGTTCAATTTTAAGATGACAACATATTCTATAAGTAATTTTAATATCCATTTGGAAATAAGTTTAAAGGCATCAGAATTAGTAGATAAGTGGTTACCTAACATGTTGATCTTAAGTTGGTGGACCAAAGAAAGGCTACTTGAGTTTAACATTTGGGTTTATTAAACATCACATTATGATATTGTACGAGTTGTTATCCAATGAACCCAACGGCTAATTAGATAATAACTCATACAATGAACTACAGCATAATTTGCATATATATCACACTTGTGCCCAACGGTGACGTGTAGTATCTGTGTAGCATAATATAACTTAAGGATGCCTTAAACATTTGGTTGTTAGTCACAACCAATGAAGTAAAAGCATCATCGCGTGGTATTACATTTCTGCCCAAAGGTGTTATGTAACGCTATTGCGGCATAATTTAATTCTTAGAAAGTTACGATGTTCAATAATTAGCAATAGCCAACGCGAAGCTAATTGTTGGACGTTTTAACTATTTTGCCTATTACTTTGGTGTTGGTAATAGGTCTAATGAATTCACTCATGAGCCTTACATAACGAGTATGTCCTGAACTAATTCCCTAATACCTTAGCTTAAAACTCATTTTAATGCCTACCATAACATAATACCAATTAATTGTCCGGTATTGTATACTATCAACTGGTATGAACAAATTTGCAATATGGTAATTTGCTAAGTTTTAGTTTATTTCATTCTAACATTTCTCTTAGTGTGGTTTGATCTTTTAATGACCCACCATAATACACAAAATGAGAAATTGAAATAAATTAACTCTTTATCATGTGAATACGATATATAAAGAAACAAACGTCATAATAAGGATAAAAACAAAATAGTCTCTATATAGATGGTACGAGTACTAACTTATTTCAAGGAAGTGAAATTCACATTTGGCTATTAGAAAATGTCTTGAAAATAGACTACCTGGAGGCTAAGGAAATAAGCTTTTGAAAAAGGGACATAAAACTAAATTTCGTGCTAATACATGGTTAATGAATTTTCATCTATGATAAGCATTTCCATTTTATTATGAGGTTTCCATATATTTCGGAATCTTGATATGTATCTAAAATTAAATGGTGATATTTTGTCATCTACTATTAGATACAATAAGATTATTATCGATTGAATATTCCGAATTCTAACAATGGTTATTTAAGGGGGACACTTCTATATGAATAGATAACCAAATTATGGAATCTCTATTATTATAAAGTTTCCTTTATAATGCAAATTAATATTTGGAGAAAAAAATTATACATAGACTTCATTTATGATATGATGTGACTATCATCAATAAAACCTTTTGGGTGTTACGATGTCTAGCCGAAGTTATAAACATATTATCTATCATCAATAGATACCTAACTAAATGACCATAAACTATTTTTTTATTATATATTCAGAACATTCACTGTGATATCAAAAATTAATTATCTAGTTTTCATTCCAGTATAATTAAGATAAGATGTGGCTACTTCTTAAGAAGCCAAACATCGGTGGGAGTGACTAAAATAATAATTCTCAAAGTCAAGAGGTTCGTAAAGGCACACTTAAAACTAAATGTTCCTATTTTGACTAACGTGCCACTTAAAGACTTAAATATATAATTAATACCTCATAATGATAAATGAAACAAGGTTGGAGGGAAATAAAATATCACATTAATTTTCCCACCTAAGAGTTTGATATTGAAACTCAATAAACTTAATAGATGTTAACTAGGTTAAGACAATCTAGGTGTTATTTCCTTTAAAATTTTGAATAAGAGTGATTCTTATTTTGGAAAATGTATTCATGATATAAATAAAGAAAGAGAATTTCCCATAAATGACAGTCACTCTTGTTGTAGCTCTTAGTATTTAGAGCGAAATCAAATATCATCTCGTCAATGGTATCTAAATTAGATGAAGTTATGAGTACAACAATTCTATCATAAATTCGGTAGACTAATATACCTGAAGTTCAGTGGGAGGAATTAATGATACTTGCAATAATACTCCTCCCACGCACACTGATAATTATAGTGGTTCTTGGTATTAATGGGAAGTTAAAGTTTGGATATACTCCTATGCTATCAATAAGGCCAATTTTATGGAGGAGTCATAATGATAACTGACGACAACTTCAACAATAATGACGAAAAATGCTGCAGCACATTATAAGATGCGTAATATAATGTTGTTAAGATAATCAATTAAATGACTCATAACTGAAAACTCTACTTAAAGGCTATTAAGAAATGAATGTGATAACTACACCGTCTTACGTCTTTCGAACATTAATAGTTCGAGTGAAAATGAGTTTTGTGTCGATACGTAATGATTAAGTAAAAGGGAATTTTGGAGGAATAAAGTGTTTGTATCGGACACATGAATTTCTAACATATGCTAGTGGATCCATTTACATCAAGCCTTCAACCAAAATGTCGTCCTAATTGGTTTAAGAGAAGAGCTTATATAAAATTATATATAGCATAATGTTTTCATCACGAGTTTCGATGATTAAGATTCTCCCTAAAATGTGTTCCCATAATGATTAGTTTGTCTATTATTATTTTGTGCAAACTAAGTTATTTTATAGACAAACGAAAAATCCATAAGTTAAATGTCATTTTTGCTTTATTTAATCCTTATGCTCCTTAAGAAGTATCAAAGTATAATTTATGGGGGTCCCGAGTCAAAATGACTTGTCAGGCTGTATCTATTTGCTTTGATATAATTATGGGGTTTTTCGATGAAGCCAATTCCACCGCGGAAAGATAATCTTATTAAAATGGAATTCCTAGTTTCTTTTGAGATTTATTGAACTGTTCAATAGCATGCTTAATCTCGGATGTGCCCCACTGTTTGTGACTTGGATACTGAGGATCACAAACTGGGTGTGAATAACCATGCAAATTTGCTTGGTACTATCGGGGTCAGTTGTCATCTCAAATTGATGTGCCGGTAAACCACACACGCTCCATCAACAATAACAACACCCGAGAAACCCATTGCAACTCTTTATGAACCCCAATTGGCGTGCCGGTAAACCACACACGCTCCACCAATGTTTCATAAAGTGCAATGTGCAATTTCATGGGTTAGCACCAATTCACATTTTTCCTAAAGTAACTAGATTGGGATTTTATTTAAATCGTTCTAGTACTTTGAATAATATCATTACACTTTTAATGAGATTAGGCGGTCCTATCAAACCCGTTCGGCTAACGACCCTCCACTGATCAGGCGAGCGGTGGGTGAGAGTGTTCACCCATTAGACCGCCATTTTATAGGCAGTCTCCTTATACCCACTTTATAGACCAGCTTCATGAATGAGGCCTACTATTAATTTGACTAACCATTAAATTGTTGGAAAATAATCCAATTATATATGTCTTTGGATCATTTATGTAATTACTTAAGTTCACAAGGTATTATTACTAGTTATACCTTAAGTTTTGCCTAAATGACTAATTAGGTCCCATATTTATGTCTTACATTAATTGATGGGATTAATTGTAATAACAAAGACATGAGGGGCCTAATATGGATTTCCCAATAAATGCATTATACATATACGTGATCATCCGATCAGATTGAAAATATAAGAACACACTTCTTTATCGTTCTACATCTTTCTCTCAATAACAACACCCTAACAATCTTAATTGATCGCCTAATCTTCTCCATCATAAGAGTGCATCATCTTGGTGAATCATTGATCATAAGGCACCGAAGATCATTGCATTAACATCATTCTCCATCGGGTAAGTTCCTATCTTGATCATCATTCTATCCATATGAAATTGTATTGAATTGATTGAGAAATCGTTCGATGTGGCCAATAAATCTTATACATATAATATTAACTTTTAATTATAATATATATAAGATAAATTTTAAACCTTTTAAAATTGTTTTTGGTTTTTCTTTTAATTTATTGGAATTTAAACTATTAAATTTAAAATTAAATTAAACCTTTAAAAACTCGATTTAATTATCTTTTAATTAACCAATTAATTAAATTAATTAAATTTGATATTTTAAACCTTTTAAAATATTTTAGGATTTATCTTTTAATTTTTCGCCAATATAAAACAATTAAATTAAATCATTGAATTATCTTTGAATTACCAATTAATTAAATTAATTCAAATATAGATAGGTTTTACAAAATTAATCAAATTAATTTAAAACTATCTTAAACCCCCTAATTTTCGATTTCAAATAATGGGTTTAAGGTTATCCATTTAATTAATCAAATTAAAGTTACCAAAAATAGAAAGCCTTTTAAAAAACCCTAAAAGAAATCGCCAACTAGGAGGGGAGGGGCTAGGGTTTTCAAAACCCTAACCCTAATTTCGAATTGGCCCCAGTAGGGTTTAGAAGCTATAAACCCTAATTTTTTTTAGGATAACAATTATAGCAATTTAACAAGAAAACAACCAAAATGTTCTGATACCACTGAAAGGTTTTCTGCAACTATGAACTAAAATAACCTAAGTTCACATGCAACCTATGAGGATCTAAGTTTTCTTCTAATTAAACATATAACAAATCCTAAAGGCCCAGAAAAAATAAACTAAAAGAAAGGAATCAGAAAAACCAACCTTTTAGCGAATCTTGGAAACGAAGCAATAAAAATATCTTGCCTTAAATGCAGTCACACCCAGGGAACAGGAGGCTCACGAAATCTTCAGAGAGAGAGAGAGAGTATTAAAATAGCAGGTTATGGGGTACTGGGGCTCCTTATTTATAGCCTCCAGCAGATGACCAGATAAACCTTAAGAGATAAGCCTTTTTGAATTCAAATTAAGATAAACCTTTATCTTAATTATTCAAACTATAATTATCTCTTTTATATATATATATATATATATATATATATATATATATATATATATATATATATATATATATATAGATATATAGATTTCGAAATCTATATATTACTATATATAAATTTCGCTCGCCACTCACTCACTTAAACTGCCACTTACTCAACTATTGAATAATTACAGTTTTAGTCCCTGCACCTTTAATTAATTAATTTAATCACCAAATTAATTCCAATTAATTCCAGATTAATTTATAATTAATTAATATAGTTTCTAATTAATATATTATCACTTTAATATATTAATAAACAATATATTTAATTTCTATTGATTTATTAATCAGATAATAAATCAATCTTTCTCTCTACCGAACTTTCTACCAAACCTCCTGCTATGAGGGCAACCCAAATGGACTATGCTACTATTAATTAGGTAAATACTAATTATTAGTCATGGCTTAGACACCTAATCCAACACTTATTGCATCAAGGATTACCTTTACGGGGTCATGATAAAAGTGAAGACTCGATTGATAAAGGTAACTTTCTTGAACTTCTTCAATTCTATTCTGATCGAAATGATAAAGTAGGTTGTGTTGTTTTAAAGAACGCTCCGAAAAATTCACAAATGAAAAGTAGTTCTATTAAAAAAGAATATTACATGCTGCTGAAAAGGAAACTATTAAAGCTAACATGAAAGAAATTGGAGATGAGTTTTTTGCTATTTTAGTAGACGAGTCATGTGACGTGTCTTGTAAAGAGCAAATGACATTGGTTTTGCGGTTTTTGAATAGTCAGGGGGTTGTTACTGAGAGATTTATTGGCATAAAACATGCCAGTGACACTTCATCATTGTCACTTAAGAAGACAATTGATTCATTTTTGTAAGAATGTTGATTGAGTCCAAACAGGATCCAAGGACAAGGTTATGATGGAGCTAGTAACATGAGAGGTGCATTTAATGGCTTGAAGACCTTGATTATGAAAGAAGTAGAATCTGCATATTATATTCATTGTTTCGCTCATCAAGTACAATTAGCACTTGTGTTTGTTGCAAAGAACCACCCTGATATTAATGACTTTTTTGAGCTGGTTTCTCGTTTGTTAAACATGATTGGATCTTCTTATAAACGTCGAGACAAGTTAAGAGAAAAACAATCAACAAAAGTGGTGGAAGCCTTAGCTGCATGTTTCTTTTATGTTAAATTTAGGTGACATCGAAAGTGGTACATGTTTGAATCAAAAAGTTGGTATCAAACGACCTGGTGATACTCCTTGGGGTTTGCATTATGGTTCACTCCTAAACATTAAGAGAATATATTCTTCAATTTATGAAGTACTTGAAGACATTGTAGAAGATAGCAACTGCCAAGATCATACAGCAGAAGCACGTCGTCTTTTGTAGTCGTTACGAACATTTGATTTTATATTTTGCCTACACTTGATGGTCGATATCTTAGGGTTCACAAATGATTTGAACACCACATTACAAAAGAACGACCAAGATATTGTGAATGTCATGCATCAAGTGTGGTCCTTTAAGGAAAGACTTAATGAAATTAGGAATGAAGGATGTGACCACTTTTAAAAGATGTTACTCTGTTATATGAAAAATGTGATATTGAAATTTTAAGTATGGAATATCCCTATTACAATGGAATAAGTTATCGCAAAGATCCACAAGTTAGCAACTACAAGTTTATTTATTATTCACAAATTTCCTAATTAACTATTAACAAGTTTTTCTATTTTGTAGGTTAATTTCTTACACCACTGCAAAGTTGATGTATTTGTTGCGGTCATAGATATGCAATCCAAGAGCTTAAATCGCTTTAACGAAGTAAACACGACATTACTTGTTTCGATGGTTTCTTTATGTCCAAGTTAGTCTTTTCAAGCATTTGATGTGGAGGCATTCCTCAAAATGGCTAAATTTTATTCTAACGAGTTCCCAGAACATGACCTTGGAGCACTTAGAGCAAGTCTTCAAAATTATATTGTGGATATACGTAGAGATGAAATGTTTAATAACTTGAAGGGAATTGGAAACTTGGCAAAGATGATGGTGGAAACAAACAAGCATACTATATATCCAATGATATATATTTTCCTAATTAGCATTGATTTTACCCGTTGCAACATCAGCTGTGGAACGAACATTTTCAGCGATGAAATTGATAAATAATGATTTGCGCAATAAGATGAGTAATCAATTTATGAATGATTGTCTATTGTCATCTATTGAGAAAGACATATTAGATAGTATTAGCAATGATGCACTTATTGATTATTTGTAAAATATGAGAATTCGCCGTGAACAATTATAAGACATCTACTGGTACATTTTAAATTATGTTTGATCTTTGGTATTAAAGTTAGTATTATATTTTTCTTGGATGACATCGTTGACAACTCAACCCGATAAAAAAACAAATTTTAACTCGTTATTTTTTTCCTCCATTTGAATTGGACACCCGTGAGTTTTCATCATAGATTCTCTACCCAAGAACCATATCATATTTAAACAAATAATTTACAAGTATCAAGGGAAAGAAACTAGACCTTGCATATGAAGTGGAACTCCACATGCTTCTATTTCCCCTCTACAGAAAAGATGCCAAAAACCAAAATTTGACGCCTATAAAAGCATAAAGATCACTTTATGAATATGTATCAAACAAAAAAAATTATAAACATGGTTGAGCGACCGACGATTTGCGGGCTCATAAGGCAAATCGAAAGGCGGTAATTATTTCTAAAACCAAAAATCTTTAGAACTCGGAAACCCTGGAATTTGACCTCTGAGAGAGAGAGAGAGAGAGAGAGAGAGAGAGAGAGAGAGAGAGAGAGAGAGAGAGAGAGAGAGAGAGAGAGAGAGAGAGAGAGAGAGAGAACCTTTCTTCTTTTTTCAATACTCAGTATTTGATGATATTTATATTTCTTATACTAGATAGAGAACTAAAAAGGTGGAAAGAAAATCATGTTTTTTTTTCATTTATTCAGTTCTCGATGTTAAACCAACCAAATAATTAAATACAATCAAGAGTAAATTACAGATACAGTCCCTGAGGTATACCAAAACTAACAGAGAGAACCTAATTATTCGATTTTCACTATATGGGTCACTAAAGTTTGCAAAATCTTACAAATCGGTCCCTGGTCCATATAAAAAGACTTCTTTTACCCTTTTTATTTTCTTTTTTCTTTTTCTTTTTACCCTTTTGTTTTTTAATAAATAGAAAATAAAAAATCACGCCACCCACCCCACCCCACCCCACGTCTCTCTCTCTCTCTCTCTCTCTCTCTCTCTCTCTCTCTCTCTCTCCTAGCTACAAAAAGCCCACACTTCTTCCCCCTTCTCCCTCGTTTTAGAGAGAGAAATTCTAGAGAGAGAGAATGCGGTTCTGAAATCTCTTCTAACTCAGGTATAATTTATTTTGTTTAAAATTCTTCCCAATTGTTCGATTCTACATAATTACTGTATGAAAATCAGAATTCGATTCGTTTTAGTTGACAATTGTAAGTGTTTTTCTATGGCTTGCAGTAGAAGTTGGTGCATTTATTGTTTTTGTTGTTTATTATATATTGATTCAGCTCTGATTGATGCTGTTTATAAATACAAGTAATACCTTTTTGAGCAAACACATATATGTGTCATGTTTGTGGGTTGGTAGAGACAGAAACAGAGGTGATTAGAACTGCGAATTGGGGACAATAAGTAGAAACCAATCGAAACTGGAAAATTAGGGGGAAAATTAAATATGATGGAAAGCATTGTGTTCATATAGTCAGAATTTCAGTTGCAGATTTTTTTTTCTAATTATAAAGTTATACGAGGTCTTAATTACTGACTTGTTAGTCTTTTCATATGATTTCGTCGTACATCCATTGGGTTCTTGGGTTTTGCTTTGAACGGAGAAGAAATCGGAGGTTAATCGGTGAAGAAGTAGGAAAGAAAATGACGAAACAGAAAGTGGTGGTTGCAGAAGCGAAATCGGCAATGGATATGGCGATTGCGGATGTGACAAAGGCGTTGTTCACGGCGGAGTTGAAGAAGCCGCCGTTGATGCCGGGTGGGTATATCACGATATCGAAGAAGAAACTGCTATAGATCTTTGAGATAAACGGTGGGACGAGGATTAACAAAGGTCTACAATAATGGACTTATATGAGGTGCCCACGAATCCCATCAGACCTTTGTTATAGTTACAGAGGCTTGAATGATGCCCTATTTTCTAGGAATGTTTGCTCAGAGAGAGAGAGAGAGAGAGAGAGAGAGAGAGAGAGAGAGAGAGAGAGAGAGAGAGAGAGAGAGAGAGAGAGAGAGAGAGAGAGAGAGAGAGAGAGAGAGAGAGACGTGGGGTGGGGGTGGGGTGGGTGGGGTGATTTTTTGTTTTCTATTTATTAAAAAAACAAAAAGGTAAAAAGAAAAAGAAAAAAAATGAAAAGGGCAAAAAAGTCTTTTTATATGGACCAGGGACCGATTTGTAGGATTTTGCAAACCTTAGTGACTCATATAGTGAAAATCGAATATTTGAGTTCTCTCTGTTAGTTTTGGTATACCTCAGGGACTGTATCTGTAATTTACTCTACAATCAATCTCATTTCTCTCGGTACATTTTACCACATGCATCCAGAAACTTTTCTTTTCAATTTCTCAACAATCGACTCTTATACCACTGAGTTTATCATCAGAGTATATATAACTGATATGTTTCATGTACTATCGACCAAGATCGATCCTATTATATATCCAGACTTTATTGGAGATCCAACTTTTTAGCAATAAATTAAGCTACATTGTAAAAAAAAAAAAAAAAAAAAAAGATCACGGGGAATCATATGAATATATTGAACAAAATATATAAACAATAAAAAACAAATATGTAAGTATAGGTAACAAACAACAAAGAGAAACAACAAGATAGCCAAATCCTAGATAAGATCATCTAATACAGTAATACTCCACTATAAATAGATAACTGAAATATATTACTCCACTAACTTGTACTTTCCACTATTTTGAAGTTGAAAACTCTATTTTGAGTTAGTTTTATGATGGGACTTGGGAGAGATTTTCAAGATTTCTCTCGATTGTACTATAAGTGCATGTGATAGTCACGTGTTTAGTAAGAGCTGAACATGCGTTCAAAAGCGTCCGTTTATTTGTGACCCACAACCAAATGCTGTCTTATTCCACCTATGGAGCGACAAAACCCTAATCACTGTGGCGGTGGTGGTGGCCGGACGTATTGTGTGACCGGAGCAACTGGTTACATTGGATCATGGCTTGTGAAAACCCTACTCGAAAAAGGTTACTCGGTTCACGCCACTGCCCGGAATCCCGGTTCGTATTCACCTTCCTGCAAATTCGATTACTGTAACAGATTAATTATAATCTTGAGTTTTTGTATTTTTCAGCGAGTTGCGATCATTTTTTGAAGTTATGGCGAGGTGGTGATCGATTAAGATTGTTTAAAGCTGATCTACATGAAGAACGGAGCTTCGATGATGCTGTACAAGGCTGCCATGGCGTCTTTCATGTTGCTGCTTCCATGGAACCCGTTCTTCTACCTACCGAGAATCGTAAGTTCAGTTTCCAATCACATACCATTTTTATCGTTATTATCATCTAAATCGTGCTTTTATTTCATCCCATTGAAGACGACGACTTTGTTCAATCTAATATCATAAACCCTTCGATCAAAGGAGCACTAAACATTCTCAAATCTTGCTTGAGGTCAAAATCAGTCAAACGTGTTGTTTTCACTTCTTCGATCAGTACCATGACTGCTCTAAACAGCGACGGAGAACGGCTGCCGGTGTTGGATGAATCTTGTCGGGTTCCCGTTGACGTTGTCTGGAATACAAAAACAAGCGGTTGGGTAAATCCATAATCATCAAACTCGCTTCTTATTTGAACTTTTCAATTTATGATTTTATGATAAAGATTATCAAACAGGTTTACGTACTCTCGAAGCGTTTAACTGAAGATGCAGCATTTCAGTTCGCAAAAGAAAACGACATAAATCTTGTCTCCGTCATCACAACCACCGTCGCCGGCGCTTTCATCACTCCGGCAGTCCCTTTAAGCATTCGTTTTCTCCTGTCTCCTTTAACAGGTTGCTGTCAGTTGTACTTTGTGGACCAATGATTGCACATCGTACTGTTCTAACATGTGGATTTCATAAACCCTAGGCGACTCCGATCTGTTACGTTTATTATCAGTTGTCAATTCAAGAATGGGATCGATTGGTTTGGTTCATATCGAAGACGTATGCAATGCACACTTGTACCTTATGGAACATGGTCGAGCAGAAGGGCCGTACATCTGCTGCAGTAATAGTTGTACATTGTCTCAACTGGTTCATCTTCTTGCAAAGATATATCCTTCTCCTAATTTACACAGGTCGTTGATCTTTATACTTAACTCCATTAAAATTGAGCTAATAAAAAAACAAAAATGGGAACTCATATTACAAAACAATCATTTTTTCAATATTTGTTATAAAAATGTATAATTTATTTTGCCAAAAATAGTTTCACCAACTCGAGAGAGCAATTTTTAGACATTATATTTCACAATGTCTTATTTTTTACGAGCTAACATAAAATTTCATGAAGGTGATGTTATTTAATGAAAAAATAGTGTTACTTTATAAATTAAAGAAATCCATGAAATTGGCTAACCAAAGTATTTAAATGAAATTTAAACAAATTTAGGCGCAACAGGGTATATGGCAAAGATTGAAATTTAAACAAATTTAGGCGGAAAAAATCATTATGTTAGCTAAAACCTTGAAACTTTTTTTTATTACACTAAATTTTCATGAAAAATGATTGGAAATGAATATTCTGGAAAATTTTAAAAAAATGATATATTTACGACATATAATGCTAGAAAAAGTATCTTGTGAATTATCAAACATTTTTTGTAAAATAAATGAAGTTTTTCGATAAATGTTTGTATAATAACTATTTTCTGATATGAAAATTGTACTTTTTCCGGAAGAATTTCATATATATATTTTTCTTAGAAATCAAAATATCATATTTGTCCAATTTAATTTTTAAATATCCTATCTATACCTCCTAAAATTTCAAAATATCATATTTAATCAAATCCTTATTTAACATTTTTTAATCATTGAAAATCCTTATTTTATTAATTGTCTATTATACCCTCATTATAAATCTAAGTTTAAAATATCAAAAACGATTCTTAAACCCCTGTTGCTAGTCTCCCCTAATTCCCATCATCTCTTATCTGACACCTGAGTTCCTCGCGTTGTCTCCAACATCTTTTCATTGATATTGTCTCCAACAATCACATTAGGAGAGAAGTAGAGAAGGGGACGCCTAAAGAAGAAATCGATAAACAAGATGTCGGAGACGATACGACGAACCATGTGCTGACGAATAGACGACATGGATTAGGGGAGACCAGTTACGAGGGTTTATAAAATTGATTTTATATATATATATATATATATATATATATATATATATATATATATATATATATATATATATATATATATATATATATATATATATATAGACACACACATCAGACTTAGATTTATAAGAAGGATATAATAGTCAATTTATAAATGATTATAAAATGTTAAAAATAAGGATTCGGACAAATACAATACTTTGAAAGTTTATGAATGACAAATATAGTGTTTAGAAATTTGGGTGTTAAAATATGATATTTTGAAAGTTTATGAAAGATAAATATGATATTTAAAGATTAGCCTTAGTAAATATGATATTTTAATATTTATAAAAACATATACGAATTTCTCCACAGTTTTTTAGTCATTATTGTGATTTTGGCTCTTAAATTTTTTTACTTCAACCTATATTTAACCAAGTCTATTATCGCAATTATTTCCAATATATAAATCTTTTTAAAGATTTAAAAAATTTATTTATTTATTATTGTTTATTTAAATTGTATAAAAAGGTAAGTATCTAGAATTATTTTTATATACCTTTTTAAACACAAGGCACGATTATAAAAAAGATGTCCCTTTTTTCTCAAAAATACAAAAGATACCAAGTTTATATCATTTATGTGGTAATAAAAAGTGATAACAATATTTTATCATGATTATATTCTTTTGTAATACTTGATATTAGAGCATTTTCAATCATGAAGCCCATGGTATAAATTTTTGGGTTTATCATAATATATTTTACTAGATTTATCAAACAAAATGCTTTCCGCTTAAATAATCTCCAATCATTGATCATTTATTTTGCTTTTTATAAAATATACTAATTTAACCAAATCTTTGTAAACTATTTTATAAACCCTCATTATCTAATTTATTGACTTTTAAGCATACTTAATCCTTATAAAATAAAAAAAGTAATTGACAATAAAATTTAATAAAATAATAAGTAAAAATACTGAAAAATATAAATATTACGATTTTCTTTAAATAAAAACGATAAAATTATTATGTTTATAGTTATAAAATTATATGTGGCTAAAGTAAATAATAATAATAATAACCTTTTATTTATTGGTCAAAAGATTTGCATAAGCTAAATGAAATAATAGAGGCCGATTAAAAGAAAAAACCATTCATTAGAGTTGCTGTTAATAGGGGTGAGATCGGTACTGGAATTGAACCAAATCGAAAGTATCAAAACTGAAATGATAAAAAAGCAATAAACGAATACCAAACTGAGGTATAAAGTATTGTACCAGTTCAGTCTGTTTAAGAAAGTATGTTTATTTTGAACTTAAAAGTAAGAAAAGTATCGGAACCGGTACTGATGGAAATTAAAGAAACCGAAAGTGCACAAAAGTAAAAACCAAATACCGAATTGAAGTATATGATACAGTAGCGTTCCAATTTGGTACCATCAATATTTTTGCTCACCCCTAGTTGTTAGAACATGTATAATGGAAATTTTTTAAGATACATTAATTTAGAATGACCATTTTAAAATATTTTTTCTATTGTTGGAGATGGTAGTTTTAGGGTCAATATAGTCAACTAGCGAAAGGATGTTCAATGAGAGCTTATAACTTATTAACATTACATCAACCATTCAACATTATTCGAGGGGATAATTTTTTTACTATTCCATCAAACATTTAAACATTAGTAGTGATTAACCATTATAGATGCTCCTAGATTTTACTTAACAATATTATAACTTTTATTATTGTTTACTAATTAATGTAAATTATTAAATATGTAAATTAAAATTAGAGTAAATTACAGTTTTGGTTCTTGTGGTTTACATCAAACTACATTTTTTGTCCTAGTTTTGAAAATCTTATATTTTGGTCCCTGTGGTTTCTAAATCTTTCACTTGTGGTCCCTATGACTTCCCAATATTTCACTTTCGATCCTTCCTTCTGCTACCATTTGTGTAAATCACATGGACCAAAACTGAAAGATTTGAAAACCAAAAGGACCAAAAGTGAAAGATTTAGAAACCAAATGGACCACTAGTACAAGATTTTCAATCTAGGACCAAAATTGTAATTTGGTGTAAATTAGAAGGACCAAAACTGTAATTTCTCTTAAAATTATGATATCTTTATTGTTTTTTCTTATGTTTTAACTATATAATTTAATAAAATAACCTTGATATAAAATCTAATGTATGCTTAAAAATAATATAAAAGATTTTATAAAACATGTCAAATAAATGAAAGTAATTAATTATTAAAAAAACTTTAAAACAAGTACATTGGTGAAATTTTAACTTAATTTATTGATTTAACATAATCAAGGAGTTATATCAATGATCAACCGTGTAGATACTTTTAGATTTTAATAAAATAGTATTTTGATTTCTTTTTTGTTTTATAAAATTAACATAATCCATTCAACATTGTTTTATGTTATTATCATAAGTATTTTTATTTTTAAATTTTTTTTATTTTACTAATTAGTTTGTTTCATTTTAGATGTTATTTTAATTTCGTGCATTGACATCTATTTATTTTATTTTATATTATTGTTACGCATTAATATTTTTTAAAAACATTATGTGTTTAAAATCACAAATTATATGATAAGATTTTATAGAATATTCTATAAGTTAAAAAGTAATTAGTCAATTAAAAAAAGACTTTTAAAAGAAGATTTATGATGATACATTTTTCTTAGGTTAAGTTAATATAAGGGTGCTGATCCGTGCATAACAATTTTTTACCTTATACAACAATAACTTGTTTTTTATGTATATTGTACAACTCATCTAAAACATAAATTGTTGTGTATGATAAAAAACTATTGTGTACATATCAGCTCCTTTAATATAAATATGATGTGGTAAAAAAAAGTCAAATGACAACAATAATTATTCAACAACCTAAACCAATCATTCTTGTCAAAATATCTTTTTTTTTATTCTTCACATTGTTAGTATTGAATTAGGTAGGATTTGAATAGATGGATTATCTTTGGAAAATTTTCTAATCCACTTGAGGTAACGTTAGTACCTCTGATACTACTTCCATCTTTCACCCTATTACGTGAAGGATAGAGAGTATACCTCTATCGAATAAAGAGGGAAGGGGGAGGGGGTATCTGCGAAAAAGAACTCGGGGCCGACCACTTTTTGACTCTTATTTAGTGCCTGAGCTACACATTGACACAGTGTGCCCGAGTCACCGCCAAGCTTTACGTCAACCACCAAGGGCCTTCGGGTCTGGTATGCCGTTGAGTCTTATTAACATGTATTTTCTCTCAATTTAACATACACAACCAATGATATACACAATCAATGATATCCAGATTGTTAGGCTATAATTAGTAACTTGGGTGAAATATTATTAGAAAATGCTATTACTAATATTAAATTATTGTTA
The DNA here is from genome assembly GCA_023525715.1 of Cichorium intybus. NCBI lineage: Eukaryota > Viridiplantae > Streptophyta > Magnoliopsida > Asterales > Asteraceae > Cichorium > Cichorium intybus. The sequence continues at coordinate 23,231,628 of CM042015.1, forward strand.
TTTTTAAACTATAAAAAGCATATCAATATTATTTAATTTAAATAAATTTTGTTATCTTTCATTTTTAAGTTATAAAAAATATTAAAATATTAGAATATTTGTCTTTATTTGTAAATTAATATGAATTTTAATGTATTTTGTTTTTTTAATAAAAATGAAATTTAATATCTTAAGAATTAATTTTGGTAAAAAAAATCGTTAACAAACAAACCAATAAAATCACCCACAAAGCTTTTCCAATATGATTTTTGGTGCCACGCTTCAAATCAACGGATCAAAAAACTTTACAAACATACATGACAAAGCTTGTTTATGGGTTTTTCTGAAATCAATTTATAAAACAAGTAAATAAATTAATATTAAAAATATGAATAAGCTCGATCCATTTAACTTCTAAATGTACTGAAAAAAGTTTTCTAATGAAAAGCTTTCCACAATTATTTTTTTGACTTTTCATAATTTATTTATCCCACTAAGATTTGAGTTTTTTCCAAAGGGTATCTAAATTTTGACCTTTTAAGTAAAGTATAAAAAAGATTTGACCTTCTTTTAGAGGGCATCAACGATTTGACTTTTCTTAAGAGGGTATTGAAAGATTTGCCTTTTTCTTGAAGGGTATAAAAAGATCTGATTTTTTTTCATATATTGCAGATACATAGAAGCAGAAATGGAATCAGTCCCTACAGAGATATCTTCAAAGAAGTTGAAAGATTTGGGTTTTAGGTACAAGTATGGATTGCAGGAAGTGATCCATCAAACCGTTGACTCTTGCATTGACTCGGGCTTCCTACCTCCAATAAAAGACACAAGAGTACAAGTCATGATGTAATGTGTACAACATGACAAAGCCAGATGCATGTTAGTATAGCCGTATAGGTATGTCTACATCAGCGAGTAATTGCCTAACTGCCATTCTCTTTAGTGTTGTCAATGTTGAAACAGTTCTCTTGATTAAAATATGTACCACAGAGCATTTAAAGCCATGCATAGTGATACATTAATGAGTTGTACCTTAAGTTTATGGGTTGTTTTCGTTGGGTAGAAAAAGCATCAAACATGAAAATAATGAGGAAAAGAGATTAGATTCCTAACCTCAATGAACAAAAAACAATATTTTACTGTACCATGTTGCATAATTGGTATTTGGGAAGAGGTACTATTTGTCTGTATTCTATATGGATTCTTTAGCATCTAAGACAAGATATTATATTTATTGCATGATTTATAAATACAAACTGTAAACATTACTTTCGTTTGTAGGTCAATTTACTTTGTCTTTCACTCATTTGGATGCATGTAGGTCCAATTAAAAACGAGACGTTGGTATAAAATGCATACAAAGTCACATGGGACCCTTGAAAGTATAGACATTGCATAGATTTTGGTACTGTTTAAACAATTTTATGCAATGTGATTATATGTATGGACACAATTAACAAGTTGTTTGGTTCTATATTGTTTTTCTGTGCCAATAATGTCTATGACATTGTTCTCTGGAGCATCTATTAGAACTTTTAAAATAATAAAAGGCAGAACATATAAAAATAGGGATAATTTTTTTTTAAAAGTTTGACAGAAATATTCAGTATTATCTTTTTACGCATTTTTGTTAATTAGAATCCTTAAGTTTGGAAGAATTGTTCGGTTGTACCCTTGTTACTTGTTATCACTGATTTTCAGGTTACCATTAAATGAAATTCGCAAAAAAAAACCGAAGTTTTTACGTTTTTATCCTAAATATTTTTTTATATTATACTTATCTATGGAACAAAAACATATTTAATACACAAATATACGTATCTATACACGAAAAAATGTTTCATTAAACACTGTAGTTACGTGTAAAGAAAAATATTATTTATGTGTATACACTTTTTTGCATATAAACACGTACGTAGCAGTCAAAAACGTATTATTAAACGAAAACGTGTTTATACTTCTAAAAACATAAAAATACGTAACTTCTAAAAAAACAAATCTATACATTTCTAAAAATATATAAAGTACGTATTTATATTTCAAAAAAAAAACATAGCAATACTTCTCAAAATATGTTTATACTTCTAAAAACATAATAATGTATTTGCACTTTTAAAAAATTATTCTAAGAATATTAAATACTCATCGTTATATAAAAACATAAATACGTTTTTCTTAAGTTTTAAATTGTATATATATATATATATATATATATATATATATATATATATATATATATATATATATATATATATATATATATATATATATATATATATATATATATATATATATTCAAATGAAAACCATTAAAAGATTTACAACTAAAATGAACTAATCGAAGCCGCATATATTACTTTAAATGATTTAATCCAATGGGTTGTGGGATTTGATCGTCTACAGCACATCACATTGGTTAACCCCTTTATAATACACAATCATGCGATGAATTGCGTCAAGTACTGAGATTGGTTCTCACAGTTCTCAACTTTCAAATGGTTCTTATTTAATAACGTAAATACGATGTTTAATGAAATATATTTTTCGTGTATAAATATGTATTTTCGTGTATTTTTGTTTTCATTTTATAAATACATATATTATAATAATAAAAATAATTAGGATAAAAACATAATAGAATTGCAAACTTAATGGTTTTTTTGCTAATTTCATTTTATAGTAACTTGAAAACCAATGGTAGCAGGTAACAATGGTAAAAGTGAACATTTCTGTCAAACTTAAGAGCTTTAATAGGTAAAAATTACGGAAATGGCAAAACTAAACATTTCTGTCAAACTTAAAAGTATCTCTATAAAAGTATGAATTTGCGAAAGTTAACAACTTTGTGATAATTAAATAATATAAATGTTTAAAGCATGGCAACGGATTATTGATATATATATATATATATATATATATATATATATATATATATATATATATATATATATATATATATATATATATATATATATATATATATATATATATATATATATATATATATATATATATATATATATATATAAATTACATTATTGTTCCTTATGTAGAGTTGATTTACAAAAAGTTCTATTTTGTAAGAGAAAAGTGCAAAATTTACCATTATGGTTTGTCAAAAACTGTGGATTGGGTCCAAAAAGTTTTCAACTTGTATTAGACATCCAAAATCATAAATTTTCTGTGGTTTTGGTCACTGACAGATTTGAAAAGACTATTTTGCCCTTTTAATTTCCTTTTTTATTTTTTTAATATTAAATGTAATTGTTTTGCAATTAAAAATATTTAAAAATACCCCCTAATATACAAGATGCGTACCTTCTCCCTCTTCTTTCAACAATCTCTCTCTTCTTTACTCTCTCAGGCGAGACCTAACCTTCGCCTTTTCCTTTGCCGACGACAAAAGCCCCAAATCCAACGCCATTTGCCACAGATGAACCATTCCCCACGATCATCATCGATTATCTCTATTTTTAACATTCAACCGCCCCACCTCTCTGGTATCAAGCCTTTCTTATAACCACCTCTATCGCATCTGCTCGCCAAAACATTGGCATTCAAGACGAGTTGGGTTTAACAAAGGACATATGGGATAGATAACGGCGTTGAAAACGAGTTGGGTAAATGGGATTTGGAAGTGGTGGCAGTGGTCGAGGAATCGGCTGTTAGTGGTAGAGGAAGCCATGGAAACCTTATGACACCACGCTTCTCTGGGGTGAAACACTCTCCTTCCATCTCTTTTGTGCTTAGTACAATATGCAAATCTGAATATCTATTCGTTAAATCATAGAAATTAAACATCAAGAACAAATCAGATCATAACTACCCCTTTCTTCTTGCATCCACGAATTTGTATAGGTTACTGATTGCAGATTTATGCAAACAAGAGGAATATGAGAGTTGGGATTGCAGAACCACTGAAAAATGATTAAAGGAAAAGCCAAGAAAAAGAGGAACACGAAAGTAAAAACCCTAGGAACGAATTTGATGATCGAAAATACAAAGGAAATTTCAAAAACTAAATGGACTGGAACGAGCCTCGTTATTCGGGAGGAGAGGCGGTGGAGGGTAGAGTTGGAGGAGGAGAGGCGATGGAGGGTAGATTGATGGTGAGTTGAGGGTTGGCTACCAGTGAGGGTGTGTTCCGTATTTGAGGTCAAATATTGAAAACGGAGAGATAAGGGGACGTAGGTGGAGGGTGGGGTGAGGTTTGAGATATTTTTTTTTCCTTTTTACTATTATTATTTTAAATAAAAAACAACGAATATAGATCTTAAAAAAATGAAAAAATAAATTAAAAGGGTAGTTTAGTCTTTTCAAATTTGTCAGGGACCAAATCCACAGAAATTTTTTGATTTTGGACCTTCCATACAAGTTGGAAACTTTTTGGACCATATCCACAGTTTTTGACAAACCATAAGGACCAATTTTGCAATTTTGTCATTTTGTAATCTTGGTCTTCATTTCAGGTTAAAGTAACCTATTGGTTCATATGTTCCAAGTAAGATGTATATTTTTATCATTAAGTATTGCAATTGGGGTCCAACATTATAACATTTCACTTGGAACACTAGTAAAAAGTTAGGGTGGACGGAGTCACACGAAAGATAGCAAAAATTGGCCATCGGTACCACCGGGAACGCTGGTATCAGTGGTACCACCATTTTGGTGGTCAACTGGTAGGGGGCTGAACGATTTTACCAACTTCTTAAACCCATATCATTTCTAGCCATTGAATGACAATTTTTCCTAAAAAAAGTAATTAGATCATTTTACCCGTGTAAATACAACCCCCAACCATTTCAAAAATCATTCCATCATTTTACATTCTTTCTTAATCCATACTCTCTCCAATCCCTTTCCTCTTCAAATTCAAAATAATTAATGGGGGAAATTCCAAAAAACAGTTTCTTCAAAAAAAAATCGTCAAGGTAAAGGTGGTTCGTCAAACCCGAAACTCAAATGCCTAATTTTCCCAAATACCAACAATATTTATACCAAAAACAAAAAAATGTCGATGCAACAAGCCTACTACCTGTTTGCACACTCTCAATATTACCCCTTCTTGATTATAGATCCTTCCAATAAAATCCAGCTCAATAGTATGTTCCCGACACACCGCATTTCCATGAACCCCAAAGCCAAAAATGATGAATCAAGCGACAATATTGAAAATATTGAACCCCCTCAAAATGTTAACGACGAATTAAGCGAAGAGACCGACCCCCTTGCCCAACAAACCACAACCCCACGAAGAACTTATACCCAACACATAAAGCGACGACTATGGACCAAAATAAAATAAGTAGCGTTGACGAAGGCATACATTAGTATTTCAGAAGACGGTGAGTGTGGAAATCATCAATGAGTTGACTCATTTTGGCATTATGTTAACTCCAAATTGAAGGATACACAAGGGAAAGTCAACAACTTCAGCTGCATACATGCTAGCGGGAGAGCATACGTCGATGTTTTACAGTCCACACATAGTGACTTTCGCAAAATTAGCTCTAAACCTTTTCCACATTTGGCAGTGTGGAAAATTCTAAAACACCATGCCAAATGGCTTTCCATGAAATAAATGGGTAACAATCTCCCCCCATCATTCATAAAAAGGATCAATATGTCCGACACCAATACACCACAAGTTCTTTGGATGCCCACTTTTTAGCTCATGATGTTGATGCTAAAAAGTATTTTGATGACAAACCATAGTCGCCACCTAACTGCGACAACAAAAAGGTAAAAGAGCGGTAGACACATCCTCATCATAAGATGAAATCAGAAGTTTTGCCAATGAAATCAATCATCTTGTCCAAACGAACGAGAAAGCTATGAAAAACAAGGTGAGCCACCGAACAATGAAATTGCATATTCTGTAGGAGGAGTCAAAGAAGAAAGCAATATTCTTGGAGGGGGGGGGGATTACAGGTGATCAAAGCAAGACGTTTCGAAAAAGATTTGCACTTCTTTTTTCAGCAACACAAACATCTAATGGAGGGCACTTAAATACGGTTCTGGCTCGCAAGCGGAAACTAGCACATATTCATGGTCGAGTGTTTTAGATTATTACTTCAGGATTTAAATTATCGCAAATAATCGCTTTAGATTGTATTTATCTTATTGAGATTTTAATTATCGTTTTTATGATTTAAATTTTCCGTTTGTAACAGTTTACTTTTTTAAATGAAATATTATTTTCTATTTTAGTTTTATATTTAATTTTAAGATAGTAAACATATTTTCTAAAGACCAATATATAAGTTAATCTATATATTAATTAAGTTTTAATTTATTTTTTTATTTTTACAATAGCAAAAATAATTATAATAATAGACAATATTTCATACTCCGGTTAATATAAATATAAAATAAAGCTGACAATATCTTTAAGATAAATAAATGTTTTTTATATTGATTTAATCTCACATATATTGATGTAAATAGAATAATATATACAACTTATATAAATTAAAATGGCGAAAATCATAATTTTTAAGAATGACTATACATGCACTCTCTAATCTACTCATAAACTACATTAATGCTTTAGAGGAGACTTGGACCATCACTGACTTGGGTGGTCGAAGGATACCATATCAATACCAAATATTGATGTATTATAAGACTTTTGATTGAAAACCACAAATAAGATTGGGTAAACGCTTTTGCAATAAAGGGGTTGTTAAGTCGATTTATAAGACTATAGGTCGCATAAAAAAAAAAAAGGTATTCATAAAAGTACCATATAATTATTTAAGTAAATGACATAATGGGCGTGTTTGGCACGGAGCTTTTGGGATCGTTTGATAGCTTCTAGCTTCTAGCGTTTAGGAAATAGCTCTAATAAAAACCAAAAGCTTCGTTCGGCGACACGAGCTTGAAGCTTTTATTGTAAACTAAACGCTACTATTTTAAAAACTAGTTGAAGTAGCGTTTAACAAAAAGCTCTACCAATTATACTATCAATTACTAAAATACCCTTAAAACTATAACCAATAATTACGCATATGTCTTTTTATCTAATTTTACATATTTTAAAAGCTTCCAGCTACTTTTGCCGAACAGTCATATACAAACTAAAAGTCACAGCTTCTAGCTACCAGCTACAAGCTATCAGCTACCAGCTACCAGGAGTCTGAAATATACAAAATGTTTGTACTTTCAAATTTCAGAACTCTCTATGTAAATTCTTGTCTGTCTAATTGATATTTCGGAACAAATTGAAATAGTACAATATGAAATATTTCGAAATATTTTCATTTCATATTAAAAAAAAACTAAGTTCTTAAAATCATATAAGAAAAAAAAATTAAAACCTTGGAAAAACTTGTAAAAGAATAGGTTTTTAAAAATAAAAATTGAGCTAAAATTGTAAAGAAATAAAATTTGTGGGGTGCACAAATGAAATATACTAAAGTTGAGGGAGTGTTAGAAAATTAAAACTTTGGCACAAATTATAAGAAAATAATATTATGTTTGTAAAAAAGTTAAAATCTAGGCTAAGTAAAAAAGATAAAGTTACATAGTGAACAAATAAAGTATTACTAAAATTGAGGGGATGATATAAAATTTTTAATAAATTAACAAATGGAAAACATATTTTGATAATATATGTTTTATAAAATTTCAATCTAATATATCAAGGTTGTAAAAATCGTTTGACGGTAGTTTGGCGGTCGAGTGAGGTTAAGGGATTAATCAGATTAATCAGGGATTAGTTGGGGATTAATCAGAAGTCCCTAAATTATAAAGGAATTCATTTAAAAATATATAAATATAAAAAATAGTAAAGTTTGATTCATTTTATTTCGAGATGCACATCAAAGATTATTCATTTGTTTATTTTTATTCTTTAATATTGATTTTTTTCAGTATTTTTGAGTTACTAGAGAGTGTTTGTGTCGTCATTTCAAAATAAAAAAATTAAAAATAAATTAAAATTTTTAAAAAAAATTAAAAAATGACCGCCAAGACCGATTAATCGGTCGCCAAAGCCGAATTTTACAGCAAACCGCCAAGCTGACCGATTATGCCTAATCGTAATCGGTTGAAGACCGCCAATGTGACAACTGTCAAATTAGTCAACGAAAGTCAACTCAAGTCAACCAGAGCGTACGTTAGGTCAATATATTGAAATGTAAATTTCATAATCTCTACGATGTATTATTTGATATTATAATATTAAGTATGTTAATTCAAGTCAATTATACGAACAAACGCAATTAAGTTAGATTTTTTTTTGGTATAAATGAAAAAAAAAAAATTTACATCGTGAATAGTGTCCGACGTGAACAGTAATTCGACGTGAATAGTGTTCAGTAAAAAAAAAATTCGAAGTCTTCTTCAAAAAGGGTGGGAAGACTTTGAAACTTGTATTTTTCATTTTTTTATATAATTTTATTAAAGTGGACCCCACTTAATTATTTATTCATATTTATATATTTTACCCCCAAAGAATTCGTATTTTCATTTCGAACACTACGTATTCAATACGTATTGTTAAGTTTATCAAAAATATTATGACTTTTTATAAAACGAAAAATTTACCGTCAAAACCGTATCGTCGATACGAACAACCTGACGTTAAAATTTAATATTATTGATATCAGTTTTATATTTAATATTTTCTTTTTCTTTAAAATGAAATTGTATTTACATTTAAACCTTATATTTTCATTAAACATACAATTAATACCCTTACGTTAATTCGTTAAAGCTTTTTAGTTAAAAAGTTGATATTATTAAACTACGATTTTCGTAGATTATATTTTAATAAACAAAAATCATTTATTTTATATAAAAACTATTAAATCTATTTAAAGAGTATTTTAAGGGTATGTTTTGTCATAAACAAATTCTAAAAGCCATAAAAGTCATATATCTGTATCTTGAGGGCCGCAATACGAAAATAAATCTACTATAAATATAGCCTCATTCTAGTCATTCAAATCACACAAACAAGTTCTTCGATACGTATAGAGAGATATACAAAGAATGAGTGTTAGAAGTAGATATTTCAGTTATACATATAGTGAGTTCGAGTTAGAAGCACGAAGAGTCGGACGATCTAACAACAATTGACGATAAGATTCTAGTCGACATTGAGGTGAGTTCATACCCCTTCTTTTTATCTTTATTCATGTTTTAAGGGGGAGAATACAAGTTATACTATAAAAATAGTTATTTATACTCATTTATAACAATAGTAAACGAAATGCGAATTTTGTAAACATCATTAATTCAATTATAATTCCAAAAAATAATATCGAATGATCTACTTACGAGGACGATGTCTAGGCCGATCATTTGGGCTAGGTTGTTGGATTTCCGAAAGGCTTATACGCTGAAAGGGTCCTGCCTCCCCATTTGATCTTCTACCTGGCCGTTCTTTATTTGATAGTCATGAAATATTATATTGGAATTAATAAAGGGTATAACCAATTTATTACACCACTATCGTGGAGAATATATCTTAAAAGAAGTTCTTTATAACCATCTAAATAAGTTATTTCACATATATTTGTAAATATATGCTTTTCACAACGGAATACTAAAAATAAACTATTATAGGAATAGTTTGTTGATACAAATGTTACTATGACGTTTTCAAGAAGACAAATAATTATATAAAATCTATAATTATTATATATTACTATATTATCATGGGAAAAATGATAATGGACAAATATAAAGGTTTTTCATATACAAACTTTAACAAGTTGATTGATACATACATTTTTGTGAGACGGGTCTTCACAGTGCTTATTTAAGTACATATTATAAGTCCTGAAATTTATAACCAGAGTCTCGGTAAAAGAGCGTGATATTTGTGTATAGATCTATACGGGATTGACAACCCCGCACCTGAGCTGCTAGCTACAGCTAGACCGACGGGTCTGAGGTGACAAATGTCATAACAGTCCGACGCCTGAAGAACGTCGAAGCAGGCCTACATGGTCACAGTATGGTTATAGGACGTCTCGCATGGGAAATCAACTTTATAAATTGTTTATGTGGAAATATACATTTTCAAAGGTTTTATACTACAAGCTACGCTATACATTTTAGTCTTTGGATTTTTAAGACTTGGATACATTCATAAGAAAATATTGGATTTTCTTGGAGTACAATACTACATTTTACAAGGAAAAAGATTCCTTATACAAGTTTTATGGTATTAAAACTACATTTTTACAAGTTACAAATATAAGTATGGTTTTACTTATATACACAGGTTCTATGGGAATTCAAAACTATGTTTAATAAAAGGTATAAATATAAGTACGATTTACTTATATATACTAGTTTTATGGAATTAAGTCTACGATTAGTCTACAAGTAAACATCTATTTACACGGTTTCATATAACAATAAAACTACGTAATACTATTTTCAAGTATAGAAATACTTATACATTTACGGTCTTTGGGTTTTAAGACTACTATTCATTTATAAGAAAATATTGGATTTTCTGGTTTCAAACACTATCTTTCTACAAGGAAAAAGGATTATGGATTTTCTCATACAAAAATCTTATGAACTCACCAACGTAATGTTGACACTCTTTCAAACTACTTGTATTCTCAGGAAATTGATAGGGTAACTACAACCTTTGACGATGGGTCGCTATGGCGTCATACTATGTATTTTGATATCATATTGTAATTGTATACAAAACATACAATCTTTTGAACTATTGTAACATTTACAATTATGTATATGATGGATGTGTTTGCTTTGATCACTATTGTACAAACGTTGTTGTGATACTGTTCATGAAGTCATCAACCCTCAGACGTTTCCGCCATCGTGGTTTGGGGCGTGACAGCCAAACGATTAATCACCGATTAATCGGCCACCAAAGCCGATTTATCCAACATTGTAATATATACTATAATAGTGGCTATCTAAAATCACGTGGTTAGAGATAAATTAATATCTCAAACCATATTGATTTGAAACCTAAGTAACATTTTATATTCTTTAGTTATTATCATTTACAATACTTAAAAAAATTTGATAATCTTTTGCATTTATCTCATTATATATGTAGTTATATAAGTAGTCATCTCACAAAAAAATTTTATGTGGTAGAAGATATTGCAAGTAGATTTTTGGAAAATGGTTCTATTAGTAGTATTTTCTCTCAAAAAATATTCATGTCGTTGAATATTCTGCGATTCAAATATGAAAAGTTGAAGAAATTAGTTTGTCGCATCAATGGTAATTACAATATGTACTTTTTCTTGGAATTAAAGTGTTTGAAATGACAAGTAAACTAAACGGGCAAGAAAAATGAAAATTTGATGATTTTCGATGAACTAAATATATCATTCTTTTATTGATTTCTATATATATTCAAAAAATTTTCTACAAACATTTTTTTTTTTTTGCGATTTTAGAGTGTTTGGAGTGTTTTTTGAAAAATAAATATTATAATAGATGTTTCATTGTTTTTTTTGTTATTCAAAATTGTAGTAATTATTAATTCATATTATTTATTAATTATTATATTGTGATATATATATATATATATATATATATATATATATATATATATATATATATATGTGTGTGTGTGTGTGTGTGTGTGTGTGTGTGTGTGTGTGAGACACCCTATTTCTCCGGTACTTGTATTTACGAATAATAATAATAGTAATAATAATAATAATAATAATAATAATAATAATAGAAATAATAATAATAATAATCTTAAATTAATAATTATAAGTTGAAAGGAGGTTAAGTGTCATTTATGATACTTGTTTTTTGGGGAAATTATGGTTTTAGGGTGGATAAAAATTAATGTGATAATTCAGAGGGACTAAACTTGTCAATCACCTAAAGATGCATAGAGAATTCTTGGGGAAATTTGATTTTATTTTTTAAAATCAAAATTTTAATTAAAGATAAAATAGTCATTCACCATCTAACAGAAATATGTTAAGTTTAACAGAGGGAATGACCAAAACTTTTAAGTAATGCGTACCATATGGGCCAATATGTGTCAAGGTTGAACTAATATGAAAAAGTGACAAACCATAGGGACCAAAACTATAATTTACTCTAATCTTTATGAGAGTGGACTGTGCAATGGCGGTTTCGAGCGGGTTCAAGGGGAACTGCTGGCCGGTACCGTCGGTGTCGTGCGGGTTCGGCCAGTTGCGGGTTCAAGGAGGAGAGATGGTGGGTTCGTGAAACCATATGGAGTCGAAGGTAAAGAAGGAAAAGGGGGCAACAGGTCGAAGGTGGGTTCGGCAATGACGGGTTCGATGGCTTCTGCACCGTTCAGTAGCGGCTTGAGGCGGGTTGATGATGAATTCGACATACAACAGGTTCGACGGGTATTGCACCGTCCACCCTGACAGAATTCTAACATAATTTTGATCCCTAAAAGCTAAGACGGCGTTGGTTTAACTGTCAAAGTTCCGATCAATTTATTTATCCATTATTTAGAATTTTTTTTCACTAATTTTCAGCTGTTAATATTAGTTTTTAATTTAACGTTGCCCAAACCCACCACCGGCAAACCTCCATCGTATATCCCTCACCCTCCTCTGTCGTTCTTATCTCCGGCCACATAAACCAAACAACGAATGAAAATCTGCAATGGTTTTCTTCACTTTCAGGTTTCTTAATCTGCATCCACGATCTTCACAACACGTGGGGCCTTTAGCACACCATAATCGACATAAAAAAGCTTCACTTTTGGATTTCGTTATCCGTCAACATCTTTACCATTGTTTTCGGCAGCTGTGGGTGAGAAGATTATGTTCCCCAATTAGCCCAGATTGCATTCACTGATTATCAACCATAATTGAAAAAACCGCATTAAAATTCTTTCCCGATTATGCTTATATACTACTCATAATAATCTTAAATGGTGATCTTTATTGCATTCTTGGAAAAGAGAACCCGAATTCAGAAAACCCAAATCAAAACTGGACATTTTGGTTAGTAAGACGGAGCTAGTGCTTGTACAATCATCAATACCCACGAAAGAGATTCCTCGGTTAAGCAAGTAACAAGAACGGAATCCCCAAAAGAAAAAAAAAAACACAAGAACATTTGATGACACTTTGATGAAATTTGAAAGAACATGAATACAATTTTTTTTTTATGTTAAACGAACGAACATGAACAATGGTCTCGTTCGTTCAGTTATGTTTGTGACGTTTGTTTATGTTATTCGTTTATGTTAGTTCATTTGAGTTTCTTTTATAATCATATATGTTCTGTTTGATTACATCACAATGTTATATGTTCGTTTATGTTCATATATGTCAAATTGTGTTTGTATATCTCTGTTCGTTTTTTGTTTGTTCGTTTATCATGTTCACGAACATAAACGAACGAACATTAACAAAATAATTTGTTAAACAAATAAACATGAACAAGAAAACTTGTTTGTTTACTTGTTCGCGTTCTTTCGTTTGTTCGAGTTCGGCTAACTCAAACGAACGAGCATGAACAAGAACTTGTTCGTGTTTTGTTCGGTTCGTTTACTACCATATGAATGGGGAAAGGATGTGGTGGAGTGATTATGTCATCGGAATGGGTGGCCGAGTTGCTGAAATCTGCAGTGGAGTAGGGGTGGGGGTGGACGGTAATGGTTGACGGCGGAGGAGGGGAGGGGAAGTGGTGGTGGACTAGTGGTGATGTTCATGGTGGAGGTGGTGTGCGGGAACATGATAAGATGTGTTTTTTGGAAAAGGCGAGTGTATATGGGGCCCATTTGATAGTAACATATCATTAACAACTTTAACAAAAAAAAATACAAAATGGAGGGTTAGAGTCTCATTTTATAAACCTTTGACAGATTTGATGTCTGATATTAAGTGTAGGATCAAACCTACGAGGAAAAAAATGAATATTTCTATAAAATAGATAGAATTCTGAACTTCCATAACAAATCACAAACCACAAGTATTATTTTACATTTTTGTCTTTATGTATTTATGCAAAATGAATGAAAATAAAAAAAGTTAAAACCACAAAAAGAAGAATAATAATTACAAAAGAAGTATAAAAAGACAAAAAGTAAAAGTAACAAGCACTTGCTATGGCCCAAATTATGAGAAAACAAAAATATATAATGATTGTATTGCTTGCTATAAGTTTTAACCACTCAAAAAGAACTCTTCAAAATTCTATTGAAGATGGCTAAAAAAGCATATATTATATACATATTATTATCACAAAAAGACATGATAAAACCAAACAATTAACTTGTTTATTTTATCTATAGATCTAACCACATTGCATAGAATAGTGTAACTAAATGATAATCAAACTATCAAAGTATTGCCTACGGTTTAAGGGGTCCCATTTGATTTATATGTATTATATCCAACATTTCGTTTTTAATTGGACCTTCATGCATCTAAACGAGTGAAATAACAATCTAAATTGACCTAGAAAAAAAAACTATACGATTTATGTATCATGCATTAAATTGTATCTTATATTAGATTCCAAAAAAAAATCCATCTAAATATTCTTTACCCAAAAGAGGACAAGTGATCCTAGAATACAAACAATTGTACCGTTACCAAATAAGTAAACCTTGTAGTAAACATTTGTTTTATTTTATCATTTTGCTGTCCATTTTCCTCAAAAAAAAATTAAAGTTTGATGCTTTTACAAAAAGAAAACAACCGAATAAAGTTAAGGTACAACTCATTAAAGCATCACTATTTATTTGAATTCATCACTAAATGGCTCCAAATGCTCTATGGTACGTGTTTGTAAATTTAAGTGAATGAAAACAATTTCAATATCCACAACACTAAAGATTTGCTGTGAATGGTAGTTAGCAATTACTCTCTGATGTAGACACTTCGGTTTTCATATTTGTCATGTTGTACTCATTGCATCAAAATTTGTACTGGTGTTAGTTGGAGGTAGAAAACCAGATTCAATATATCACTTCCTGCGATCCATACATGAAACTAAATCCCAAATCTTTCAATTTCTTTGATGATATCTCAATAAAGACTGAACCCATTTCTGCCTCTATTACTCTGTAATGAATTGAACATATTAGGTCTTTTGTATCCTTCAAGAAAATGTCAAATATTTTCGTACCCTTTCAAAAAAAATTCAATTCTTTCAATACCCTATACAAGAAAGGTCAACTCTTTTGACCCTCGGAAGAAATGTCAAATGTTTTATACCCTTCAATGCTCAATAGAACCATTATGTTATTTTTCCACTAAATTATTGGATTTTCTGATTTTGATTAAATTAATGTTTTGCAGTTAAAATAATGCAAGTAAACCGGTTATATAGGCTATGATGATCAAAAAAATTACATGATATTGCTAATTTCTAGAAATTGTAATTATCATTTTAAAAAATAGTACCATTTTGTCAGAAATTGTAAGGGTGAGAGGAGTCATGGCGGGTTCATGGGTGGCAGAATGGCGGCACCCCCGATACCGTGGCTCCCTGCTATGCGGGTTCGGAATGGTCAGGCTTGAGCGGCTTCATGATAAATCTTATGACATACCAATTAGCTTTTTAACGAATAGTTTATATATATATATATATATATATATATATATATATATATATATATATATATATATATATATATATATATATATATATATATATATATATATATATATATATATATATATACTAGCAGGCGTCCCGCGCGATGCGGCGGGGGGGGGGGGGGGGTGAGGGGGCGTGTCGAGGTTGGTTAGGTTAGTAATGGGTAGGCGGTTAACTGTTTTATTTGGTCATATTAAATTGAAAAAGAAGTTGGTGTGTACCCACGCTATGTAGCGGACGGCGATTAATTTCATTTACCTGATGACGATTATTTTCCTTTCATCAAACGTCGAATGCGAGGTACAGTGGTTAGTTTTGTCGTTGCATAACTATCTTTTGATATGCATTGAATGGTTTGGTTTTGCTAATGGATTATTGCAGTAATTATGGTCGAAATAGTCAAATGCATCGTGATATCAAGTTTTAATGCATCGTCCAACAGGGGCGGTGAATAACTTTCTTACGACAAATTGTTATGTTTCAATTATTAGGATTTTTGAGAGGGGTGGTATTTTCATTTAGACATAAATATGCATATTTATTGTTATGCGTTTGAAAAACAAATATACGTTGCTATTTTACGTTAAATATACATTGTGCAATATTTTTTAGGGTACTTGTCCATTATCACAAGGGAATTTTGTATTAAAAATAAATATGCATGCTTCTTGTTTTGCATTTGAAAAAAAATTGTGTTGCCATTTTGCGTTAAATATAAAAAGTACAATATTGTCTCCGGGTACATGCCCATTATCACCTCGGGGGATATATTTTTTTCCAACATGTCATTAAAAAGCACACGAAATATTCCGGTACATGGTTTCCGTTATGGTTTGTGGTTTACGGTATGGGGTATGTAGTCTATCTTATGCGGGTTTGTTGTTGAATTGTGCAGGTTAAGTTGGCTGTATCATGTTTATCTTATATATGTTTGTGTTGAAGCACATGACCTGGTTAATTATGCAAGCTTCAACTTCCTTTTGTCTGTGATATAATATTAAATTATTAAAAAAATGGTAATTAGGATTTAATTTAACACAAAAATAGTTTTAGGTTGAAGCCTCATGTTGGCATGGTCTCCCAATACATCCTATGTGGGGAACCAAACATTTATAGAATGAATGTGATATTTTAATATCCTTTTGTTTGAGAACCATTAAGTGAAGCAAATGACTAAAAGTATCATTGGTAGTATTCTTACTTACGTCTCACCCATGTCAATTATTCATTTTCCAACACAACTAAAATTAACGCCACATATTTACACACATACACACAAGCTATTGAAAAACATTGGTGGTTTACCTTTTAGTCAGCCATCTGCTTCACCGACGTAATAATAGATGAGTGTAATGTGTTGATAAGAAAAAAAATAAAAGTACAATTATATAATACAATAGATTTTCAAAGTACAATACCTAAAATAAAATAAAAAAATTAAAGTACCATGTTGTAATAGAATGTAACGAAAGCAGGATAACAAACTTGTGAAAGGATTGGGGTTAGGAGATCATCTTGACTATATTCTTCGGGACAAAATGGTTGACACGCGCTTTTGTAATCGACTTTTTTAGCCTTAACCCGTAAAGGATTGTCCACAAACTGGGTCCCACTTCCTTCCCCTATCGAGAAAATTACCTTACTACCCCCGATTTTTTAACCTGAACCGTAGTCATGTTGAAGTACATTCAATCCTCCTTGCATATTATTCGTATGCAACGAACGGTCAAAGGTCAAATCTGCTCCTTGTACACCCGGTCTGTTTTGATTTCCACCATAACTTGGAATTCCCAAATTACCCCTGATAGGAAAACGATTCTCGGTCAACTCGGTTACGTGATTCCCCGGTGAGACTACTGAACCGGACAAAACCGGCTGTCTCAACACGTGATTATAAATTTGCCTTTGATTTTGCCTTTGACTTTGAGTTTGACCTTGACCGGTCATTGGAATCATGCCCACAAGATGCTTTGGCTCCATAGCTGTGGGAATCCCGGAATCAAATTTATCGGCTTTGTGATATTACTATTATGTCGTTGTCGGTTTTGGACTATCCAGTCCTACAACTCCAAAGGTGTCACTCCCCACATGTCTGGTTGCAGAATTCCCTAAAAGTAAATTACACAAGAATGAATACAATATTAGAAATAATATAATAACCCCAAATCACTAATTTCTGTTTTCAAAGTCATTCTTAAAGAGTAACATCTGAGATGTAAACCTGAGAAAATATACAACCATCAAAACAACTATGCTACATGTGAGGGGCAAAAATGTAATTTGAACAATTTTACTAACAGTGCTTCCTATGTGCCCTGTGGATTCCAATTCAGTTCATAAAATATAACCTGCAATTCTATTGGGTATATGTTATTTTTATCGTATTCAGCTTCATCGAAACTATAGTAAACTTTTTGGTCTCCGTAAAACCGTTTGATCAAATGATCATTAACCTCGTCAACACTTACATTTTTTGTTGACAGTATCGCCTTCGAAATAATAAAATTTGAATAAGCGTCGTAATTGTAGCATACTTACATTTTAAGTGATTCTTTGGCTTTAATCATTTTTAATCAAAATTCAATTTTACTTCGATTTTTTGTAATATAATAGCTAAATTGAATCTCAATTTAGTTTATTACAGTACCCTTTTAACAAAAACTCAATGTTGACCAAATTTATTTTTGACCAAAATCATTTATGAATAAATTCAAATTTTCTACATAAAACTTTCACATAGTGGTAGGCTATTAAAGTGGAATTATACCATAAACTCTAATCCTAACAAGCATTTCATCGAACACCTTGTAGGCTTGTATGCATTCATATTAAACACTTACTATAATTGGGAATGAACTATAATTACAATTGAAAATTTTAAACCAAACTATTAAACTATAATAACAATCTAAAATTTTAAACCAATGAGGTGTCACCTTACTTGAATTTCGTTGTGTTCTTCCATGAAGCGTTGAAGATTTTTGGGGATGGTACGAAGCAGAAGTAGCACATCAAGACGAAAGAGATTAGGGATCGATTTTTATGGTGTTGGTAATGGAATCCATTGTGGGATCATTGGGGAAGAAGTTTTGGGGCCCAATTTCTTCTGCATCGTGAGAGATCATGGGGGAAGAAGTTTGGGTGCCGATTTCTTCTGCATCATGAGATCATGGGGAATGGTTCATGAATCTCCAATTTGTAGTGCATTAAAATTGATACATGATGCGTGGCTAGGAGTTAAGAATCAAGTTCCTAGGGCGTGGGGAAGGGGTTACCGGTTGAAGAGAGAAACCGTAACGTTGATATCCTCAATGAGAGCTTTATGGAGATGTACCATGTGTTAAATCATTTGTACCTCTTAATTTTAAGAGTTTTGAAAATATACTTTATATAGTGGTATATTAGGTGTGTACCCGCACAATACAACGGGAGACGATTAAGTTCATTTACCTAGATAAATTTCGGGCAGTGGAAGTTAGAAGGAGACAGTTAATACTTTCTTTCTGATAGATTTTTATTTGCATGCGGGAATTTCGCGTTTTCCTATCTGTCGGCAACCATCTACGATGTTGGTTGAAATAGACAATTTTCGGTTGATTGTCGCATAATAAAATTCCAACAATCCAAAAAATGATAAAGGACTAATTGTTTTGAATATTAATGTGAAATGTCATTTTAGTGCCAATGAAACAACAAAGTGATTGATGACTTTCAACCTTTTGTATTTACCGTTTGGTAGTGAGCATTGGGTTTTGAACCCGTGTTCCGGAAGTGGAACCTATAAAAAGTGGTTCTGGATCAGGTTACTAAAGCGTTAAACCGAGTGTAATCCATTCTAGTTCTAGTTCTAATTTTTTTGAACTCAAATGTTTAAGACCTGCTCTAGTCACCTAATCTAATTACGCTTATTGATATATTATGAAATTAAAATTTTTTTTGGTAATACTTCTTCATATTACTATAACCTTTTCATAATTTCATAAAATTTATTTAAAGCTCATAACTGAATGTCATTTAATTTAAAAATACAACATGATTTTATTCATAACTCTGAAATTTATTTAAAACTCATAATTTAATTTACATATTCAACATGCTGTCCCGCTTTTAACTATCATATTGTGTGACCAAATGTTAAGAACAAACAGCTTGGTTATAAAATAATCAAATTAAAAACAAAATTATATATTTTTGTAGTTAATTATTCACCAGTTATGTAACTATTTCCTAAGACCATGGGGTATGTCTCCCTTGGTCCCACATGAAAAATGATGTCACGTCACCGACACATCATCTCCCCTGCTTACCACACCATCAAGGAAATACCCACCACTCTTCATCGCTTTTTTTCTTTTATTTTTTAATTTTCTAAGTATTATTATATTATTAAGAAGTGAGAGAAAGGAAGAGAGAGATAGAGAGAAAGAAAGAGAGAGAGAGAAAGAGACCCGGCGTTGCTTGGCGTGGATGAGAAGCCTTTCACCCCACGTCTATGTGGCCCACACCACCATGGAAATGGTGTTCACTGATGTGGGGACTTACCATGTCACACCCACGACACTGTCGTGGGACGTATACTGCATAGCCTAAAGGGATAATCTCACAAAGCAAAGACCGTTCAAGGTGATAGGAAATCGATAAGGGGAGAAAGTCAGAGGGGTGTATGTGCAGACAATAATGCGGTACGGAATGGTGGGAACTGTGGGTGTGGGGGACAATTTCAAAATATAGCACATGTTTTTGTATATCACGAACTTGTACAAAGACATTGCACCTTAAACCTAAGAGATTAAAAAAATTCACTTTTATTGACCCATTTGATAGAACTAATGTAATAGCAATCTTTTAAAGATTTGCAAATAAATTTTTTTGAATATATTGGGAAGTGGTAAAAGCAATAATAATACAGATACAAGA
Source organism: Cichorium intybus (assembly GCA_023525715.1). Classification (NCBI taxonomy): domain Eukaryota; kingdom Viridiplantae; phylum Streptophyta; class Magnoliopsida; order Asterales; family Asteraceae; genus Cichorium; species Cichorium intybus. Next base: position 23,252,088 of record CM042015.1, read on the forward strand.
ACATCATTTTAAATATATTGGAAATTGGTAAATGACCAACATACCCACGAATCATGTCTTCCCACTGAAAATCTTGTAAGTTGCTTTTAATAAAGTGAAATTTCAAATTAGTGTAGAGGAGTTTGCACACTCCAGATTCTGTTGTTTACCATCTTACTTCTAGCAAAGTAGAACTTGTCTCACCGTCAAACAGAATCATCCTCCTCCACGATCGATCTGGTTCTTTGGGAGTGAAAATAAATCGATTCTAATTTCTAGGATTCATTAAAAAGCATCAATTTTGACTACAACAATACAATTGTGGTTGTATATGTAGAAAATTAAAACCTAAAGTAAACAATTAATTTATCGGTAAAAAAGCAAAACCTAAATTGAGAGTCATAGATATTAGTTGAGATTAGAACCTGCAATAAGAAGAGAGATTTATGTGTTTCGTTAGATGTAGATTTGTATTTGTGTGAGTCTGTAAACGGAAGAAGAAACCATTTCACATAAAAAATCAAAAAAATAAGAAAACCAAAAAGATAGACGGGCCACGATGTCTACAAACCTATAGTGGGGAAAGCGTTTACTCTAATAGCCCAAAAATGGAAAACTTATAAAACATTCATCACCTGGTGATAAATGGTGAAACCTTCATCATACATGCAACAAAACAAAACCAGAAAAATCAGTGAACAATGAAATCATCATCATACCTCTAATGATGATAATGAAATAGGCAGCCCGTTTAAGGACCTTTAAGCACAAACACAAATCAAGATTAAATTAACAACTAATTTCAAGTATACTCCTTTTATCAATCAAGTCATTAAAAAATGCCAACCAAGTTCAATCTTACATGTGTCTCAATTGTGAATTTTCTCTTTAACCATCTAACAATCGACATCACCAAAACTATTCAAGATTTCTATGAAAATAAAAAGCAATTGTCGAACACAAACTGCAAGATTTCTTTAATGTGTACAGAAATGACTCAGTCATTCAAAAAGATTGTGCCAAGACATGAGTCCCACGGTTGTTGAGATGGTTGTTATATTTTCCAGTTGCCCCGTCCTTTCTTATGCCGCCCCCTCCTTCTCATCCGACTGATCTCCCTCTACAAAGAATAAATGACGATTATACCCTATTGGAGCAAAAAGAAGATAAGCACAATACCACTGAGGTAAAAAATTTCCATACAAACAATGATACCAAATTAATTTCCATCAGAACCATTTATAGTTAAATGGTGTTTATGACCAAAACACAAAATTTAAGGTTTTGCTTACCGATCAACATTGATCCTAGAGCAATAACCATCATCACATACCTATGCAAGATAATGAATAACATAAAGCCTTAGTAACTAATTCAGCATATCCTGCTACAAATTGATGTAGAGAAAACATAAAAAAAAATGAAAATAGAAACATAAAACATACCCTGCTCTTTGAGACCATCATTTCAGCCAATGTCAATTTGTAAAAACACAAGGATGCAGTTAGGGGAGAGAGTGAGAAAGAAAAGAATGGTTGTGCAGTGGTTATTCCAAATGGCGGTAGTGCGTGAGTGGTGATGAAGGGCGACGACAAAATCAAGTTTTCTTGCTGTAAATTAGCCATACACAGACACAAAACCTCATTTGGGTAACATTGGAAAATGAATGAAATAAAAAAACATCAAGTATATCACTATTTAAAAAAATAGAAACTACTTTTCGAAAAGTACATCTTAGGTAGACTTTGAGTACATTGCTCAAAATAGGTTAGAAATAGCAATGTACTTTTATAAAAACTACATTATAAATGGCGGTCTACTCTTATTCCTGGATACCTCTTGCTGGAACAATGATGTTTTTTCCAGAAATGGTCCCAATTTCAGGTTCAGTTTCATTACCAGGTACCTATCCATCTCTACAAAACATTATTCTCATTTGTAAAATATAGTTGAACACTATTATTAAATAACTAAAAATATCATTTTGCAGATATCTATGACTTCAAAATAAACATATCTTATATTGGAATCTTTACATACATCGCATATTGAAACTCAAGAAGGCCAAACAAAGCAGCAAATACCAATATTGTGCCATTTACATGTCCAAAATCGGCTATTAGTTCAGCCCATTTCTATATTTAAAAGCAGCTTACATTTGTGTATTGTTGCTGATAAAATTACCCATATTTCAGCAGCATTTGGTACAGCAAAAATCAACAACATATAAGTCCATATAAAGTTTATACTACAATATATATGTCACTGTATACATTTAAAAAATAATTCTATTTAGTAGTTCAACATCAGCCTACTTTCTATATTTCTTTTGGCAGTCCACCAACATTAAAAGAAAAAAAATACAATTTCAGCCCAAGAAAATAATAATATAAGGTGCAATCATTGATAGGGTAGAGGAGCAAAAAGAAGAAATAAAAAAAATTCAAAGTGTAATGAGAACAAACTAGAAAGTAAGATCCATTAATGAGAAAAAAACTAAAACTACAATGCTTTAATAGAATAATTTTTTTCCAATTTTGGTCCTTGGTTGCAAATTTGGACCCTGATTACAAAAGAATAAAAAACTGATTTTTCAAAGTACATTACAAAAAGAATAAAAATTTTCTTTTTTCAATTTTGGTCCCTAGTGCATACAATGTAAACTGATGCAAACAGATGTAGTTCGTACTTATTACATTGACAAAAACGATTTTAGGGTAAAAAAACAAATCTTTGTATTTTTTTTTCTTGTTAAAATGATAAAACAGTTAAGCATTACCTTCAACTAACCTAGTGACTTAAATGTGACTTCTGATTTACCTAATTGAAGATGCGCCCTTCAAGAAACCGTGAAAAAAAAGTCTCTTTTCCTGTTCTTTGTTTATCTTTGTGTTAACAGTCAAAATAAGAAGAAAATATTAGTTTCCTTTTGTTTTTTCCATGTCAATTAAGGTTACTATAAGGCAATATGATTTGAAGTTAGGGTTACAATTGAGTGAGAGTAAGAAAAGCAATAGTCATGAAGATGTCTGGTTCTTTTTTGGACCTTTCATCAAAAATCAAAGTTTGTTGCTATTAGTAGTGCAAGCAGGAAAAATAAAAAAATAAAAAATAAAATATTGAGGGTAGGTTGCTATTACTGCAGGTTTAAAAAAAGACTTATAAAATGATAGTAAGTTGGTGTTATTGTATGTCTGAAAAAAAAACCATAATAAGGAAAATGAAAATTAAAATTGAAAGTTGGTTGCTATTATTAGTGCAGCAGTCAAAAGAAAAAAAGAAAATATTGAGAGTAGGTTGCTGAGCTGTCATATGTACATAATTACACACACGACATGTCAGTGGAGTCGTGCCATCTGGAAACTCCAAGGGAAATTAAGCTATTATATATCAAAAAGATTAAAAATTATTATCTGGAATTAAATAATGTGTTGAAAATTATAATCAAGATAATTTACTTACCTTCCCGGGTATGGCAACGGTCTGTGTACTGAGAAGGAATAGGAAAAGCAAATGATAGTCCCTGAAAAGATTAATAAAGATTGAGGGTGTGAATATAAAATAAAATAATAAAAAGAAATTATAAAATTGTGGATCAAAGAAGAATCAAAACATGCAACCAACCCAAGTATTAAACCAAGACATCTCACTGTCACAGAAATTCATTAATTCAGATATAAATAATTGAAAAAAGTAGGACAATAATTTGGTCAATTAACAGAACACGATAACAAATACTCATCTATCCCGTTTTCTTCATTTAACTCAAAAAGTAGCTGAAGACCAAGACAAATGCCTAAAAATGGGAGATCATTGTTGATGTAAGTGCAAAGTGCCATCCTAAAACAGTCAAAATGAAATTATGACAACTGATTTTTGTACCTTTTTATTGTACATAAGAATGTATATACTGCAAATGTGAAGTAAAAGTTACTCGTTGTGGTTTAAGACGTCCATCATTGCAGCAAATGCTCCAACTCCAGGAAGAATGAGGCGCTTTGCATTCAGAATGGTGTTTGAACCTAGGACAAATGATAACCGCCACATCCAGAATGTGATGAATGGTATGATTAAAAGCCATACAAAAAGTAAAGGAGTAAGATCTTTAAAACTTCAAATTTTGAGTCATTAAAACGATTTCAACTCTTTTAGTTGAACATCTGAAATGGGTTGAAGACTGGGCAAGATGTAAGCATTAAAATACAACACACTTGTCTTATAGGTGGTCTTACCTACTCTTTCTAATCATAAGTTTGTAGTGTATACATATTTTTTCAAGAAAACATTCTAGGCATTTCATCGAATACTTAGCGTGCATGTAAAATTAGAGATAAAATGACACATAAAGTTAGGAAATTATGTACCTCTTCTTTAAATGTTGTTGCAAATGAACCCGAACTAAAATCATTTATAGCAACTTCTGTGGTCTTGGATCTAACTGTCAAGTCAATCTCTGGTGACAAAACAAATCTACACAATAGAAACAGATTGGTAGGTATTGTTGTTTTTAACTTAAATGATGTGCTTCATTTTATCCATTAACTGGTTCGATTCTACTTTACAGGAGAAACACATTTCACCGATCGTCCATTAGTTTATTTGATTTAGTGCTCGTTCATTAACCTGAATAAAAAAAACAACCATCAACCAAACATAGATGTAACTATTTCATTGTAAATTCCAAATAAATGAAAAGACTAAATAAACCCTTGAGCCATTGATAATCCAATATTCACTACACAGAACATAAGTAAGATACCTATTTATGGTTTCACCCATAATGAAAATAATGCTCAAGGGAAGGAAGGGTTGCTTTATTTGAGTCGCTTAAAAGCAGCAAAAACCATACGGAACTGAAACATATAACACAAGAGTCAAGACACATTAACCAAAGACACAAACCAAAGAAAGGCTGTTCCACACAAAAGTCAAAATGATAACCACAATTCAAAAGATGGAAGTGTTTTACCTGAGATGAATTTGTACTTGCAGAAGTATAACTGAGTCGCGCGTTAATAGCCAAAAAAAAAAACAAATCTAGCAACAAAAATTAGGTACCATTGAAATAAAAGCGACTCTACTTTAAATTAAATAGGTGTCTGCCTGGACGCTTGCAACAACAAACACACCTAAGAATCATATTTAAGGCTAAAGAAGAAAAAAAGCATTCATATAATTACCTAAAATTGAGCGAATCTCCTGATAAATCCTTTTGTGTGATACAATCCTTCACATCCATGTTCTTCTTCTCGATTCGTTTGAATTTTCTCTAAATAAAAGTAGGAAACAAAAAGCTATAAGCAAAGAACAGATATATAAGGGATGTCGTGGTCTAGTTTAAAATAAAAGAAACAACTTTTAAGGGTTTTACAACCACGTCTTTGAGAACGATGAAGAAAGAACTAAAAGTAGTAATAAAAAAGATCAACGCAAACCAATTTTTTGAAAACGGGATGACCACCTGCGGTAAATGATGATGCCCTGGTATCAGTGTATGCTTGTGAAATCAGCAGTTAATGGTTGTGTCTGCATAAGAAAAGAGGAAGAGAGAGGATGAGTAGTGGCAACGATCGATAGTGGAAGCCGTTGAGAGATTGAAATCGAGTGATGGTGGTCTCCTCAAGCATAATCAAACCTGTAATCAAATTCGGGGAAGCAAAATCAAACTTAAACCTAATCGATAGACGTACTTTTGGATGCAGTCGAACGAACGGCACTGTCGGAGTGGTGGTGCGATCGTGCGAGTCGAAAGGCCGGTGGCCGAGGGAGACAGTGGAAGGCGTTCGATAATCGAGTTTTTTGTGTGGATGTTATTGAACTCCAAATTGACGTGGGGTTATATAGAGAAACTGCAAGAACGTGGGGAGAGGTTGAAGAGGAAGGAGCTCTGATGTGCCATCAATCTCGTAACTTCTCCGATCGTGGGGAAGTTCTGATTTTAAGCCATGGATGCGGAGATCGTGGAAGAAGAAGACATTAGGGGTGGGAAGTGGGGCTGTTCAGGTTGTTGTGGTGGGCGGAAGAAAAAGTGATCCGTGGTTTTAGGTTAAGAACAATAGAACATAGGAGTGGGAGGAACTTGTACGAACGTGGGGAGAAGAAGACGGAAGTAGCGGGATTGGGATGAAAAACTGTCCTCGATTTTGTGCATAAGAGGTGTTGTAACTTTTATGTTGAATGCTTTACACTTGTACCTTGAGGCAATACGTTTTATAATATAGATATATATATATATATATATATATATATATATATATATATATATATATATATATATATATACACACACACACACACACGCACACACACACACACACACAATTCTCAACCATTTAAAAAAACCACACAAATCTTCTATATTTTCTCCAATTTCATTTCAACTTTTTATTTCTTTTTTTATTGCAATGTCTTCTTATGATAATTCTTATTCGTATGTGTGTAACAAACTTGTTGATGAATCTAAGTCGTTATATTCATTGTCATCTGTATCAATCAAAATAACTAAAACATTTTTGCATCAACTCGTCGAGCTGCACTAGCGCTTCTTCAAGATAATACAAGTTCAAGCGTACCTCTTTCGAGAACTTACATATTTTCATACAACTTTCGATGCCAAGATGCTAAAAAGTTTCACTGAATTGCGAAAATGCACATCTGCAATATGACAAATGACGTTCTGGAATGCTCCTGATGCGCTCGATGAGTACTTCAATATGTCGGAACGAACTACATGTATTCAACTTCTGCTAGTTGAAAAACACGATAAAACAGCGAACAAAACTCCAAACAAACAACACCAATTCAAAGTGAGGCTGAGCTCACCCCTCTCTCGCTTCCTTCAAGACTAATGTGATTAGATTTCTATACCCTAGATACAGCAAACATGTGACACCCCATTTTTTAACTGTTTGCAAATACTATGGTTTTTCGTATAAATACATGAATACAAAAATACGGTTTATCAAAAACCGATAGTTTAAATGATTAAAACAGTGGGTGTACAAATCCATATCAAAACTAACCATAGTAAGCAAGAAAGGATTAAACCTTGAGTCCAAGATAGGAGCTAACTCGAGTTCCACTCCAGCTAAACTTCATCCAATTATAGCATATCGTTTTAACCTGGAATACATGGCAAAACATATAATACGTAAGACAATAATGTCTCGTGAGTTACATGAGTTTTAGACTCAAATCTTTAACTTCTTTTTCCAACTTTTATTTAAAACTTATCACATAAAGCATCTTTCAAAACTTTATAGTAATGATATACTTTACTCTTTACTTTTCAAAATCATTTCATAATATACTTTGCAAAGATAACATCTTTCAAAACTTTATAGTAGTAACATACTATAACTCTTTACTTTTTAAAAAAAATCACTTCATAACATACTTTGCAAAAATAACATCTTTCTTATTTTCTTTGACTGGTTTTATAAGCTTGCTGGATTTTTATACTTAGGGCTTTAATCACTATAAGTGATACCCCAAGTCTCCATGGCTAGAAAGAACGGATCAATCCTCACCATAGAAGTGCTGAGGCAATCTACTTCGCGATGGGGATTTTTCCCCAGTAGACCCCTTACCTAACCCGGGTAGGTTGGAACATAGTTCCCTTACTAACGCTGCTCGCTACAATTACCAGTCATACAAAAACTTGCTGCTTGCTTGAACATTTCTCATAAACATATAACTTGTGGCTAGGTGCCAAACTACAACATTTTATGTCTTTATGGCTAGATGCCAAATATAGCTTTCATCACATAATTTTCATATGTTTAAAACATATTTTTCTAACATGCTAAGCTTTATGCCAAAATATACTTTCCAACATCTTATGGCTATATGCCATTCATACTCGAAAACATATATAGTTTGTAACTAAAACATACTTCTTAAACACATTATGGCTATATGCCTATCCATACTTTCAAACATGTATTTCAAAATATACTTTCACATGATTGGTTTATCGACCAAAACATAACTTCAATATAGCATTATACTTTCACAAACAAGTTACAAATAATACTCTTGCATATAATTTCTCATATAGAAATTTTATAAGAAACCTTGAAAATACTTAATTGCCATGTACCCCAGAATGGGTAAAAATAATGCATGTACTCACCTTGTCTAGTTAGAGAAGTCTAACTATAATCACTTCTTCCCGTTGAGTTTTCCTTTCCTTCAACTTTACTCCTTAATACCTAAGGAGTTCATTTAACATTCTAGTTAATATAAGCTAGGCCTTATTAACAATTAAAGACCTCTTAATCTACATCTTAATAGATTAATATCACATTATTTACTCATTTTTAGATTTTGATATCTAAGACGCATGGTCAAAGAATTGACCATAACTCCCAACTCAGAAACTCGAATGGCACAAACTCAGACATTCTGAAAACTAGACACAATACATGACAAGTCTCAAGAAGATACCGAGACTTGAATCACATTTTAAGACCTTAGAAAATAAGCGACAAGATTGACAGTGCAATCTGTCACAAATCTGGATTAGTGGAGGAATCACCAATTCCATTCCACTTGGGAATGGAATCAAGGGAAGCCCTCTTACATAGGCATACTAAATATAACCAAGAGACTACCCTTCGAAATTCAGACCCAAAAGACAAACCAATTAAGAATTAAAAATCATTCAATATGAAGGAAATGAGCAGCAACATTTCTGTCACAACTCAGCATAGGTTGACAAGATCTGTCCAACAACCTGACTTCTGAAAGGAAATAAGTCAATCCTTTTGGATGAGTTACACTAGACATGAAGATAAAGCTCTCATCCAAAAATCAAACTCAATGCATAAGCCAACTGAGAATTAAAAATCATGCAACAAGGACAATGTGCACAACGACAATTCTGGTTCAGTCAAAGAGAAGGCATTGGAACCCCAGCTTGGATGGACTTTCCCTAAAATTTTCTGACCTAAAATATGAACCATTTGGGAATTAAAAATTCCACAAGTTGACCTAGATGTGCAGCAACCAATCTGTGGAGGTCGGATTGCACATACCAAAGTCCAAACCAAAACAATGAGCTGAGTCAATCCCTTTTGGTCGAGTATAGCTCATGAAAAGGTTCTTCTCCACACAAAATTTCAGAACAATCCAGTGAACACACGATTTTACAAGAATTTCACAATACAATTGGACACAGAAAGCATACTCAGGGAAATCGGGTTCAAAACCCTGGAAAACGACTGAATGAGGTTTGAACCCCAACTGATAAACTGAAGAAGACACCGAGACAAAACCATGGGCACTGGAATTGCCTGATTTGGACAGCGTATGATTTTTCTACGAATTATACAACATTGGACAAATTTCCATCCGAAAATCAAACTTGATCATAAACCCCCAAATTCTAGGGTTCTTGAGCTAAAATTCCCAAAATTAACAAAACCTTTGAATAATTTGTATAATCTTGACATAACCTCATGTACAGAATTTGGAAATCATGTAGCTCACTTGGAATCATAACTGAAACTGAAATTTCTGTTCATCCCGTGAAGAACCAACTCAAGAACTTAAGCTAGATGATCTTTACTAACCTTAATTGCTTGAAACTTCCAATTTCCAAGCTTCAAACCCGTTTTCCACCTTCAATCTCCACAAGGACTGCATAAACCGTGCACACGAAATTCTCCCGAGGCTTCTACACATTTCTGAACATATGGGAGATAATTCTTTATTTTTATATTTTTAGATTTTACAGTTTAGTCCCTCAAGTTTCCTTTCTTGGACTTTGACCACCAAAGCCAATTATTTTTACATAGAATCTAATTTCTCACATTTTTAGTCCTAAAATTGGAAGTAAACTTTAATGATAATTTCTGCATGTGGTCAAATGACCAATTTACCCTTTTTTATGGTAAAATGACCAAATTACCATTTTTTTTACTAGAATTAACCTTCAAATACTTATCACCATTATTTGGTGTCACAATTTCATTTCGTTTCTTATTATCTAGCAAAAATCATATTTTCATTATTTAAAAGTCATTTGGATATCAAATGACCATTTTGCCCCTTTTCATCATTTTTCTCCAAACACTTGGAATTTTACTACATTTCCAATAATTTACTTTAAAACTTCCAGAATGTTTTAATCTTTTCCTTATATATTTTCTCGAATATAAATTCACGATTTTTGGGTCGTTACAACTACCTCCCCCTTATTAGGATTCCGTCCTCGGAATCATCATTCAACTATTAATTTAAGGGATCACTACTTCCTTTTCTTCAAAGGTTCTCAGCTCAAGTTTGGTTCATAGTAAATACTTTATTTTATCAACCCATACTCATATTTTTTATTCTTTTATCTTTTTAGTATTTTCTTCTTTGAGTTACTTTTGGTTCTTAATCTACTTTTAGAGATTTCTACTTTCATATTCTTATCAAGAATAACAGCTTACTTTGTAATTCTTCTTATATGTTTACCAAAACTTCATGAGACTATATTAATCACATTCTTCACTTATAAAACTCTTCCCAAATACAATTTTGGTAAGATTTTGTATTTATATAATTTTATAGATACACAATACATTTCTTTGAAAAATCTTGTCCCTTAACGGACATTTTATTTGAGCATAACTTCTTCTTCTTCTCTTATAACATTACTTATTCATTCTCACATTTCTCTCTCCTTATTTCTTTGTTCCTGCGTTATATTTAATAATTTTGCTTTTATTCTTTCTTTTTCTCTACTGGCAACTCCTAGTTGGTTACCATTTTTAAGGAATGCATTCTTTTCCTTTCATTTCATTTCACACCTTTACTTTTCTGTTTGGGACAGAATCTGTCGAAACAGTATATCTTTTACGAAAATCTGCATATCTCACTCTAAAAGTGTTGAAACGTCGCACTGCTTTTTATTTTAACAATTAGACATCATTAGCTTTCTTTCTATGTATAATACACAATGTTTGACCTTATAAACTAGTACAGTTTTATTATTGAAGTTGATCTATTATTTCAGTCAACTTCCTTCTTTTCTACTCTTGTCATTTATACTACTAATTGTATACTTCTTGTTAGCCTCTATACTTCCGCAATCCCCTTGTATATGTTCCACTTTGTAAACTATATGTGTTATTTTCTTTAAATACATATCTCTTTTCATTTCGTATATGTATGCTACTATTACATCATTATACTTACTACTTTCATTCTGAATCCATTTTTTTATAAAATGTCCTTTTCATATACTTCTTACTCCTCTTACATTATATTTGTATTACTTTCATTAATACATATGTTATATCACCTTTTTCTCATGCTATTTGCACATTTCGACATAATAGCAATCCAATATACTTCTTTCATCCTCCTTTATTAGTTATGAGATTTTATTCTCGTTCATTCATTACACTTACTAATACAATTTTGTCTTTTTCATTTCTTAGCTTTCTTACAATACTCTTATGAGTACATTTCTTATCTTCTAAGGTACCCCATATACCATTCTCATCTTATTACACTTTTCATAATATTACTATCTTGTGGTGTACCATTCTTATCTTATTACACATTTCATTTCGTTTCTTATTATCTAGCAAAAATCATATTTTCATTATTTAAAAGTCATTTGGATATCAAATGACCATTTTGCCCTTTTTCATCATTTTTCTCCAAACACTTGGAATTTTACTACATTTCCAATAATTTACTTTAAAACTTCCAGAATGTTTTAATCTTTTCCTTATATATTTTCTCGAATATAAATTCACGATTTTTGGGTCGTTACAAAACATGCCAGTGAAAACACACAAAAATTATCTAAGACAAGTAACATTTACTAAAACCTACAAGGATGCTACATAATGATATTTACAACTACAAGAAGGATCAAAATGCCAACATTTTAGCAAAACCACTTTGCTTGAAGAACCCTTGTGTAGATCAAATCACAAGCTAAGGAAGGTACTACCCCAAAGAGAATACATCTAATGGTTCACACCCAATAAGTCCAAATTATTAGGTTAATTTATTAATTAAGAAAGCTCGCTATAAAACCCCAGAGATGAATTATAGATTCTGCTTAGAGAGAAGAGAAAATTGCAGGCTTAAGAGCTCTAGAATTTGGGGCGCATAATATAGTGCCAGTGGAGGACTATTTATAGTTTGCATGGATACTTAGAGATAAACCTGATTTGAATTCAAACCAGATAAGGATAATTGATTAAATAATCTGACTTATCTTTAATTCAAATTTATCTCCTATCTTATATGTTGGACAATTGTAGAAGGATAAATCCTTCTTCAGCAATCGTCCCCTATCCATACCCAACATTATTCATTGTGCAACTATTGAACAATTAATATTTAGTACCTACACTTTTAATTAATCCTAAATTCATTTTAATTATTTAAATTAATTCCAATTAAATTAAATTAATTCCAAACTAGTGTCTAATTAATTTATCATCACATGACAAATTAATAAACTATTTATTTCTCTCTCTTAATTAACTCTAAGACCATTTGGACTATTGAGGGAAACCCAAAAAGGACTCTGTTATTAATGGAAAGTCCTTACCAATTAGTTATGACATTGGACACTATTCCAAAAGTCTCCCACTTGGAAAATTCATCAACCACAATTTTTCGCAAGTCTCCCACTTAATCTGTAGAGTGTGCTTCCTTAGCCACTGTTGAACCCTGAATCTTATTATTAGAGTCAACCGTTGGATAAGTGATCAGTTATTCCTTTGTTCTACAAGATATTGTATGAACCTGAGACATGGATAAAAATCAATCTCAAGGTTCAAGATTATTTATCTCGATTTCCGATTTATGTTGATCTTATCAGACTACTGGATTGAACACATAAATCTAGTCCAGTCTAGGACAGCACTATAATGTCCACATTAAATCATCGAGGGGCCCATGATATCGCTATTCTTATTTAAGGCAAAAAGAATAAATAAACTTTGACTACATAGCAATAATCAACACTTCATGTCAATATGTCATGCATGGATATACCTTTTATGACTCCCAGTTACGATTGTGTTTAGGTAAACCAATGCATAACAGAATCGTAAACTAAAACTCATGCATCTCTGTTTGAATAATAGAACATATTATCATCTTAGAATTACTCGTGATTGTATCCATGAAGTAATCTCTAAGTGCTGGTTTATCCAATACCTAAATCTCCATTTAAATACTCATACACATGCTCTTAGCATGCTCATCGTGCTTGATTTTACTTAACGCCTTTGTGAAGGGATCAGCTGGATTATCCTCCGATGATACTCTATTAACTACGATGTCCCCGCTTTCCTTTTGTGATGAACATAGTGGTATTTCTTGAGTATGTGCCTTAATCTTCCATAATCCTTAGGTTACTTAGTCAATGCGGTTGCACCTTCGTTATCATAGAAGATTCAACGAGTTCTCGGATTGTTGGAACAACTCTGAGATCACCGATGAAGTTCTTTAACCAAGTTGTTGAAGGGTTTTATGCAAATCTATGAACTAAAAACCCTAAGTTCACATGCAACCTATAAGGATCTATGTTTTCTTCTAATTGAACATATAACAAATTCTTAAAGGCCAGAAGAAATAAACTAAGAGAATAAATTCAAAAAAACTAACCTTTTAGGATTTCTTGGAAGCCAAGCAGCACAAGTGTCCTGCCTCAAATAAAGTCACACCCAAGCTAGAGGAGGTAAGCCACGAAATTTAGAGAGGGAATAAGTCAAAATTGGCACAGAAAACAAAGGGTCTAAGGCTCCCTATTTATAGCCTCCAGCAGATAACCAGATAAGCCTTTAGAGATAAACCTTTTGAATTCAAATCAAGATAAACCTTTATCTTTAATTCAAATATGTTTATCTTAACTTATTATAATCGAAATTATATATTAATATATATATATAATTTCGCTGGTTATTATCCTGCCAAAATTGTCACTTACTCAACTATTGAATAATTACAATTTCAGTCCCTGCACCTTTAATTAATTAAATTAATCACCAAATTAAATCCAATTAATTCCAAATTAATTTCTAATTATTTAATATAGTTTCTAATTAATATATTATCACTTTAATGTATTAATAAACTATTTATTTTATTTATATTGATTTATTAATCATATAATAAATCAATCTTTCTCTCTCCTGAAATTTCTGCCAAACCTTTAGCTATGAGGGCAACCCAAATGGACTTTGCTTCTATTAATTGGGTAAATACAAATTATTAGTCATGGATTAGACACCTAATCCAACAGTTGCTTCCTTTGCAGCTTCACTAGCTGCAATATACTCGGACTCACAAGCACAGTTTGCCATTAATTCTTACTTGGAACTTTTTCATGTTACCGCACCGACACCCATTTAATAATAGCACTCAACCGGATTGTGAACAACTATCATCTCTATCCGTTTGGAAACTTGTATCACTGTACCCACTCACTTTGTTGTAAGAAACCGCGAAAAAGTGTGATAAAATGTAAAATAATCGGGTGTGGTAGTAAATTTGTAAAAAAGGGCAAATTGGTCTTTTGCCATGCTTTGGACCCTAATGTAAAATATTTTGTATTTGTAGGTAATAATGTAAATATATAAAAACTCTATGTAATAAAAAGTGAATTTGGATGCTAAAATGGAAGAGTTGAAACTGGAGGGTTGGAAATGAAAATTTGGAACATAATTGGGATTTAACTCTCATAATTCCCAGAAGATTGTAGAAAGAACGGGAGAGAGCTAGAGAGCATAGAGAGGTCACGATTTCTGGAGCATTCACGAAGAAAGGAGGTGATCAATTTGAGTCTTGGTGAAGGATTGAAGAGTTCCAAGGCCAATTGAGGTAAGTTTTACGATATGAACTCATATATTCAAGTTGTGGTGTTTAGTTTCTAAACTGAAAATTCAATGAGGAGTGAATACAACGAGTTCATATGCACTAACTAGCTTAATTTGACACAAGAAATGGATTTCTAACCATAAATTGTGGTGGAATTCATGGAATTGAATTTTGAGCTCAAGAACCCTAGAAATGGGTTTGTGAGACTAAAACTGATTCTTAGTGTTTTGTTAGGTTCTAAGGATCATTTAGGGTGTATTAAAACATTCCTAAGTGATTAATTTCAAAAATTGATATTTTTGGTGCAAATTGGTAAAAACGGGAAATGGTGAGATTACGTGAAATTTGTAATTTCCATACATTAAAACTTGATAAAAACTGAAGGTTGTTGCCTTAGAATGGTCCCATAAGGATTAAGATATGAATTAAGGACTTAATGCAGGGAAATAGTGGAAGTTATAGCTGAAAAATCGCCAAAAATGGCAACATACTTATGGATCGCGACCCGATCTCGCGTCTGGACCAAAATGCAGAAATGCAGTGAGTCTCTGCCAAGTCCACTTCAATTTTGGAAGTTAGGGTTAGACTTGTCCGTTTGACCTCAAATTTTAAACATAAGTCCCTTATGGTCCAAAACTTTGTAAAAAATTGTCGGAACTGAAATACGACCTCCCGAGGGTACTGTTGAAAAATACGCGTATTTCGGGAAAATTTATAAATTAAAGGAAGTCATTATAATGAGAGTTTTAGTCTAATTATAACTTGTAATTGCGTAGTACGGCACTCTTGTGCTGTAAAGTTAGTTGTTATATATGAATTGAATATAAATGTATATTTGATATATAATAGGTGGTGGTTCTAATCGAATTGACCAAGCGAAAGATAAAGGAGTCCACGAAGCTAAGTAACTCCTAGGTGACGTAAGGTGAGTGTTATGTGGATTTTTCGGGTACATAGCAAAAATGAATTTTATTAAAGGATGTTTTGAGAGTCAAAATGGTTTATGGAAATTGAAATGACTTAACTAAAATGAAAACTATTAAATGGAACTGGAAATGGTTTGTACGATTGAAAATGATTCCTATGAAATAGTAAGGATAATGAGAAATACAAGAAATTTATGAAGTGATCGGCCTTGGTGACAAGTTGCTTAGTATCCGGATAAAGACCACGGCCTGCTGCGGTAGGGGTGGCAATAAGACACTACTGGGATGGTACCTCCCGTCGCGAAGTAGTTGTCTTACCTTGATAGATGAATCTGTTTCATGCTATTGGGGAAGTAGTTATACGAGTGTGTCTCGTATAAAACCTACGGGTGCGCTCGTAGGAATATACCATCACAAAATAAGGAATACCTGTGGGTGCGCTCACAGGAAATGTAAAATTGGATATTTAAGGAATAATGATATTATTGGAAACTGTTTTGGGTCTAAACCCATGATGCTCACGAGACATTATGTCTCACGTATTTTTTTATATGCTATGTACTCAGGGAAGCGGGAAGAGTGGTAAAAGAGACTAGTGTGGGACAATAATTTCTGTAACATAAAGTGTGTAATAAACAGGTTTGAACTGTGGTTGAGATGCAAATTCGTGATACCCCGTTTCTATTAAGAATACATAGCTTGTTTGAAAAAGTTGTAATAAAAGTTTGTAAAAAAAAAACAAACAAAAATTTTGTGTGAAAATTTGGGGTGTTACAATTTGGTATCAGAGCCATGGTTTAAGCGAATTAGGTTGGGTGACCATCCTAGGCTTAAACTAGTGGACTAACAATGAGTAAAGTAGTAGTAATAAGTATTAACTAACGGGGTAGAGACGGTAAATTACAATGTCGGAATCCACAGAAACCGATGAATCAGGGGAGTCTTGTGATAACATCAGAGCCAAAGTATATAGGTGGTTAAAGTAATACTGGGCCCGTATTATTGTAACCACAGGATATGCTTTGGAAATGGTGAAGTCACGAGGGAGCCTGAGGAATTTAGCTGTGGAATTTAGTAGAGAGATACTTGGGGACGCAAGTTCCATAGGAAGATCACATGCTACAGCTTTCAGATATATTGATAAATATATTTATGTGGAATAATAAATGCAAATCTATTTCATTTTATATAGTAAATGGAGAGCGGTGATCAGAACCTTTTGAGTGAAGGACGGGCAGCAAGTCATACCCCGTCCCATGAAGATAACCCTGTCGATGATGCGGTTAACATGGGTCCTAACACAAATCCAATACCGCAACCTCCACTTGTGACTTTGGAGGCTATTCAAAATCTTATTAGCAATCTAAAGACGGAGATGAGGGAAGATATACGTCAAATGCTGAATACACGGCTGGGGGACCCACATCCTAATCCTTCAGCAGATGATGCTTCTTGGAGACCCACTAACGGAGATTCGGTTACAGAGGAAGATAGTGTGGGGACAGAAGACAAGAAGAGATGTTCCTTCAAAACTTTTCTGGCATGTAAACCAACGGAATACTATGGTAGCTATGAGCCTAAAGTCACGATGCGGTGGATACGGGAGACAGAGCAAGTATTGGAGGTCAGCAAATGTCATGAGAAAGATAAAGTTTATTATGCCTCACGAATGTTAAAAGACGATGCGTTGGTCTGGTGGAATACCCTGTACGAACTGGTTGGAAAGGATGTAATTTATAAATGGTCATGGACCGAATTCACCACCCGTTTAAAGAACAAATATTGTCCCCTTCTGGACATAGAAAAACTTGAAGATGAGTTCCTTACACTAAAGAAGGGTAGTTTGACCGTAGCCGAGTATACTAAAAAGTTCAGTGATATGCTACCGTTTGTGGGAAACATTTATACTACGGAGCGGGCACGAATCAACCGTTACGTGAAAGGCCTACCTTGGGAGTATGAATTGGAAGTAAAACGGGCGGTAACAATGGATGCGGCGTT
Source organism: Cichorium intybus (assembly GCA_023525715.1). Lineage (NCBI taxonomy): Eukaryota > Viridiplantae > Streptophyta > Magnoliopsida > Asterales > Asteraceae > Cichorium > Cichorium intybus. The sequence continues at coordinate 23,269,835 of CM042015.1, forward strand.
CGAGGCAGCAAGAAATGTTGAAGATGTGTGGAAACGACGAACAATGGAGAGGCAATTTTCTGGGGATAAACGTAAATTCAGTGGCGGGAGTAGTAGCTGGAATAAGAAGGGAAAATCGGTAGTGATGTCAACCAAGCAGAGCAACCGGAAGACGTGTGAGAAATGTGGGAGAGAACATACGGGTGAATGTAAGATGGGAAGTGCAGCTTGTTTTAACTGCGGAAGAACGGGCCACAAGGCTAAGGAGTGTACCTATCCGAAGCTCAGCGAAGTCGAGTGCTTCTCATGTCACGAAAAGGGGCATTATAGTTTCAACTGTCCGAAGAAGGGTAGCGAAACCATGGTATCAACTGCGCAGAAAAAGACGGAGCCCCAAAAGGTGAAGACTCGTGCCTTCCAACTTACCCGAGAAGAAGCAAAGGAGACACAAGACGTGGTCTCAAGTACTCTATTAATTAACCAGATGCCTGCCTACATATTATTTGATTCTGGTGCTACGTGTTCATTTGTGTCCTATGAGTTTGGTCTAAAATTCAATATACCGCTAGAACCATTAGAACATGTATGTGAGGTCGAATTGGCGAGCGGTAAAAAGATGGAGATAAAACATGTGTACCGTGGCTGCGAACTCAGCATAGATGACCAGAAATTTTCGTTGAACCTTCTTCCAATCAGAGTGAAGACTTTTGATGTTGTCATTGGTATGGATTGGCTTGGGGCCAATGATGCAAAAATCGCATGTGGGAAAAAGATAGTGTCGGTGAAAATTCCAGGTGGCAGCAAAGTGTATGTGTACGGTGAAAAACCCAAGAGGATGTCCAATTTGATTAGCGCAGCAAAAGTCAGGAGATGTTTGATGAAAGGATGTTTATCCTATGTGGCCTATGCAATAATGGAAGATAAAGTAAAGAAAACAATACATGACATTGATGTGGTGAAAGAATATCCTGAAGTGTTTCCAGACGATTTACCCGGTTTACCACCTGAGAGACAAGTAGAATTCCGCATTGATCTTGTACCTGGAGCTTCTCCTATCGCCCGTGCTCCATACCGTTTGGCCCCGACCAAAATGCGGGAGTTGATGTCACAACTACAGGAATTGCTGGATAAAGGTTTCATATGCCCCAATGTGTCGCCTTGGGGTGCACCGGTGCTGTTTGTCAAAAAGAAAGATGGCACGATGCGAATGTGCATTAACTACCGCGAGCTCAATAAAATTACCATCAAGAACCGTTACCCGCTACCACGAATAGACGATCTGTTTGATCAATTGCAAGGCGCTGAATATTTCTCCAAGATTGATCTTCGGTCTGGTTATCATCAGGTGCGTGTAAGAAATGAAGATATTGAGAAAACTGCTTTTCGCACTCGCTACGGGCATTATGAATTTCTGGTCATGCCTTTTGGTCTGACTAATGCCCCAGCAATCTTCATGGATTTGATGATAACATACTTATGGATCGCGACCCGATCTCGCGTCTGGACCAAAATGCAGAAATGCAGTGAGTCTCTGCCAAGTCCACTTCAATTTTGGAAGTTAGGGTTAGACTTGTCCGTTTGACCTCAAATTTTAAACATAAGTCCCTTATGGTCCAAAACTTTGTAAAAAATTGTCGGAACTGAAATACGACCTCCCGAGGGTACTGTTGAAAAATACGCGTATTTCGGGAAAATTTATAAATTAAAGGAACTCATTATAATGAGAGTTTTAGTCTAATTATAACTTGTAATTGCGTAGTACGGCACTCTTGTGCTGTAAAGTTAGTTGTTATATATGAATTGAATATAAATGTATATTTGATATATAATAGGTGGTGGTTCTAATCGAATTGACCAAGCGAAAGATAAAGGAGTCCACGAAGCTAAGTAACTCCTAGGTGACGTAAGGTGAGTGTTATGTGGATTTTTCGGGTACATAGCAAAAATGAATTTTATTAAAGGATGTTTTGAGAGTCAAAATGGTTTATGGAAATTGAAATGACTTAACTAAAATGAAAACTATTAAATGGAACTGGAAATGGTTTGTACGATTGAAAATGATTCCTATGAAATAGTAAGGATAATGAGAAATACAAGAAATTTATGAAGTGATCGGCCTTGGTGACAAGTTGCTTAGTGTAACACCAAGATACTCTTTTTATAAATATAATAAAAAGGGTAAAATGGTCATTTACCTTGGAAGGGTAAATTGGTCTTTTGGACAGAAAAGTAATTAGTTTAAAATAATATTTTGAGTTTTGGACTTAAAATGTTATAAAAACGGATTTTTGGTCGTTTTACCACAAAAGGGTAATTTGGTCATTTGACCATGTGAAGGACCAAATATGAAAAATATTGTTGGTTGTGGCAAAAATGTAAGAAATGAAAGTTTTATTGTAATAAAACTTGATTTTGTGGTCAAAGTTCAAGAAAATGAACTTTAGGACTAAAAATGTAAAAATTTGTGGTATAAATAAGAGAGAGTTGACCCTCTCTTTGACTGGCCATTTGTGCAGCAACGGGAGAAGATTTTGAGAGCAAAAACCTGGAAGTTTTGAAGGATTGAAGCATGGAATTGGAATCATAGCATGGAATTGATAATTCCTAAGCTTGAAAGGTTAGTTTTAACCAAATTCTTGAAGTGTTCTTGAGTGGGTTTTATAGAAACTGAAATTGATGAGTTTCAGTTATGTTTATGTGTTTAAATTGATGTAATACTTCCATCAAGTCATGCTAATAAGGACTTAATTCAAGAAAATGGAAGTAGGTTGTCATTTTGATGAATTTGAAGTTTTGGGGTTTTGGGACTAAGAACCCTAATTCTTCATATTGATTGATTTAGTTGTTTTGAATGGTTGAAAACCTTGTTAAAGTATAAGGTTTTAGCCTAGAAACAAACCCTAAACGATTAAGGACTGGATTAAGGACTTAATGGGCTAAAACAGCATGCTACAGTGCACAAATCGCGGCTGGACAGGAGACCTGTGCAGGCGCCAGGCGCGGTGCGCCCAAGCCCCTGGCGGGGTGCGCCCAGGCGCAGTGCGCCCTGGCCTAGGCGCAGTGCGCCTCCGGGCAGGGGCCAGGCAGGGGATCAAAAATGCTAACTTTCGTTGGGCTTGTCCGTTTTAGCTCAAATTTGGACCATAGGCTCGTTATGGTCTGAAAAGTTTGGGAAAATTTTTATATTGAGTTTCCGACCCCTCGGGGGCACTGTAGATCGATTCGAATGCCTCGGTGAATAGTAAAATTCATAAAAAGTTAGTAAACGGAAAGTTTATTAACTAGGCATTTTTGGTAATGATATTGTATTGAACTCTGGTGTATTAGAGTCAATTTAGATGATTATTAATCTATTATCATTTGGTATATAACTGGATAAATAGGTATGGGACAAAATGGTTGTGGTGCACGCAAAGGCAAGAAACAACCGAAATTGAAACGCAACTAGTATCCAGGTGAGTAATCTCACTGATATCATATGTGATATATGAGGATTGAATTGTTACAGGTTGAAACAGCTTCGAGGGACGAAAACGACAAGTGTTAAAATATGTGTAAAAGACAAGACCAGATAATCCGTGAGTCATTGCGATGACAAGAACGGAGCTGTGAGTCAATACATGTATATATACACTATGAATGACAAGACCAGATAAGCCGTGAGTTTATAATAGACAAGAACGGAACTGTGAGTCAATAAAATGACAAGACCAGATAAGCTGTGAGTCTATAATAGACAAGAACGGAACTGTGAGTCAATATATTTATGTATACTGTTATATAGACAACAGCGGGATAACCCGTGAGTCTAGGCAACAGCGGGCTAACCCGTGAGCCACAGTTTATTCCGAGGAGTTAAAATTATATAGACAACAGCGGGCTAACCCGTGAGTCTAGGCAACAGCAGGCTAACCCGTGAGCCACGGCAACAGCGGGCTAACCCGTGAGCCATATCTAACCGGTGCAGCCTATATGGCTATGATATTGTTACAGGTACATGGTGCGGCCTTTTGGCTATGATATCGGGTTATTGAACCCAGCTGGTGTGGCCTGCGGGCTATGATTTATATATTGATATTGTTTTGGTGCAGCTTACATAGCTATGACACAGGGTGCGGCTTATATAGCCATGACATATGATGCAGTCCATTGTGACTAAGAAACATGGGACAGAAACGATAGATATGATTATCTATGCAAATAACTGATGTGGTTTGATAATTGCAGGTTGTCATGAAGTAGCCTGTAAGGCTACAAAATTAGGATGTGAAATCCTAAGAGATATATGGTCAGCCAGTAAGGCTATGAGTTTGGATTCGATATCCAAACAGATATACGAATATATTTGATACATGTTATTTGCAGAAATGATTACTCACTGAGCTTTGTAGCTCATACCGTTTGTTAAATGTCCCTGCAGGTTAGCATGATCCTGATAGGGGAATATATGGAGTCCGTGACTCGTGAAGTAGGACTCTTAGATGCTGTCAGTAGCAGCCCGGCTTCAAAGGAGACTACGGTATTTTATACTCTCCTTGATACGCTTGTACCCGTTTTTACTAAAATATACCCCTTTGTTATGGTTTTAAATGAAAAAAATTTTTTGGGGGTGTTTTGTTTTAAAAGCCGGGTGTTACAAGTTGGTATCAGAGCCGTGGTTTAAGTGAACTAGGTGTCTATAGAGTAGATTCCTGGACTTAAACCTTGAGACAGTAGACATGATGGATAGTTAGGTGTATATAGTTGTTATTATACATATATAACCTAACTGTTGCTAACTTCTGACGTATAAGAAGTATGAACCGTAAATCTCCTTGGGAGACATTTAGGGCGCGAAGCTCTAGGAAATGGACCAGCCCTTTCGCAAGACTCCGTTGGATGAGGAGCAAAAAGGGGACGAATAGCATAAAATCCACATGATGAGCCATGTTAGCTGATGTGGTCAGATAAAGGAAATCGGTTGCTCACCTTGGCTGATATTCAAGGTGAAAGAACAGTAGTTGAGACTACAAGAAAAGCAGAAAATAATAGTGGACTTCTCAGAAGAAGTTGTCACAAATTAGGTCTAACCTTAAAGGGAAGGGACCAGAACGAAAAGATAATGTGATATAAGAAGTGCAGGAAAAGCACTTGGAACATTTTGGAGTTGAGACTCTATCGTTGACATGCTGAAATTGCAGAAAATGGGAGCATATCGCTCGAGTTTGTCGTGTGGGACGGAAGTGGTTCCAGCGTGGAACTATAGATCACTTCCTTATGAAGTACTCACATGCTAAATGTGGAGTAACGGGTGATGAACCCAGGAAAGAAAGAAGGAACGAATGGTCGAAAAGGACCAGTGGTACCTTGAGCATTCCAGCGGATTGTGGAAGAAGCTCGTGAGGAGACTGATATGATCTCCGATATAATTGTTTAAAATATAATCCCCGTATACGTTATAATTGATCCATGAAGCTACGCTTTGGATCGATGACTTTGATGTCTTGTCTGAATATTTCATCAACGATTATGGATGAAATTTTGGAATTAGCTATAGCAAATAGCAAATATGTTCAAGATATTGAACACCTGGAAGGTAGTCTGCCTAGGATTTACGGGACCATTTTTCCCTATAAATCTGAAGCCGATGCCTACCAATGGTCTGAAGAAATTGTGCCTATGAATTGGTTAGCAATGAATGATGCTAACATGAATTGTAGAAATATGAACATTATGGTTCTTAAATCAGAAATAAAATGGACGAAAATCCATGGTAAATAACCGTTGTTGAGAATACCGGTTATTTTCCTTTGCTTAAACTCGGAAAAGAGTTAGTAAAGGAATGATGTTGTAGTTGGCATACGTGGTATGGGCCAAGCTAAATAAAGCGATGATAGTAGTGTACTACTTTAAATAAATTCCCGGATGTTTCTTTTGAAAAGAACTTCCAGGATTTCTGCCAGATTGGCGAGAAGAGCTTATGATTAAGCTGGTCTTGGGAGCCTTTCCTGTTATTTAGGCTCTGTATTGATTAGCCTCTGCAGAGATGGCAGAGTGGTAAAACAATTGGAAGAAATTGTTTTTGGAATTGGGGTCTCATATGGCCGAATGTGTCATCGTGTGGAGCCCTATCTGTTTGAAAAGAATAAAGATAAGTTAATGTGTATGTACATTGACTACGGAGAACCTGATATTCTCGAAACCAGACTGAATATGAGGTACATTTGTACCAGATACTGGAGTTACTTCACTGAGTTAAGTGATATGTAAAATTCTCCAAGTATGAAAAAATTGGCTAAGAGAAGTTTCAATTCTTTGGGCATGATAATAGTGCCAAAGATGATCAAAAAAATCCAGTGGAATTGATGATGTAATAAAACTGGAACCGCCTGAGGAATCTGACTGAAATTGTAGTTCCGTGGATTGGCAGGTTAATTTAGGAGAGTTGTAGAAAACTGCTCCATGACTGTTGTTCAGTTGACTAAGGTTGACTAATAAAAGTATAAAGTCTAAGTGGTAGAAAGACCACAAGTATCTTGTAAAGATTTGAAATAAACATTGTGTGAAACCCCGGTGTTAACATTATTGTTAAGCGGAGAAGACAAACTGGATTATAGAAATGCATCCAAAGTTGATTTTGGATACATGATATTGCAGTAGCAATTATGAATTTGACATTGAAGCTTTAGAGACACTACTTGTATGGTGTAAAGCTTACTGTTGATATGGATCATAAAAGTTTGAAACACTTAAGTGATCAAAAAGAAGCTAAAAATGAGATAGCAAAGATAGATGGGTTACTTAAAGATTTCGGCTATGAAATCTTGTACCATCTCGGAAAGGCGGATGTGATTATGATGCCTTGAAATGAAACGATTATCTTTTGAAAGATACAACCACATGCATGAGTGTGGCGAATTGATTACCTGAGTTGATTCGGGTAGCACAAGAAGAAGTGTGCCAGGCTGAAAACGTGAAAAGTAAATGAATGATTAGTTATCGAAAGAAACTAGTCAGGAACTCATGACGATTGAAAACCCTTGGTAGTTGTGTATGTGAGTTCCAAAGCAAAGTGAGATATGAAATTTACCCTTAAAAGATGTATATTGGGGTAGATATGCAAAATGCTCGGGGCAGTACCAAACTGTGTAGGATGATATAACCTATGTATTGGTGGCCGGGGCTAAAGAAAGACATTGAAAGATATGTGAAAAGTGTTTGACTAGTGTGTAACTACAGTCAAATCAGTAGAAGCAAACGGAAAATTTAGCCGTTGTCGATCCCAAAGAAGAAATGGGACGAAATTATCATAGACTTTGTAATAAAGTCTTTGCAAGTACCGCATGGGTATGACACCATATGGGTAATTGCAGATTGATTGATGAAAACAGTGTAGATTCATACTGACTAAAGAAGAAATTAAGAGCGAAAAGTAGTGAAAAACTACATAGAAAAAGAAAATTATTGATGTGCACTACAGGTGTCGACTGTATCGGATCGAAATACTAGAATTATTTGCTGAATTTAGCATTAATTCTTAAAATTGATAGTTCAAAAGTACTAGTAAGTACTGTATAGGAATTGCAGAAATGATAGACGAGGCGAGAAAATGATGCAGACTCTAGAAAATGTGCTTGAAAATTGCACAGTAGACCCTAGTGGAAGATGATAAGATCGTCTATCTTTGGTAGAACCCGTAGATAATGATACTTTAGTACCAGCTTTTAGATGACTCGTATAATGCATAGTATGGAGTATCGTGTTGCACGCCGATTTGCTAGGAAAAAGTGGGGGAGAAGCCGTTGACTGAAACCGAGATTTTACTTTAAAAAGAAGTAAAAGATTAGGCAAATTCGAGAAAGCTTGGAAATAGACCAAAATCGACAAAAGTAATATGCGGATTGTCGAGTAAAACCATTGAAACCCCAAGTAAAGGAAGATGGTGGAACTCAAAGTGACCCTTCGGAAAGACTAGAAATTGATGTGGGACAAAAAGGAAAGTCGAGTCCTTGTCTATGGGACCTTTCCAGGTGTCTCAAAGAGTAAGAATTGGGGTGTACCGATTGAAGTTTCTTGATGAACTTCAAGATATTTATAAAGTTTTCTATGGGTCTCATGGTTCTGAGAACATAGATTGATAAATTCTAACGAATCCCTCATGTTGAAATGAGGAAGATAAGTGATTAAGGTGCCCGGGACAACCGGAGGAGTGATATGCGAGTGGTGATATAACCACGAGATAAGAAGACTAGTATGGTTAAGTGCTTAGGCAATACCATAGAGATTCCGACATGATGTGGAAGACCGAAAGCGAAACGAGGAAGACAAACCCTCAACTCCTTGTATGATTTCGGGGACGAAATCTTTTGAAAGAGGGGAGAATTTGTAACACCAAGATACTCTTTTTATAAATATAATAAAAAGGGTAAAATGGTCATTTTACCTTGGAAGGGTAAATTGGTCTTTTGGACAGAAAAGTAATTAGTTTAAAATAATATTTTGAGTTTTGGACTTAAAATGTTATAAAAACAGATTTTTGGTCGTTTTACCACAAAAGGGTAATTTGGTCATTTGACCATGTGAAGGACCAAATATGAAAAATATTGTTGGTTGTGGCAAAAATGTAAGAAATGAAAGTTTTATTGTAATAAAACTTGATTTTGTGGTCAAAGTTCAAGAAAATGAACTTTAGGACTAAAAATGTAAAAATTTGTGGTATAAATAAGAGAGAGTTGACCCTCTCTTTGACTGGCCATTTGTGCAGCAACGGGAGAAGATTTTGAGAGCAAAAACCTGGAAGTTTTGAAGGATTGAAGCATGGAATTGGAATCATAGCATGGAATTGATAATTCCTAAGCTTGAAAGGTTAGTTTTAACCAAATTCTTGAAGTGTTCTTGAGTGGGTTTTATAGAAACTGAAATTGATGAGTTTCAGTTATGTTTATGTGTTTAAATTGATGTAATACTTCCATCAAGTCATGCTAATAAGGACTTAATTCAAGAAAATGGAAGTAGGTTGTCATTTTGATGAATTTGAAGTTTTGGGGTTTTGGGACTAAGAACCCTAATTCTTCATATTGATTGATTTAGTTGTTTTGAATGGTTGAAAACCTTGTTAAAGTATAAGGTTTTAGCCTAGAAACAAACCCTAAACGATTAAGGACTGGATTAAGGACTTAATGGGCTAAAACAGCATGCTACAGTGCACAAATCGCGGCTGGACAGGAGACCTGTGCAGGCGCCAGGCGCGGTGCGCCCAAGCCCCTGGCGGGGTGCGCCCAGGCGCAGTGCGCCCTGGCCTAGGCGCAGTGCGCCTCCGGGCAGGGGCCAGGCAGGGGATCAAAAATGCTAACTTTCGTTTGGCTTGTCCGTTTTAGCTCAAATTTGGACCATAGGCTCGTTATGGTCTGAAAAGTTTGGGAAAATTTTTATATTGAGTTTCCGACCCCTCGGGGGCACTGTAGATCGATTCGAATGCCTCGGTGAATAGTAAAATTCATAAAAAGTTAGTAAACGGAAAGTTTATTAACTAGGCATTTTTGGTAATGATATTGTATTGAACTCTGGTGTATTAGAGTCAATTTAGATGATTATTAATCTATTATCATTTGGTATATAACTGGATAAATAGGTATGGGACAAAATGGTTGTGGTGCACGCAAAGGCAAGAAACAACCGAAATTGAAACGCAACTAGTATCCAGGTGAGTAATCTCACTGATATCATATGTGATATATGAGGATTGAATTGTTACAGGTTGAAACAGCTTCGAGGGACGAAAACGACAAGTGTTAAAATATGTGTAAAAGACAAGACCAGATAATCCGTGAGTCAATACATGTATATATACACTATGAATGACAAGACCAGATAAGCCGTGAGTTTATAATAGACAAGAACGGAACTGTGAGTCAATAAAATGACAAGACCAGATAAGCTGTGAGTCTATAATAGACAAGAACGGAACTGTGAGTCAATATATTTATGTTTACTGTTATATAGACAACAGCGGGATAACCCGTGAGTCTAGGCAACAGCGGGCTAACCCGTGAGCCACAGTTTATTCCGAGGAGTTAAAATTATATAGACAACAGCGGGCTAACCCGTGAGTCTAGGCAACAGCGGGCTAACCCGTGAGCCACGGCAACAGCGGGCTAACCCGTGAGCCATATCTAACCGGTGCAGCCTATATGGCTATGATATTGTTACAGGTACATGGTGCGGCCTTTTGGCTATGATATCGGGTTATTGAACCCAGCTGGTGCGGCCTGCGGGCTATGATTTATATATTGATATTGTTTTGGTGCAGCTTACATAGCTATGACACAGGGTGCGGCTTATATAGCCATGACATATGATGCAGTCCATTGTGACTAAGAAACATGGGACAGAAACGATAGATATGATTATATATGCAAATAACTGATGTGGTTTGATAATTGCAGGTTGTCATGAAGTAGCCTGTAAGGCTACAAAATTAGGATGTGAAATCCTAAGAGATATATGGTCAGCCAGTAAGGCTATGAGTTTGGATTCGATATCCAAACAGATATACGAATATATTTGATACATGTTATTTGCAGAAATGATTACTCACTGAGCTTTGTAGCTCATACCGTTTGTTAAATGTCCCTGCAGGTTAGCATGATCCTGATAGGGGAATATATGGAGTCCGTGACTCGTGAAGTAGGACTCTTAGATGCTGTCAGTAGCAGCCCGGCTTCAAAGGAGACTACGGTATTTTATACTCTCCTTGATACGCTTGTACCCGTTTTTACTAAAATATACCCCTTTGTTATGGTTTTAAATGAAAAATTTTTTTGGGGGTGTTTTGTTTTAAAAGCCGGGTGTTACACTTAGTATCCGGATAAAGACCACGGCCTGCTGCGGTAGGGGTGGCAATAAGACACTACTGGGATGGTACCTCCCGTCGCGAAGTAGTTGTCTTACCTTGATAGATGAATCCGTTTCATGCTATTGGGGAAGTAGTTATACGAGTGTGTCTCGTATAAAACCTACGGGTGCGCTCGTAGGAATATACCATCACAAAATAAGGAATACCTGTGGGTGCGCTCACAGGAAATGTAAAATTGGATATTTAAGGAATAATGATATTATTGGAAACTGTTTTGGGTCTAAACCCATAATGCTCACGAGACATTATGTCTCACGTATTTTTTTATATGTTATGTACTCGGGGAAACGGGAAGAGTGGTAAAAGAGACTAGTGTGGGACAATAATTTCTGTAACATAAAGTGTGTAATAAACAGGTTTGAACTGTGGTTGTGATGCAAATTCGTGATACCCCGTTTGTATTAAGAATACATAGCTTGTTTGCAAAAGTTGTAATAAAAGTTTGTAAAAAAAAAACAAACAAAAATTTTGTGTGAAAATTTGGAGTGTTACATCATCTTTGCCACCGAATACCAAGAACGTCTCTTTCGTATTTCTCAAATACTTAAAAATATTCTTTATTGCTGTCAAATGACTTTCGCCAGGGTTGTCCTGATCCTGACCCACCATGCTCAAAGAAAACGAGACATCAGGATGTGTACATGTCATGGCATACATGATCGATCCTATAGCTGAATCATATGGGACTAGACTAATTTTGTCAACCACATCACTGGTGGCCGGACACTGAGCTTTACTTAGCTTTATGCCATGGTGTAAGGGTAAAGACACTTTCTTGGAGTCTTGCATATTAAACATCTTCAATATATTATCCAAGTATGTACTTTGGCTAATGCCCAATAGATTCTTAGATCTGTCTCTACATATCCTTATTCTGTCACACCCCCAAACCACGATGGCGGAAACTTCTGAGGGTTGATGACTTCATGAACAGTATCACAACAACGTTTGTATAATAGTGATCAAAGCGAACACATCCATCATATACATAATTGTAAATGTTACAATAGTTCAAAAGATTGTATGTTTTGAATACAATTACAATATGATATCAAAATACATAGTATGACGCCATAGCGACCCATCGTCAAAGGTTGTAGTTACCCTATCAATTTCCTGAGAATACAAGTAGTTTGAAAGAATGTCAACATTACGTTGGTGAGTTCATAAGATTTTTGTATGAGAAAATCCATAATCCTTTTTCCTTGTAGAAAGATAGTGTTTGAAACCAGAAAATCCAATATTTTCTTATAAATGAGTAGTAGTCTTAAAACCCAAAGACCGAAAATGTATAGGTATTTGTATACTTGAAAATAGTATTACGTAGTTTTATTCTTGTATAAAACCGTGTAAATAGGTGTTTACTGGTAGTCGAATCGTAGATTTAATTCCACAAAAGTCGTATGTATAAGTAAACCGTACTTATATTTATATATTTGATAAACATAGTTTTAATTCCCATAGAATCAGTGTGTATAAGTAAAACCATACTTATATTTGTAACTTGTTAAAATGTAGTTTTAATACCATAAAACTTGTATGAGGAATCTCTTTCCTTGTAAAATGTAGTGTTGTAATCCAAGAAAATCCAATATTTTCTTATGAATGTATCCAAGTCCTTAAAACCCAAGGACTAAAATGTATAGCATAGTTTGTAGTATAAAGCCATTGAAAATGTATATTTCCACGTAACAATTTAATAAAGTTGATATCCCATGCGAGACGCCCTATAACCATACTGTGACCATGTAGGCCTGCTTCGACGTTCTTCAGGCGTCGGACTGTTATGACATTTGTCACCTCAGACCCGTCGGTCTAGCTGTAGCTAGCAGCTCAGGTGCGGTGTTGTCAATCCCGTATAGATCTATACACAAATATCACGTTCTCTTACCGAGACTCTGGTTATAAATTCCAGGACTTATAGTATGTACTTAAATAAGCACTGTGAAGACCCGTCTCACAAAAATGTATGTATCAATCAACTTGTTATTTGTATATGAAAAATATTTGTATTTGTCCATTATCATTTTTCCCATGATAATATAGTAATGTATGATAATTTTATATTTTATATAATTATTTGTCTTGTTCTAACCGTTATAGTAACATTTGTATCCACAAACTATTCCTATAATAGTTTATTTTTAGTATTCTGTCGTGAAAAGCATATATTTACAAATATATATGAAATAACTTATTTAAATGGTTATAAACAACATCTTTTAAAATATTTTCTATAGTAGTGGTGTAATAACTTGGTTATACTCTTTATTAATTCCAATATAATATTTCATGACTAATAAATAAAGAACGGCCAGGTAGAAGATCAAATGGGGAGGCAGGACCCTTTCAGCGTAAATGATCGGCCTAGACACCGCCCTCGTAAGTAGATCATTCGATATTATTTTTGGAATTATAATAGAATTGTTGTAATAACGATGTTTACAAAATTCGCATTTTGCTTACTATTGTTACAAATGAATATAAATAACTATTTTTATAGTATAACTTGTATTCTACCCCTTAAAAACTTGAATAAAGATAAAAAGAAGGGGTATGAACTCACCTCAATGTCGACTAGAATCTTATCGCCAATTGTTGTTAGATCGCCCGACTCTTCGTGCTTCTAACTCGAACTCACTATATTTATAACTGAAATATCTACTTCTAACGCTCATTCTTCGTATATCTCTCTATACGTATCGAAGAACTTGTTTGTGTGATTTGAATGGCTAGAATGAGGCTATATTTATAGTAGATTTATTTTCGTATTGCGGCCCTCAAGATACAAATATATGATTTTTATGGCTTTTAGAATTTGTTTATGACAAAACATACCCTTAAAATACTTTTTAAATAGATTTAATAGTTTTTATATAAAATAAATGATTTTTGTTTATTAAAATATAATCTACGAAAATCATAGTTTAATAATATCAACTTTTTAACTAAAAGTCTTTAACGAATTAACGAAAGGGTATTAGTTGTATGTTTAATAAAAATATAGGGGTTAAATGTAAATACAATTTCATTTTATACAAAAAAAAAATATTAAATATAGAACTAATATCAATAATATTAAATTTTGACGTCAGATTGTTCGTATCGACGATACCGCTTTGACGGTAATTTTTCCGTTTTATAAAACGTCATAATATTATCGATAAATTTAAAAATACGTATTGAATACGTAGTGTTTGAAATGAAAATACAAATTCTTTGAGGGTAAAATGTGTAAAATTGATTAAATAATAAAGTGGGACCCACTTTTAATAATAATAATAAATATATTTTAAAAAAAACATTTTTTTTCAAACCCACTGTTAGGTGGAGATCTTTTTTTCAAAACTTTTGACTTTTTTTTTTTAATAAATATTTTAATAACCAAATGTCGCTTTCAAGTTAAATTAAACGTTTTTCTATCATAACTTTTTATATATAACGTTTGGTAAAAATATAAATATATATTTGGAATCGTCGTAATTTTATCTACGTTTCGATATAAAATTTGTAATATTTCGAATAGTTTTACATTTTTACCGTTTTTCTATCATAACTTTTTAAATATAACCTTTGGTAAAAATATATATTCGGAATCGTCATAATTTTATCTATGTTTCGATATAAAATTTGTAATATTCGGAGGAGTTTTAAATTTTACCGTTCACTATTCACGTCGGATACTATTCATGACGTACATTTTTTTTATATTAAAAACATCTAGCTCAGCATGGTTTGTTCGTATAATTGATTTGAATTAGCATATGTAGTATTATAATATCCAATAATACATCGTATAGATTATGAAATTTATATTTCACATATTGACCTAATGTACGCTCTGGTTTACTTGAGTTGACTTTCGTTGACTTAATTTGACAGTTGTCACATATTCCAAGTATGTACGTTGCATCTCCTAGATCCTTCATAGTGAAACATTTCCCAACAGGCTTTTACACTTTCCAGAGTTGGGATATCGTTTCCTATAAGTAGTATGTCATCCACATACAGTACTAGAAATACTACACCACCACTAGCTTTGACATATACATAAGACTCATCCCCACTTCTAGAAAATCCAAACCCTTTGACTTTTTAATGGAAGCAAATATTCCAGCTACGAGATGATTGTTTAAGTCCATAGATTGACTTTTCAAGCTTGCACACCTTATTAGGATACTTGGTATGTTCAAAACATTTCGTTGAGGAAAGCTGTTTTAACATCCATTTGCCACACCTCATAATCATAGAATGTAGCTATGGCAAGCATTATCCTAATTGACTTGATCTTAGCTACTGTTACATGGTTTCATCATAATCAATCCCTTAGGTTTAAGTATAACCTTTTGCCACAAACCTAGCTTTGAACGTGTATGTACATTCCCATCCATGTATGTCTTCTTCTTGAAGATCCATTTACAACCCACCATCTTTCGACCGGGTGTATGATCAACCAAATTCCAAACTTGGTTATCGTACATTGACTTAATCTCGCTATCTATTACCTCTTTCCATTTGGTTTCCTCTTTCCGTTTGGCTACCTTAGGGCTATCATCGCTTCCTTGTAGTTAGTTGGCTCTTCTAAATTTACCAACGTTTTACCACTAATAAATGCGTCCCCTTCCACAGTAATATGAAAACCATAGAACTTGGGAGGCGTGATAACTCTATCAGATTTATGAAGAGGTAATGAATTGTCAACTACCACAACAGGCGTTTCAGCCTCTGGTTGAGTGCTAGTGTCAACTACAGGTTTCTCATTGGCTGACTCTTGAATCTCTTCAAGATCAACTGTACTCCCACTGTCCACTTTGGATATAAGTTCTCTTTCTCGAAAGAATCCTCTACGAGCCACAAACACCACATTTTGATTGGGTCTGTAAAACAAGTATCCAAAGGACTTTAGTGGGTAACCAATGAACATACGCTTCTCGACTCTGGCTTCAAGTTTATCTTGGGTTTTGCGTCGAACAAAAACCTCACAACCCCAGACCCTGATATGTGAGAGTGAAGGAAACTTCCCACTCCACATTTCATGAGGTGTCTTAGAAACCTTCTTAGTTGGTACATGGTTTAAGATATGTGTGGCTGTCTCTAAGGAATATCCCTGGAAACTTATCAGAAGAGAAGCTAGACTCATCATGGAACGAACCATGTCTAACAAAGTTCGATTTCTCCTCTCAGCAACACTATTAAGCTAGGGTGTTTTAGGAGGGGAAATTGTGAAACTATTCCACATTCCTTTAGATACTTGTTGAACTCAATAATAGGATACTCTTCCCTATCGGAGCGGTGTATCTTTATCTTCTTGCCTAATTAATTCTCTACTTCGTGCTTGAACACTTTAAACTTTTCAAAATTGTCTGACTTATGTTTTTAATCAAATAAACATAACTGTATCTACTAAAATCATCAATAAATGTCACGTAGTAGCAATTTTTGTCCCTTGTGGTGGATCTGAAGGGTCTACATACATCCATGTGGATTATGTCCAACAATCCTTCACCTCTCTCAAAAGTCTTTGAGAATGGTGATTTTGTCATCTTGCCTAATAAAGAAGATTTGCATACATCATCTGATTTTAAGTCAAATGATTCCAATACTCCATCCTTTGGGAGTTGGGCGATGCGTTTCTTGTTTATATGCCCAAGACGACAATGCCACAAGCAAACTTTGTCTAAATCATTATAAGAATCAATATTTAATATTATATTACTCAAGTTATTCACATACACAACAGTTTCATACACACCATTACAAGGAGAAGCTTTGAATATAAAAGAACCATCTCTTAAACCAAAGTATTGTTATTATTATTATCAAACGAATAACGATAACCTTGTCTAAATAGTGCATGGAAAGAAATTATGTTTCTAGACATTTCAGATAAATAACAGCAATCTAATACATCTATCCTAACTCCACTATCAATCAAGAGGTCATAAATCCCGATCTTTGTAACAGGCGCGATGTGTCTATTCCCCATTATCAGGTTCAGCTCTCCTCGCTTTAGCTCTTTACTTTCCTTTAGGCTCTGTATACCAGAGCAAATATGAAAACCACATCTTGTATCAAGGACCCCACGAATTAAAAGTATTAGTGTTACTAAGTTGGATCATATAGATACTTGAGGTGGAGCCAGACACCTCGGCTTTACCATCCCTTATATCCTGTAGGTACTTCGGGCAGCTTCCTTTCCAATTGCCCTTTTGGGTGCAGTAAAAGCAAGTGGCCTCCTTCGGATCACTAGCGGGGAAAGATATCATACTCGACCTTTCTCTTTGACCCATGACTAAACTCTCCATCTTGGCTTTCCCTCTCCAACTTGCTTGAGAATAGGGCTTTCCTTTCTTTAATCGCCATGTCGAATGGCCATAATGGGAACGGGAACAGCTGACGTGTTTGGGCCCTAAGATTTTCTCATGCCCGCCTAGGCAGTACCATGTAGCTGCATCAACGTGGTCTCTGTGTGGTTGTAAGGCCCTAATCCCCAGAAGTCAAGTTTCGAGTTTTAAAGAGTCAAAGTTCGCAGAATTAAAGGAAGCAAATTATGGAAAAAATAGGAAATAGGGCATTAGCACCGCTAACATGGAGGTTAGCGACGCTAATGTGTCATATGCTCGCTAAGTTGCTTTTTTACGTCGTTAATTTTCCAGCTGTCTGGGTGGGTGTGCACGATCGATATTAGCAGTCCTAACTTTAGTGTTAGCGACGCTAATGTCTGATTTTGGGCCAAAACCCTAGATTTTCATGCTTGGGCCATATTTGAGGGTTGGGAACCCTAGGGCAGCCGCCAAATGCCACTTTTCAGTCTCCAAAACGTTCTCTCTCTACTGGAATTGGTTTTTGATGATTTTGGTGGGTTTGGATGGATTTTTAAAGCCTTGTTGATGCTAGAAGGAAGATGGTGATGCTACAAGTTGTTCCTCTTGAGTGAAGCTTCAAAGATTTGTATTTTTCTGGACCATTGTGAGTAAAGTTCTCACATTTATGCAATTTTATGATTGTTCTTATGATTTAAGCATGTTCTTATGGATTGAATAAGTGTAATGGCCCCTTGTAGTGTTTGTCTATGGTTTGGAAGGATAAAGTTGGAAACTTTATGCCTTAAATCACTTATTTGAACATTTGGATAGGTTAGAGAGTAAGCCAAACTCTCTATGATGATTTTGGTTGGTTTTGGACCACTTTGGACTTGAATCTTGTTCATGATCTTGTTTGGTGATGTTTGGGAGGATAAAGTTAGGATTTTTATGGATTTAGGACTGTTTGGAAGGTCCCTAAATGGATTGAGACTTTGGCTGAATGGATTAAGAACTTAATAGACTTTTGGATCTGTTCATAGTTAGCGACGCTAACTTGGAAAGTTAGCGGCGCTAACTTGGAAAGTTAGCGGCGCTAATTCTGCTGTTGACTTTTGTTAACTTTGACCTTTGACTGTTGACTTTTTGACCAGTTTGACTTTTGGTCAAACTTAAGAGTTTTGGACACCGGTCTAATAGAATTATCCTGTTTGGGATTTAGGAAGTTCTGAGTAGAGTTTATCTTGTTAGAGCGTTCATGTTGTCGGATCCGTGGACGCGCGTGAGGAGTGCTGTTTGGCTCTGCAGATCAGGTGAGTCTTCTCACTTTACTATGAGTGATGTTGCATGCATAGGTAGCTTTATTACTTTGTGTAATAATATGATGTATGTGCCTTATGTGTTTACCGACAAGATCGGGGCGAGCCTGTGAGTCAAAGAATGAGTTGATTAGACAAGATCGGGGCGAGCTCGTGAGTCTAGACAAGATCGGGGCGAGCCCGTAAGTCAAAGAATGAGTTGATTCGGTGACGGATCGAACGGGGCAAGCTCGTGAGTCCTTAGTCGAGGCGAGACCCAGGTCGATCGGGGAGATCTCGATGACCTTATATGATTGTGTTTATGTGATGGATCGTGTGGTATTTTGGGGAACTCACTAAGCTTTGTGTTTACTCTTTCACCCTAACTGTTTTCAGGTATATGCTGGCTTGAGCTTGGAGCACGGCGCGGCTGTACTGCATCTGAGGTTTTTATAATCAAGTCTTCCGCTGGATAATGTTTGTAAATGTTTTTTGTTAAATACGATTTAAATGTTTTAAAGATTAAGTTTTAATTTGGATGATTTTATTGGTTAACCTGTTTTGTGTATTTTACTCGTTTTTAAAACGAAAAATTTATTACGGAATTTGGGACGTTACAGTGGTTCAAATGATAGGTCAAAATGAATTGATCATAAGAACTAGGGAGCGAGTTTATAATGACCATGTCAATGGCCAACTCCTTTTCAAAGTTCATGTTGAGTTTCTTGAGTCTTTCAATGTGTCGTTGCATTTTATGCACGTGATCACAATGGATTCTCCCTCTTTTAGCTTACACGCCATTAGGATTTTGACAACCTCAAAATGTTCCTGCCTTGCCTTCTTCTGTGAAACATTTCAGTAAGCTGCAACTTAATCTCAAATGGACAACTATCCTCGAAGGTCTTTTGGAGCTCCAGGGACATTGACGCTTTCATTATGAAGACACCTTTGTAGCATCATCAACATGTTTTCTATAGGTAGTAAGTTCTTCAGGGGTAGCAATCTCCTCATCAATCACAGGAATTTGGTTATCGAGAACATACTCCTTGTTCTCATAACTAAGCGTCATATTTAGATTCCGCATCCAGTCCAGATACTTCAGACCGGTCAACTTTTCCTTATAAATAATCGAGAGTGGAGTGAAATTTGAATGGGCGGGAGGATGTGGAGGAAGATGAATAGTGGAAGGGAGACTATATTTAATAAGTGTGGTGTGACACATCGAGTTTTCACAACTTACCACCCCAAAAAAACAAACAAGCAGAAGTACGCAATCGCCAAATAAAAAGGATTTTACAGAAAATGGTGAATCCAAACAGAAAGGATTTAAGTAATTGACTAGAAGATGCATTATCGGTTTACCGAACTGCATTCAAAAATCACATCAAAATGTCCCTACGTCAGATAGTTTTTGGAAAGCCATGTCGATTGCTTATGGAAATTGAACATAAGGCATTTTGGGCGATGAAATGAGTCAATATTGACATAAATGAAGCTGGAAAGGTGAGGAAGTTGACAATATAAAAACTAGAAGAGATTTACATTTGAGAACAATATGACTTGCAAAAAGAAAATGTAAGCATTTCATGAGAAAATGATTCCACGCAAGGTATTTGAGAAAAACCAAAAGTTACTCTTATACTACTCTCGTCTCAAACTATTTCCTAGAAAGTTAAAGGTCCCGATGGGTGGGCCTATTTGTTGTTACTCATGTGTTTGATCATAGCGTAGTCGAGATAAAAAGTGAACAAACAGGGAAATTTTCCAAGGTAATGAACGTAGATTGAAGCCGTATTACGAAGGTGTTGAGGTAAAAAATAAGGACATTAACATGTTGGATAGTCTAACATACAACCATTAAACGGATAGATTTTATATACCCTAGATTCAATTATCATGGCAGCGGAAACAATCAAAATTAATCTATGGCAAGTAACAATTACTAAAACGTACAAGGGTCCAGAGGGATCAAGAAAAATCAACCTTGAGCAACACCGATTTGCTAGAAAACCTTTAATGAAGAACAATTCCACAAGTGCTAAGGAAGATAGTACTCAATAGAGAATACATCTAATGCTGCACACCCAATAAGTCCAAATCAATTAGATTAATTAGGTATTTAAGAAAGCTCGTTATAGAGCCCTAGAGAGAGACTATATATTCTGCTGAAAGATAAGAGAAACTCCGAGTCTAACAATGAGAGAGGAGTGGTGCGAGATTTCGAAGAGGCCATGGGGTATTTATAGCTAAAGGTTGCTTAGAGAATAAGTTGGTTTGAATGGTAACTTGATAAGGATAAATAAAAATAATCCAATTTATCTAAAACCCAAACCTCCTTCCATAGATAGCCTGGGACGAAATTTTGAAGGCTTATCCCTTCCTAATCTTCGTCCCCCATCTTATGGGTTCTAAATATTCATTTGTCCAACTATTGGACAATTAATATTGGGTCACTACACTTTTAATTAATGTTAAATTAATTCCAAACCAATTTCTAATTAATTTATCATTACATAACAAATTAATAAATTATTTGTCTCTCTCTCTCTCTCTCTCTCTCTCTTAATTAACTCTAATATCATTTGGACTATTGAGGGCAATCCAAAAAGGACACTGCTACTAATGGAAAGTCCTTACCAATTAGTTATCACTTTGGACATTGTTCCAACAGTCTTCCACTTGAACAAGTCATCAACTACTATTGGTCACAAGTCTCCCGATTAATCAGTAAATGGTGCTTCCTTAGCCACTGTCGAACTCTGAATCATATTCTTAGAGACAGCTTTTAGATAAATTATCAACTATTCATTTGTTCTACAATATATCGATTAATCAGCAGAGCGCACTTTGCGATACTGTGATCATAACATAGAATGAGGATTGTAACATCCTACCAAAAGCATGCTAAAACATAAAAAATAAAAAATACATTTTTAATTTCATCTATCAGTTAACCATTTAATTAACAATAAATAGTTTGAAACATAAAAATTACATCTACAATGCATTATTTACCAATAACCAATTCAAAAGGAGGTTTTGTAGAGTTCATATTTTATTCAATTATTTAGTTCAAGACAAAATTTAGAAATTAAAATAATAAATAATAATAATAATAATAATAATAATAATAACGGTTTTACAATCGATCCTACGATCCTACATTGATATTAATATTACCCCAAAACGAATCAAGTATAATCTGGATTGAGATACCTAGGTGGGATCGTAGGATTGAACGATCTTACAATCATTATCGCAATTTTAACAATCTTGCATGGGATTAGATGAGGATGTCATCTAAAAAGGGAGACGAGAGTGATTAGGATCGCGTTGTGACATTCGATAACAAGAACGAATCAATGTCGCATAAGAGACGCATCTGGTCCATAACGAAAATGGGCCAAAATGACCATATCCACGGTTTTTTCAAAAGTCACCGGACCGGAAAAAAAATTGGATAAACCACAATAACCAAATCTACAATTTTCTCTTGTTTTCCCCTTGAAGAAACATGGAACATAATTGGGATTTCTACACGATCAACAAATATCCCAAACCCAAAACTTTTATGAATGCAGTGGTAACACAACCGAATCCACAAACAAAAACATATGGAAAGTTGGAAACTATTCAAGACTTGACCAAAATCATCACAATTCTATCTAAACAAACCATTACCAAAAACTTTACCAAAAACAAACCTTCTTTCTTTCCAATAAATCATCAATTTAGACTCTACAAATTACCACAAAACAAGGTAAAAGAGCTTTAGGGCTAAGCAAATAAAGATCTTCAATATTCGAATGAACCCCAACTTTCCCAGCCAACGAATCAAACCCCGACTGCCCCGTAATCTCTTGAATGTTCTCTAGCGGCCTGTGAACCCTCCCCGCTATCACTCTACACACCATTAAAGCTTTTCTTGTATCTAAACTTTCATCGCAAACTTCTATCGATTCAAAAGCCCTAACACTAGTCGAAGTTGTGAAAACACCTATGCCACCTTTGAGTTCTTTAGTTGTCGAAAACCCATTTCTTATTATCCGACACACACAACATTTGTCGGAGATACAAAGGCTTGAATGACCGTTGATTCCAAGAGAACAGGAGATTGTCGTGCCGTAAAACCTTAAAAGTTCATTCCCATCTGCTAAACAACGTGGGTGTTTCTTTGGTAGCTTGCTAGCTTTCGTTTTTACTAACTCTCGGTATTCTTCGAATCGGGATAAAGTTTTTTGCATATTGTGGACTTTTAGAACCTTCTCGATTCTACCGGAAGTTGTCTCGGACTTTAACCAGCTCGATCGACAGATGATTTCGACGATCTTTCTAGAAGAATCGCCCTCCATAAGTTCGGTAACTAGCAAAAACAAATACAAAAGAAAAAAGAAAAAAAGAAGAAAGATTTACATTAAAGTTTTGTACTTTTTTCAAGATTCATATAGAAATGCCGATTCAAGAACATAAAGATCGAATCTTTGATAGATTAATTGAATTAGAAAAGTACCGGCGTGTTTTGAGAGATGATGGGCTTCAAGATTTTCCCACTTTCCAAACTGTTTGCCACACTTATGGCACGTGACTGCACCAGACGACCCATGAGATTCTGTTTCCAAAGAAGGTCTAGGTTTTTGTTGGATTCCATTCTTGCCCGTGAAATTACCGGAATTCGCGATTCCATTCCCGTCTGATGATGAAACCGTTCTTCTTGTAGTTGTTTGATGATTCTTGAAAGTATGCATTGTTGGATTACCACCAGGACCAGGTGTACCAGGCATCAATGTACCCACGAAAGTAGACCCATCGGCGGCGGCGCCTCCGGTAACAGCGGCGCCACCTGTAACGTCATGAAACCCTCCACCGAAGCCGGTGATTTTAAGCTCACACCGTGAATCATTGAGAATAACTTCATGGGTAATTGGGTTTAGAAACTCGCTGCTTCCGATAGATCTAGGGCTGCAACTTACTGGTTTTTCCGAATGTCTTTTACTGCCGCCATGGATGACATCTTTGAGGTTTGCGATGGACCTTGAACAACCCGACCGACCTGGTTTTCGGGTCAAGATTGTAGCCAGCTGTTTCTTGGATTTCGGGTCGTGGACATCAGATGGCTCCGATTTACAGTGAAGAGATTTCTTCAAAGAAAACCAAACTGTTGGCATATCTTCTTCTTCTTCTTTTCCCCCTTTTCTTGAACTTTTTAAAAGCGAAAATCTTTCGTACCCATTTCAAAAAGCTGAAAATTCTGATAAAAAAATCAAGTAATTGAAATTAAGGGGTTTGAAATGGAAGGAGGAGAAGTTCAGTGCCATCAATAAATGACAAGGAATTTTGCTCAAATAAAATTCAAGATTTTCTGACAGCAATGAAATTGAAGAGAAAGACATTCACGAGCGACCTTTAAATTAAATGAAAGATTCTAATTTTCGAAATTAAATGAAATATTTGTGGAAAAATAAATTCGGAAACTTGAATTTGGTCTATTAATATGGATATGACTTGTCCCAGTGCGACTTAATTGCGACATGCTTTTTGGCTTTTTAGTCTAAATAGTGGTTGATTTTTTTCGTTTTTGAAAATAAAACTTTCATATTGCTTAATGAAAAAGTTAATTTTGTATCAAATAGTATATAAAACCTGCAATTATCGACATGCTCATGAACAGTAAATTCATCAATCACGACCCTTCATTTTATATCGTAACCGCTCATTGTTTTCATTTGTTTTCTCCGATGGTTTATGCTACGCGGCTCTATAATAACTCTTCGATCAACTCTCCAATTTCTTGAATAGATTAGTAAATTTTCTTTTAAATTAATTTAAGCAGCTTATTTTAAGCTTTTAGCAAAAATTTATTATGTGATATTCGATATAAATTTGAATATATTATTAAGACCCTCTCATTTGTATCTATATAACTATATGAATTTATATTAATCATACATATATTAGACATGATATAATTTTTTCTCAAAATTGATTTTTCTTTAAAATGTTATATGTTTATGTACTTCATATGGCTGAATTATTATGTTTTACGGACATCCGAAATCGAAATAATCTAATAAACTACGGTATAAATTACTAAATTACAATATACTATTGAGACCGTCTTATTTTTGTCAATATAATTATGTGAATTTGTCTCAGTCAGACATATATTAGGCATAATTTTTATCTCAAAATCAATATTTCTTTATAGGGTCATACGTTTACACATTTCTTGTGGCTGAAATATTATGTTCTACGGACAACCAAAGTCTCATTAATTTAATAAACTATATGTTATAATCCATTGAACCTCATATATTAAATATTGTATGATTTCGAAACTAATTACACTATTGTAATCATTATAAACCACCAAATTGCACGAATTATTCATAATTTATTTCAATATAAAATCACATCAAAATACATATTCGGGAAAATTCTTATCGATTTTTGCAATTTGTATTTCTTTTTACGTTTTCATGCACGTAGGGATGTAAAAACACAGAAAACTTGTTGTTGTAAATCATTTTCAAAAATCAAAAATGCACTCTTACGTATAATCAAATGTAATCCTATTATAAATTATGTTGTCTGTTGTACATATATAAACTTCTGCAGCATTGCACAAGGGTCATATTTTTCTCCTCTGAATCAGAGTACGAAGATGATCGCACGAAAAAAAAAGACATGTATTACTTTCGCTTACCCAATTGCATGACGGATGTAATCACACTTTTAGCCATGATATT
This sequence comes from Cichorium intybus, assembly GCA_023525715.1. NCBI lineage: Eukaryota > Viridiplantae > Streptophyta > Magnoliopsida > Asterales > Asteraceae > Cichorium > Cichorium intybus. Next base: position 23,295,054 of record CM042015.1, read on the forward strand.
GTTTAACAGTATACTTCTGGAACCATATTGGGACACTTATAGTTACAACTAGGGTACGGTTATCGCGCTTCGTTGCGGATATACGTATGAAATATGTAAATAGAAAAAGTTGTAACATAACTTAACAACAATGTATTAAAGCGGCTAAAATTGTGTAAATATATATAATATAAGAATGAAAATTATACTTCTCCTAAACTATATCTAATATAAGGACTAAAAGTGTAATTATCATAAACTTCCACAATTGAAGGACTATAATTGTAGTTATCTTAAAAGAACACTCAATTGCGTAAACATATATAAGGTAGGGAAAAAATTGTAATTATCTTTAACTACATATAATATATGGACTAAAACCTTAATTATCTTAAACTTCAATATTAGGGGACTAAATTGTAATTATCTCAACTATATATAATATGTTGGGAACTTTGTCCATGAGTTAGTTTCAAAAGCATGAGTTGCAACGGAAGCTAGAAAACATGAACAAATTTTATTCTCACGAAGGATCAAGTTACATACATTAAAATATAAAATCAACAATCATAGAAAGAGTTAAAGATTACAACATTTGTAGCTTAGTCTTGAACTCGAAATTGGATGTTGATGATGGCAATAAGGAACCAAAAAGTTTCCCTCTATGATGTATTTTTGGAGTTAGGGAAACTCCAGGTCACCAAGTCGTTTCCTAAACCATTTATGGAACCTCTAGACTAAAGAGAAGAGCATGATGAAGCTTCTGAAGCCATGCATGAGTTTTTGGGTGAACCTTCTTTTGACCTAGGGTTTGGGTTGGACATGCATGTTAAAATAAATTTTACATTTGTATCCATTAATGGTCTTAATGGATGGTTTCTGGAGAGTCTCGGCTACTCCACTAGCTTAACAGATTAATCACTTAACAAATAATTTGAAATGTCCATAATTAGTGTTGTTAATACCAAGGGATAGGGACGTTACCTATAAAAATACCAAGTTTGTAAAAAAACATAAAACAATAAGTTATAAAAAGCACTTATAAAAAAACAAGTTTAAAAAATTGAAAAACAAAGTTGTAAAAGAAGTTGGACAAAATTCAAAAAAATTGAGAACTAAATTTGAAAAATAAACTAATATGTGGTATGAAATTGTAAAAAGAAAAACTTGGACATGAAAAAAGGTAAAACATTTAAATAGTTGGTCCAAAATTGTAAACAAAAGAAATCTGAGTGGACAAAAGGCAAAATAAAACAATGAATAATAAAATGCATCCGGCAATGTTCGGACAATGGTCTTATGTGCTATCTCAAGACATACATATTATTAAGTCAAACCAACTTATTTGTTTAAATTACAAAAAAGTATTTATAACACTAAATTTCGATGTAAGATAGAAGAATGGATTAATGAATTGTAAACGGCGCATGAAAATGAATACGTAATATTTTTGAAAACAAAATTGTGACAAAAAAATTCTATAAAATGTCAATGTCTTAAAAAAACACATGTAAGAAACCAAATATTCAGATATATAAAACTCTTAAAATAACAGAAAAAACTAAAATGTGGTATGAAATTGTAAAGAGAAAAACTTGGACATGAGAAAAGGTAAAACATTTAAATAGTTGGTCCAAAATTGTAAACAAAAGAAATCTGAGTGGACAAAAGGCAAAATAAAACAATGAATAATAAAATGCATCCGGCAAGGTTCGGACAATGGTCTTGTGTGCTATCTCAAGACATCCATATTATTAAGCCAAACCAACTTATTTGTTTTAAATTACAAAAAAGTATTTATAACACTAAATTTCGACGTAAGATAGAAGAATAGATTAATGAGTTGTAAACGGCGCATGAAAATGAATAGGTAATATTTTTGAAAACAAAATTGTGACCAAAAAATTCTATAAAATGACAATGTCTTAAAATAACACATGTAAGAAACCAAATATTTAGATACATAAAACTCTTAAAATAACATATATAAAAACGAAAATGTATAGAAGTAGTGAAATTACTTTTAGAAAAAACTAGTATTGCAAAAAGCTTGCACTTGAACTTTCCTTGAAAGAGTCTTAAGTCATTAAGAACTAGCCTCACACACACACTAATCTCTAATCTCGCCAATAACACACAAACATGTCTATAGAGAATTAGGAGGAGAATAGTGAGACCTCTAGGGTGAAACTACTCTCTTAATCACTTATTTCGTTGGGTCAAACAATTACCCAATATATTAACTCATTTAATCCTAGTTAAACAACTTAAAATTAGATATATGACACTCTGCGCAGCCATCACGTCGCGAAGACGTGAAGTTACAACATAAATCACGACACCAGCCACCTATGTGTCGCATAGAGTGGTCTTATGCTTTGCAAACATAACCTGCAGGAAACTCATTTCACTCCCTGTTAAGCCTATTTCTTCCAAATTGTCATATTTTGATTCCTTGGTTAAAACTTAGTTTCAACATTCATAAATAATTGTAACAACATATAATAACATACCAAAACATAAAAATCTCATAATGAGATTAATTTACATCAAAAGGACCAAAATACCCTTTTGGTCATCTTATCATTTACATTAGCATTTATCATTATATTCTTCATAATCCATGTTCATAAACTCATTCTAAAATCATTTATAACATTCTTAATGAAATCACGAGTCTTTTCATTTCATAACATTAACGGAAAATTACCAAAATACCCTTATTACTATTTCAGTCATAATATGAATAATTACTTTACCAACTATCCTTTTACTGCTTACATTCTGATTAGCCCCATTTTGGGTTGTTACACCTTGCTCTTGGAGTTCTTTGGGTTGTTAGGGTTGGGTTTCTTTGTTCCACTTCCCAGAATAGTGAGAACATGAGAGGTTTTCTTTGAAATATTCTTCTCTATAGTTTGGAGCATCGTATGCAACTTCGAGATAATTTTATTCCAACTGTTCATATTATAACTCATGAAAAAGAGATCAAAGGACTCCATCAAAGACTTAAGGATGAAATTTGTTGTCAATTTATCGAAAATCCCAACTCCAAGTTGAGCAAAGTAATCTATGTTGCTCTTCAATTTGTGCATATAACTATATAAGAGCTCACCCTTTGCCCTTCCTCCATCCTACAAACATGGAAAGCCCAAACAGTTTCGAACCTCTCAATACTTGCATGTGTTTGGAACATCTCCTTTAATTGGTTGATGATGTCATAACTGAATGATTTCCCAAGTCCTTCTAAAGGTCGGGAATCATTGTGTCTAACATAAGACATGATGCATCGATGAAATCATCCACCTTTTTCAACCATGCATTGTGTGTGTCTTTAGGAGTGATGGGGGCTCTTAGGTCATGCATGTAACTTGATCATTTGTGGGAATAAAAGGTTTATGTTTGTTCAAATATATTTATTGCTTCTGTTACTAAATGTATCATTTTATGTGTTTTAGAAACCTATATTTTGAACAAATCCCCAACAATTATTATGTAAACTACAGCGGAAGGTAAAAACCGAAAATAAGATCTTCGGTTGAAGACCTTCGGGTAGGGATGAGCAAAACCGAACTGGAAAACCAAAAAACCGACAAAACCAAAACCGAAAAATCAAAAAACTAACAAAACCAACGACGTAGGTTTGAATTTTTTACGTATGTTTGAATTTTTGAAAATAATTGACTTCAACATTTCAGTTTGGTTTTATATTGAAACACAACCCATTAAACCCAAACGACCTATGTGGCTTGAACCATAACCCCATGGGCAGTGGGTTTGAACCCATAATATCATTTATAGTTCATAATAATGTAATTTTAGTGAGTTTGAACCCAAAAACATATGGATTTAAACCCACGATTTTAGTAGGTTTGAAACCACAACCCCGCTTATACTTTATAGCAGCATACTTTTAATGAGTATGAACCTATAAACACATGGTTTGAAACCTTAAAAACCAGAAAACCATCAACCCACAAACCCACAGGTTCAAACTAAAAACCCATAAACTCAAATCGAAAACCGTCCCATACAAAACCGACCCATATGGTTTTGAAACCAAAAAATCGACTTTTATGGTTTGGGTTCGGTTTTAGCCAAATATCAACCCATACTCATCCCTACCTTCGGGTGTTATGCCTTCGCGAAAATTCATTCGTCTGCTTCCTGACTAAGCCTTCTCTTGCCTTTCCATTACATCTCGCTACATTATTTATGGGATTACCCATAATTAAAGTTCTAACTTAACTAAGTCTAAGGCCTAATGACTCATAGTTTTCTTGCAAGTAGATGTCTATCAACCATTTGTAACACCCCAAAGTTTAAATGAATAAGTGAAATAATACCACATTTTATTTTACATGATAAATATTTTCATGCAAGCAACCACAAAATTCACACGAAATCTCACCCGTAGACATTCAATCTTAGGCATAACTTGTCTACTACTCACATCACGTAGAAGATTTATAGGGTTTTGGACCCAATCACACACTCGTGACGCATGAACTCTACAATTATGTTTATGTGTATACATATGACCGTAAGTTTAATGGGCATATGTGTAAAAAGAGTAAAATTTTAATGATAATATGTGTACAGAAAAACCAAGTTTAACAATCATATGTGTAAAAAAAATAAAAGTTTAATGACCATTTACATATGTGTACAGAAAAACAAATTTGATTATCATATATGTAAAAAAAGACTATATATATATATATATATATATATATATATATATATATATATATATATATATATATATATATATATATATATATATATATATATATATAAATGAAAATTTGTCAAAAAGTCCCTAAACTTTGCCTCTATTTTTAAAAAACCCTCCATGATAATTTTTTTATGATTTAACCCTCCAAACTGGCAAACGTTTGGGAAAATGCCTCTTTGACTGGAAGTAGCAGGTCAGCGGCTTATTCGCAAGTTATACAATTTTTCAGGGACTTTATCGCAAACAAATTGATTTTTCTTCATTTTTGCAATTGACATAACTTTCACATATGATGTCAAAATTCTTCCAACTTTATATCCTTGGAAAGGTCGTAAGTAATGCTACAACTTTGTTTTACTTAAACGTAAGCTACAATGTACCATCTGGAAAAGTTTAAATTTTTGGTGGAATTAGTCAAAAGCACCTTTACTTGGTCTAAGGAGAACTGTAGCTTTTGTTTCAATCTTTATGGATGTGCTCTCATTGTCTACCCACCAACAACATTCAAACCCATCCTAGTGAAGAAATGTTCATAAAAATTGGGATATATAGAGAGACGGTAAGACCGAGAGGGAGAGGATGAGAAACAGAGGACTGTTTCTCATATATTATTCCCTTTTCTAGGACTGTTTTGGACATAACCTTCGCAACCACAACCCTTCGGCAATCCCACGATCGTCGGAAAAACATCCCACACCGAGACCCTAGAAAATCCACATACCGAGTGAATAGCGGGAATCTCTATTGCAGCGTGGACCTTATTTTTTAGATGGGTTTTAGGATGTGTAGGGCTGCTATAGACCTTATTTTTTCTGTTATAACTTACCATAAACATCCACTAAGCTTATGAATACTCTATTGCAGCTTGGACTACCGAAATCAACCGAAAAAACACCCGGAAAAGGCATCGTACCAAAAAAATGATGTTTGTTTAGTTTTAAACATCTGGATCTCTTTTGGGTGTGTTGAAAGAGTTCCAATCCTTCATTACACTGTATAAACTTGTTCAAGACATTCCTTAAACTTCAATATACTTGGGTATGTCTTGAAATATCGAAAACAACCCATAAACCCATAAAAATCATTTTCTTTTCGAAAAAGTCATGAAAAAATGTTTAGCTTGTGAATAAGCCTGTGACCTGCTATTTCTAGTAAAAAGGCATTTTCACAAATGTTTGCCAGTTTGGAGGGTTAAATCACAAAAAAATAATAATTATGGAGGGCTTTTTCCAAAATAGAGGCAAAGTTTAGGGACTTTTTGACAAATTTCAATATATATATATATATATATATATATATATATATATATATATATATATATATATATATATATATATATATATTATATATATATATATCTATATATATATATATATATATATATATATATATATATATATATATATATATATATATATATATATATATATATATATATATATATATAAAGAGTACATTACTGTTTTGGTCCCTCAAGTTTACCAAATCTTACACTTTAGGACAAACTATTGAAAATTCATGTAATGGTCACTAAGGTTTGTGAAGCGCTACAAAATAGTCCCTGGTTCAGTTACCGTGAATATTAAAACGTCAAACCCCCACATGTGCGCCTCACGTGGGGGTATTTTGGTCCTTTTCTTTGCTCCTCTTTCACCTGTAATGATTTTGCGCCTGAAATGAACATCTTGTCATTAGACAACCCAGAAGATACGTTGCAGAGCTTTCCAAATCAGACTAAGTGAAGAAGCTCTCATTTTTCGATCGAGTGTGTTGTAGTAGTATACAAAGATGTGGGTAATAAGGAAATATGGCGTTCAGAGCTCGGAACCTTCTGGTTACGGTATGGTCTTCATCTCACATAATTAAGGAAGTGTTCTTCGAACTAACCTTAGGTGATATTTGTAATGCAGACGACGACACAAGTCTGTTCACCATCGAACATGGCAGACGGCAACACAAGTCTGTTCACCATCGAACTTCACCATGGTTGTGTTTTCGTAATGGAGCCAAAAAGGGGATACGTAAATGGTAGGATCACATACATTGACAACGTCGATGCTAATGAAATCAAGCTCGAAGTGATGCAATTTATTGTTACGGGTTTAGGTTATGTTGTTGATAAACCCCTGTTTTTCCATTTTTACTACATGCTATTACCCTATAAAAAGGGCTAATACCGTTAGGTTCTTATTCTATTTCAATTTATTAAGTCGATATGTTGCAATTGTGGGACAGATTGAGATGTTCGTTGAACATTGGTAGTCCGTTGTTGATAACCATGGCAAGTCTCTGATACCTAACTACTTGGACAAAGACGGTTTTCTGATTTCCCTAAATTTCAAAATTACAAAAAAATATTTGGAAACCTTTCATGTAGTAAGAAATTGTATTTGATTTAAACGAATGATGATATACAACAAATTGTTGAGCCCACGTCATGTTTGGACATGGTTGTCTACGACCCTATAGTCTTGATGTTCAACGTGTGTACTATAACCCATCAGATGTTATAGATATTGGGGAAGCTGATGACATTGTTATTCTTGACAAAGAAACTTGCCCAGCTCGACAGGCGGAAACAGTGGATGAATACTTTTTTGAACTACTCATTACCATTGAAGATTACAATTACCAGTGGAACCTCAATAGTGATTACCAGTTTAGTTTGGCAGCTGCTTATGAGAAGGAGTGGTTAGATGCAATGCAAAAAAACAAATTATGATGTTGTTGAACCAATTAAAGTTTGCAATGAGGATGTGAATGAGGAAGTTGCAAGTTCTGATAATGACACTGAAGAAGATGCCCACGATAGAAGTAGTGTGGAGTTGAAGGCACATGAGAGGATCGATGAGGATGACATTGACATGGAAAACGTCCAAGGAGTCATGGACCCTCATGTTGACCTAAAGGAAGAGGCAGGAAACAATGCAAACCCAGAGCCATTGGAAGTAATTAACCACGAGAGGTTCAAGAACTATGATCCACAGATGTCAGCTCTTGAAGCTTTCTTGGAAAACATGGAGAATCCTATTATTTGCTCAAGCAGATCAGTCCATGAAGTGAACTTCAAAATTGCTAAAATTTTCCCATGCAAGAACATGGTCAATGAAGCCATTTAAAATCTAGTTGTGTATACAAAACGAAATTTGAGGATGATTAAGAATGATGGAATAAGAATCCAGGAAAGATGTATTGGGGATGTCCCCGATGCAAAATCATCTACAAAAGATAATGGTCAACAAAATAAGGTTAAAAAGTCAAAGCAGATGATTTTGACTGCCTATGGACCTTACACGTGTCTACTACTAAAAGGGATGAAAGGTGGAGGGTTAAAACGTATAATCCTGTGCACACATGTTTACCTAGTAGATTTATACACGCATGTACTTAGGGTTATATAGCAAACAAAATCTTCCAACAAGTTGAAGGCAATCCTAACATTCTGACTGCTGCATTAAGAAATGAACTTCAGAGGAAATACAATATCAATTTATCTTTTATGAAAGTATTCAGAGCCAAGGTTATTACCCAAAATAGGATTAGGGGTGACTACGAGAAATAATACAAGATGTTGTGAGATTATGCCCTAGAAGTTCAATTGAGGAATCCGGGTACCACAATCAAAATTGATGTGGAATCTTCTCCAATTTTCAGCTCTGAGACACGTGTATTTAAAAGAATTTAAATTGGCTTGGGTCCTTTGAAGGAAAGGTTCAAATTAGGGTAACGGGAACTACTTGGTTTAGATGGGGCTTTTATGAAAGGACTGTATCCTGGACGAAGTATAAGTACAGTCGGACTAGATGGAAACAACGGTATATACCCGGTGGCATATGCGATCGTAGAACCTGAGAACAAAGTTTCTTGGACATGGTTTCTAGAGTGTGTAGCAGATGACCTGGATATTGGTCCCAATACGAATTTCACTTTCATTAGTGACAGACAAAAGGTAAATCGTAAATAGATTTTCCATTTTTTGTTTGTGTATATAACGGTTTGATAAGATTAATGATGAAATGGTATTGTTTTTTTAGGGTTTAGTTATGGCACTGTCGAAGGTGTTTCCCGCTACAGAACATCGTTTCTATGTTCGCCATATCCATGAAAACATGAAACTACATTGGAAAGGTAAACCAGTTAAAGACTTGCTTTGGAAATGTGATCGGGCAACGACTAAGCCACAATTTAAAACGGCTATAGAAGAATTAAAAGCAGTGAACAAAGAAGCCTACCAATGGTTGAGTAAGATACCACCTGAGCATTGGGCCAGGAGTTATTTTTCAGGTATACCTCATGATATTTAGCCTTTCTTATAATAATTATACTACGGTTGTGAAAACTTATAAAACTGACTAAGATAATTACACTTAATGGTAAGTCTTAATGATAATTAGTTGCAATGATACATTTGTAGGTCGATGTCACTCAGATATATTGTTAAATAACCTTTGTGAGGTATTTAACTCAAAGATAGTGGAGGGTCGAGACAGACCCATTATCTCTTCATTGGAATACATTCGCGAGTACCTGATGGAAAAAATTGTCAATGTTCAAAATAATATTGCAAAGTGTGATGGAATTCTAACCCCCACAACACAATCTCTCATGGACAAAATCAAGGAAGAGGCAACAAAATGCAACTGCATATTCAGTGGGAATGAAAAGTATCAAGTGTCAGCTGACTTTGAGGAGCAGTTTGTTGTTAATATGAGAAAAGAGGAATGCACGTGTCGTAAGTGGGAACTCACCGGCATACCATGCAAGTAGGGATGAGAATCGGTCCGGACCCGGACCGAACCGGACCGAGAACCGAAGAACCGAGAACCGATTTTATAGGAAACGAAGAACCGGGAACCGGACCGAATACCCGGGTTCCGGTTCCTACCGGTTCGGTTCCGGTCCGGTTCCGGTTCCGGTTCGGTTATACAAGGTAAGAAATGTGTTGGGTTCCGGACCCGGCCCGAACCGGACCGAGAACCGATTTTATGAGAAATGGAGAACCGAGAACCGAACCGAATACACGGTTCCGGTTCCTATTCGGTTCCGGTTCCGGTTCCGGTTCGGTTCCTGGTCCGGTCCGGGTCTCCGGTTCAAAATCTCATCCCTACATGCAAGCATGAAGTGGTAGCATTATGGGATAAGGGTTGCACATGGTGAAACAGTTCAGCAGCCTAAAGTGTCACACCCCCAAACCACGATGGTGGAAACGTCTGAGGGTGGATGACTTCATGAACAGTATCACAACAACGTTTGTACAATAGTGATCAAAGCAAACACATCCATCATATACATAATTGTAAATGTTACAAGAGTTCAAAAGATTGTATGTTTTAAATTCAATTACAATATGATATCAAAATATATAGTATGACGTCATAGCGACCCATCATCAAAGGTTGTTGTTACCTTATCAATTTCCTGAGAATACAAGTAGTTTGAAAGAGTGTCAACATTACGTTGGTGAGTTCATAAGATTTTTGTATGAGAAAATCCATAATCAATTTTCCTTGTAAAATGATAGTGTTTGAAACCAGAAAATCCAATATTTTCTAATAAATGAGTCGTAGTCTTAAAACCCAAAGACCGAGAATGTATAAGTATTTTCTATACTTGAAAATAGTATTACGTAGTTTTATTCTTATATGAAACAGTGTAAATAGATGTTTACTCGTAGACCAATCGTAGATTTAATTCTGTAAAACTCATATGTATAAGTAAACCATACTTATATTTATATAATTGATAAAACGTAGTTTTAATTTCCATAGTACCAGTGTGTATAAGTAAAAACCATACTTATAGTTGTAACTTGTTAAAATGTAGTTTTAATACCATAAAACTTGTATGAGGAGTCTCTTTCCTTGTAAAAGGTAGTATTGTAATCCAAGAAAATCCAATATTTTCTTATGAATGTATCCAAGTCTTAAAAACCCAAAGACTAAAATGTATAGCGTAGTTTGTAGTATAAAGGCATTGAAAATGTATATTTCTACGTAAACAATTTATAAAGTTGATTTCCCATGCGAGACGCCCTATAACCATACTGTGACCATGTAGGCCTGCTTCGACGTTCTTCAAGCGTCGGACTGTTATGACATTTGTCACCTCAGACACGTCGGTCTAGCTGTAGCTAGCAGCTCAGGTGCGGGGTTGTCAATCCCGTATAGATCTATACACAAATATCACGCTCTCTTACCGAGACTCTGGTTATAAATTTCAGGACTTATAGTATGTACTTAAATAAGCACTGTGAAGACCCGTCTCACAAAATGTATGTATCAATCAACTTGTTATTTGTATATGAAAAACCCTTGTATTTGCCCATTATCATTTTTTTCCATGATAATATAGTAATGTATAATAATTATATATTTTTATATAATTATTTTGTCTTGTTCAAAATGTCATAGTAACCTTGTGTCCATAAACTATTCCTATAATAGTCTATTTTTAGTATTCCGTCGTAAAAAGCGTATATTTACAAATATATGTGAAATAACTTATTTAGATGGTTATAAAGAACTTCTTTTAAGATATATTATCCACAATAGTGGTGTAATAAATTGGTTATATCCATTATTAATTCCAATATAATATTTCATGACTATTAAATAAATAACGGCCAGGTAGAAGATCAAATGGGGAGGCAGGACCCTTTCAGCGTATAAGCCTTTCGGAAATCCAACAACCTAGCCCAAATGATCGGATTAGACACCGCCCTCGTAAGTAGATCATTCGATATTATTTTTGGAATTATAATTGAATTGTTTAATGATGTTTACAAAATTCGCATTTCGTTTACTATTGTTATAAATGAGTATAAATAACTATTTTTATAGTATAACTTGTATTCTCCCCCTTAAAACATGAATAAAGATAAAAAGAAGGGGTATGAACTCACCACAATGTCGACTAAGATCTTATCGCCAATTGTTGTTAGATCACCCGACTCTTCGTGCTTCTAACTCGAACTCACTATATTTATAACTAAAATAGCTACTTCTAACGTTCATTTTTCGTATATTTCTATATATATCGAAGAATCTTCTAACAATACTATCTAGTGATATAGAGATCGAGATTTGAGGTGTGAGGAAATGAGAGGATTGAAGCCTCTATTTATAGTAAATTTATTTTCGTATAGCGGCCCTCAAGATACAAATATTTGACGATTATAGCTTTTAAAATTTATTTATGACAAAACATACCCTTAAAATACTCTTTAAATAGATTTAATAGTTTTTATATAAAATGAATGATTTTTGTTTATAAAAATATAATCTACGAGAATCGTAGTTTAATAATATCAACTTTTTAACTAAAAGTCCTTAACGAATTAACGAAAGGGTATTAGTTGTAAGTTTAATAAAAATATAGGGTTTAAATGTAAATACAATTTCATTTTAAAGAAAAAGAAAATATTAAATATAAAACTAATATCAATAATATTACATTTTGACGTCAGGTTGTTCGTATCGACGATACGGTTTTGATGGTAAATTTTTCGTTTTATAAAACGACATAATATTTTTGATAAACTTAACAATACGTATTGTAGGGTTCCAAATGAATATATGAATTATTTGAAGGTAAAATATATAAATTGAATAAATAATTAAGTGGGGTCTACTTTAATATAATAATACATAAAAAAACAAATTTTCGTATACAATTTCAAAGTTGAAATTCCACCGGAGACCAATTTGATGCTTTCTTTCTCTTTTATATATATATATATATATATATATATATATATATATATATATATAATCAAACATCGCTTTCAAGTTAAATTAAACGTTTTTCAGTCATAACTTTTTATATATAACGTTTGGTAAAAATATAAATATATATTTGGAATCGTCGTAATTTTATCTACGTTTCGATATAAAATTTGTAATATTCCGAATAGTTTTACATTTTTACCGTTTTTCTATCATAACTTTTTATATATAACGTTTGGTAAAAATATAAATATATATTCGGATCCGTCATATTTTTATCTACGTTTCGATATATAATTTATAACATTCCGAAGAGTTTTGACTTTTACCGTTTACTATTCACGTCGGATACTATTCATTCCGGATCACTATTCACGTCGGACACTATTCACGACGTAAAAAAAATAATTTTATTTTATTTTATTTTAAAAATATCTAACTTAATAGCGTTTGTTCGTATTAGCGTACATATTATTGTAATATCCAATAATAAATTATAGAGGTTATGGAATTTATATTTCATCGTCTGTTTTGGTTGACTTGAGTTGACTTTCGTTGACCTAATTTGATAGTTGTCACATTATCTACCCGTTAGAAGTAATTTCGTCCCGAAATTTAGCACTTTGAGTAAATTCTTAAGGGTATGGGAAGAGATGTGGGTATTTCTGTTTCATCTAGTCCTCACGTTCCTAGGTAGATTCAGGTCCACACTTGGTGTTTCCTAGTTTTCAATTGCTTTGATTTTGGAGTGTAATGTCGTGATATTTTCGGTAAGTAAACATGAGTTAATCCTAGTATAAATAAGAGTTACTAGGTTGTTATGTGAGTTAGGAGGATTAGAAACTCATTTAGAAGGAGTTTAAACCTTAAAAATAGTATAAAGGAGTTACATGGGTCGTGTAGGAGTCACTCGACTCGTGTAGTACACATTTTCGAAACTGTTTAGCCTTACAGGAGTTACACGGGTCGTGTTCTAGTTACTGTAGCATCCAGTAGTATCCAGTAGAATTATACGGGTTGGGTTTCGGAGTACGGGTCTGATTTTTTTTTAAGTTAACGACGCTAACTTTAAAGGTTAATGTCGCTAACCTGCTTCAGTGGGGTTATTTAGGCGGTTTTCCTTATTTACCCTATTTATGAACCAAAAATCCTCCTAGGTTATTTCCAGAGCAAAAAGGTGCCAAATTTGGTTATTTTGATCAAGGGTTTTGCGTAGGAAAAGTTTGAGGAGGTTGGATTTAATAACCGAAATACGTTCTCGAGTCCTTAATTCACAAGGTTAGAAATTTTGAGTGTTAGGGTTTCAAACCCTAGATGTCCAAATCTGAAAGTATGCATTGGTTCAACTCATATGTAGGTTGCTAATATTTGTTGTATTGAGTTCAAATATTGTGATGTTTTAACGGTTGACTTAGTAAAATCGTGAATTTTGGAGTTTCGGTTTGATAACATATGATATTCTCTAATTGTGATTTCTATTAGCCATTGATTTCGTAATCATTTGAGTTAAGTATAATGGAAATGCCTAAGCATGTTTAAGATATGATATGTGATGTCATTTTACAGTTTATACTAGTAAGATGGAAGGAAACATCAAACATGTAAGATACAGGTGAACCACGAGCTCTACAGATGCTAGATGAGTAGGTTCTAATTCATTATTTATGATTAGATTACTATATAATTGAATTAACTATTCTTTGAACTATTTATGTTATCAGAAGATATATATATATATATATATATATATATATATATATATATATATATATATATATATATATGTCTTTTCGTTATCCCGTCCTTATCGGAGTCAAGCTGCGAATTTGGAAAAGATATCACTTAGGGTAGTGAAAAGATTGCACCTACTGTAGATATTTTGAATTTCGGTAATAAGAACGTGGGTTGTCCTTTCAGTTCAAGCTGTAAGATACTATATAAACGGGTATGTAGTATCATCCATATCTACATCTTTTCAGTCTCATTCTTTGCTACTACCAGTTTATTCTTATATAATCTCATATTTCCAAATCGAGGTATGGAAAACAGATCTCCTATGGAAAATTTGCAAGACACTAGCTGAATTTTTTAAGGGAAGAGGGTACCTCCCTATCGTTTAATCAGATACCTCCACTGGGGTTTGGTAATTATGGTATCCTAAACTCCTTTTAGTTCTTATTCCTTTTTCTAGCGTTTTGATTTTTGTTTTAAACTATATGAGGTATAGATTTTCCAGATATATTACCGCTGGATCAACCTCAAGATGATCTTGAAGTTTTTCCTCTGATGAGTATTCTCCCTGAAGATCCACTGCCTTTAAATCAAGACATCGTTGTTGGGCAATCTCAATACATACTTCCAGGTTAAGTCATTTTGTTAAGCTTTATGTTTGTTTTGCTTAATTATCTAACATACGTTATACACAGATACATTTGTAGATGATCTTACTAATGATAATCTAAGCATGAACGTGCCTATACTGCATAGTGGAGTAGATCTAACAAATCAGGGGTTTCTACTGACATTCAAAATCAATATCAAATGCAGCCGATCCATGATAACACTATCGGGCTCGCTTCAGCAAATCCTGAGTCCGTGGGTGGTTTTCAATATCATGATCATTTTCAATTGATCCAAAGTAACTTAGAAAGTTTCAAGAATGGGAATTCTGGGTTTATGGTTGATTTTGGAAATCAAGAACTATTACCCATAATAGGTAACAATGAAAGTGTTAGTGATCAGGATCATACACAATTGATCCAAAATGAAAACGTTTCAACCTCGATTCCAAGAACCTTTTAAATTCGTAGAAAAAGGGATTCTAGACATGCGTTGAGTAAGGAAACAATATCCATGCATTTTGACAAGCCCATTTTGGAAGCTGCAAGGAAACTCAACGTTGGATCAACACAGTTGAAGCAACGCTGTAGGAAGTTAGGCATCAAAAGTTGGCCTCGACGACAGATTAAGAGTCTATAAACTCTTATTAACCATACTCAGGTTAAGAATTGTATTTCTTTCTCCACAATTTCAATGCCATGAGATTGTAATGACTGAAAGTATTTATGTAACAGAAATTGGATAATAATCCTAGTAGAGTAGACATAATATTTGGTCTAGAGAACGAGAAAAGAGCAATAGTCGAGGGTTCCAGTTCGAAGATAACTGATACCACAAAGAGATTGAGGCAAGCTGCCTTTAAGGCTGTTTACAAGAAAAAAAGGTTCAGAAGAGGGAGGAAGCTTCATCAGGGACAGCAACAATCTCTGCCTTCTGTTTCTGCTATGAGTGGTTTTAACCATGATTTTCTCAAGATCACAAGTGAAGAGAACCAGAAGACTTGGCAGGTGACATTGCCCGCCTTCGACTTTCATATTGAATTTATACCAATATTAGTTTAATGGAACTGTTGGTAGGGATGATGGTAGGTTTTCGATAATAGTTATTGGTCAGGTATTATCGAATTGTCAGGTCTACTATGTAAGGATAGGGGTATAAGAGGTACATAAAGTGTCTAGATGTATGGTTCTATAGTAAGTTTTTAGACTTGTTGTCCACTACGACTATTTCTAAGTACATGTTAGTCATACCTTGGACAAATACAGTTGATCAGGCTCTATTTGTCCTAGGTATGATTACATAACTACCTAGGCCTACTCGTAGTGTTCAACTCGTCTTATTACTCTTGTATTGTTCTTGTTATGACAATGTTCTAGTATGTATGTACTTGTACTTATACTTTATAAAAATATCATTGTATTTTAAAGTATACTTTGTACAGATTGTTTTAGAGAGTTTTAGTCTCATTGTATTTATAGTTGTATATCTTAAATGGATTGATATACTTAGTTCACTATAAACAATGCTCTGATATGAAGAGTTGGTGCATCCATGTTACAGGTTAGATACTTGGAAAAAATGTATAAGTGTACAATTTGAGCCAATTAATAGGCCAGAATTGTGGCTAAAATCTGAATGCCCCACCACATTGGTGCACCCGAACATCATACACAGGTTAGTAAACTTGTTACTATGGTGAACCTATTAAATAGTATTATGTCTATTATAGTAAAATCATTATCTTGTGAATACAGGTTGGAATACCAAAGGTAAAGCGAAAGAGCGGGTAGATGAGCCTGTGACACAAAACAGTCAAACTAGTAAGGGAGTGCACAAGTTATCAAAGAAATACATAACTGTCACTTGTAGCAGGTGTAACAATCCAGGACACAATTCGAGATCTTGTAAAGGTTAAGGTGGAAATCCTAATAGAGTAGGAACTTTAAATGATGGTATGTGTATGGGGACAGGCAGGGGTGGTGGTGTATGCAATGCAGAAGGAGTGCATAAGGGGAATGGAACAGGTCCAGGAGTTGCGAAGGGAAGAGGAGGAAGAGGCAAATGAAGAAACATAGTTGTATGCCAATGGGTAAACTTAAGTAATCGCATGAAGTTGTTAACGTTATGAGCAATCAGTTTAATTTATGTTTGTTATTGGGTGTGTTTATGTTTGAGACATTCAGTAAGTACTTGTGTCATGTTAAAGACAAGTATCTATGTAATCTTCGTTTGACTATTATTTTATAATTTATGGTATGGTGCATGGTGTTTTATTAGTACTTATTCTTGTCGCATGAATCATGATTATATGTTTTGTATGTCATAAACAAAGTTAATGTATATTTTCAGGAAGACACTAAAGTATATTGTCATTTCAAGTTTTATATTAGTTAAAATGCTAGTCTTTATATAATCTTTTCATTGTAAATTTGCTTTGGTATACTCTTATTTTGGTATACCAAAATTCTTACCTTTTAAACCCAGTTGTACAAGGGAATGTATATGCATTATTCGAAAGGCAGTATAATCACTTGCAGATGCTAACAATGTAACAATACAAAGTTCATCATACTAAAAGTTACATTAGTAAAACATTGTGAACAAACACATTTAACTTTCATTTAGAGCAGGTAACCACCATACAAAAGTCATATTACTATTGGATTATGTGTCTAATCCATGACTAATAATTAGTATTTATCTAATTAATAGTAGCACAGTCCATTTGGGTTGCCCTCATGGCTGGAGGTTTGGTAGAAAATTCGGTAGAGAGAAAGGTTGATTTATTATGGGATTAATAAATCAACAGGAATTAAATATATGGTTTATTCATATATTAAAGTCATAATATATTAATTAGAAACTATATTAATTAATTAGAAATTAATCCAGGATTAATTGGATTTAATTTAGGGATTAATTTAATTAATTAAAGGTGTAGGGACTGAAACTTTAATTATTCACTAGTTGAGTAAGTGACAGTGGGAGTGACCAGTGTGGAAATCGAAATCTATATAAGGTAATATAGATTTTCGATTTTGGATATTAAAGGATAAATAAGGAGTTTGAATTATAAGATAAAAGGTTTATCTTATTTGAATTCAAAAGGGTTTATCTTTAAGGCTTATCAACTGGTCATCTGGAAAAGTATAAATAGGGGTCCCCGGGCACCATATGATTTTTGCCAATTTCATTATACTCTCTCTTTGGAATTTTCGATCCATATACCTCTCAGCTAGGGTGTGACTTTCATTTTAGGCAGGATATTTTTGCTACTCAGCTTCCAAGAAACTTAAGGTTGGTTTTTCTATTTTAATCTTTAGTTTTGGGCCTTTAGTTTTTGTTATATGTTCAATAGTAGAAAACATAGATCCTCATAGGTTGCATGTGAACTTAGGTTATTTAGTTCATGGTTTGCAGAAAACCTTACAGTGGTATCAGAGCCTGTTTTGTTTTCTTGTTGAATAGTTATAACTGTTTTAGGGTTTAAAGCTTATAAACCCTAATTTTATTTGGATCGATTTCTTGGATTAGGGTTTTGGAAACCCTAATCCCCCCTTAGTAATTTTCGAAATTCCCATTAGGGTTTTAGAAGGTTTTTCTATTTTTGGTAACTTTAATTGTTTAATTAAAAGGATAACCTTAAACCCATTTGTTTTAATTCGAAATTTAAGGGTTTAAGATAGGTTTAAAATTAATTTGATTAATTTGGTAATACCTATCTACATTTGAATTAATTTAATTAATTGTTAATTAAAAGATAATTCAAAGGATTTAATTAATTTTTTAAAAATTGCGAAAATTAAGGATAAATCCGAGAAAAAATATTTTAAATATTTAAAATATTAAGATTTAATTATTTTAATTAATTGTTGATTAAAATATAATTAAAAGGATTTAATTAATTTTTAAATTTGCGAAAAATTAAAGATAAATCCGGAAAAATATTTTAAATGTTTAAAATATTAAGATTTAATTATTTTAATTAACTGTTAATTAAAGGATGATTAAATCGAATTTTGAAGGTTTAATTTAATTTTAATTTAATAGTTAAATTGGAAAAAATTAAAAGATAAACCTTAAACATTTTAAAGGGTTTTAAAATATATCTTATATATGTTATTAAAAGTTAATACTATATGTATAAGATAAAATTGGTCAGTCAATTCAATAGTAGGCCTCATTTACAAAGCTGATCTATAAAGTGTGTATAAGGAGGCTGCCTATAAAATGGCGGTCTAATGGGTGAACACTCTCGCCCACCGCTCGCCTAATCAGTGGAGGGTCGTTAGCCGAACAGTTTTGAAAGGACCGCTTAATCATTAAAAGTATAATGATCAAAGTACTAGAACCATTTACAAAAATCCCAATCTAGTTACTTTAGGAAAAATGTGAATTTGATGCTAACCCATGAAATTACACATTGCACTTTATGAAACGTTGGTGGAGCGTGTTTGGTTTACCGGCACACCAATGGGGGTTCATAAAGAGTGGCAATGGGTGTCTCGGGTGTTATCATTGTTGATGGAGCGTGTGTGGTTTACCGGCACATCAATTTGAGATGATAATGGACCCCGAGAGCACCGAGCTAATTTGCATGGTTAATTCACACCCGGTTTGTGATCCTCGGCATCCCAGTCACAAACGGTGGGGCATATCCGAGATTAAACATGCTATTGAACAGTTCAATAAATCTCAAAAGAAACTAGGAATTTCATTTATAATAAGATTATATTTTCCGCGGTGGAATTGGCTGAATCGTCATTCGCCTACCTTTATAAAATTTGCAAATAGATTACGGCATCCCTCTTCTAGTTTGTAAATTGTTATAGTTGGATCCTATGCAGTTATCTCGGCCATAAACCTTATAGCGGTCACCTAGCGAGATTCGATTTAGCGTTTATCGCGGTGGTATAGCGGGTTTTTTTGTTACTTTTAGACTATTAATACTACGTAGATAGTATTCTAATATGAAAAGTGTCAACGTGTCAAACATAAATCTAATCGCAATCCACGGGTTCGGCATCCGAGTCAACATCGTTTAATGCATTCACATCTTCATGAAGCTCTTCCACTACGTCTCCAATCTCATCATCATCATCATCTCTATAACGATCCCTTTTTCTCCTTGTACGTGGCCCTAAATCTCGGCAAATCTCGGACATTACCGCTATCTCGGGCAAATCTCGGACATTATCGCTATCTCGGGCTCCTAAATCTCGGCAAATCTCGGACATTATCGGCGAGATTCTCGCTGGCGAGATTACTGACCGAGATTTTGATTTCTATCTCGGCCTAACCCCGCGAAACGCTATCTCGGCGCTATCTCGGCAAGATCTCCCGCGATTGACTGCATAGGTTGGATCCTAGCCTTATTTTATATTGGGTTATTATAAGGACCGACAAGTATCTAATTAAACTTACCTTCTTTTATAGATGTCTTCTGCTGATCAATCTGCTCCCCACTCAAACTCCAGTGTTCCCTCAATCCTCTCATTATGTTCCAAGGTTCAACTGAACGGAACAAACTACAATGACTGGATTAGAAATATCAAGATGGCTCTGAGGTACGAGAACAAAGAGTATGTTCTCGAGACTGAGCTTGTCGATATTGACCCTAAAACTGCTACTCCCGAGGAAATTGCCTCGTACCAAAAACATTTTGATGATGCGACCAAAGTGGCCTGCATCATGATCGCCACAATGAACCCAGAATTGCAAAGGATATACGAAGACTACTGGCCCTTTGAGATGCACAAGGAGCTTGCGGAAAAGTTCCGCAAGCAAGAGCGCATCGAGAGGTGCGAGGTGGTCAAGGGCTTCACGAACAGCAAACCTAAAGATGGAGAGTCCATCTGCACTCATGTGTAAAGAATGCAAGGTTACGTGGAGCGGCTCAGGAAGCTTGCGATGCCTGTAAACGAGGAGTTGGCCGTTGACATTGTGCTTAACTCCTTGCCAAGTTCTTATGACCAGTTCAGGCTGGCTTACCATTTGAACAACAATCAGGCTAACCTGACTGAATTGCATCGTATGCTTCGGACTGCTGAGGACGGGATGAAGGGTAAAAGTGTACCCTCGGTTAGTCAGCCCGTCTTAGCCATTGGAAGTGGCAAAAGAAAGAAAAGGAAGGGCCCTCCTAAGCAAAATTGGAGGGAAAATGTTCAGGTCGGGTCGTCCAGCAATGGCTCGAGAACCAAGTCTTCCCACATTCCTTGTGTGGCCAACCCCAATGAAGTCGAATGTTTCTATTGCAAAGAGAAGAGCCATTAGAAGAGAAGCTGCCCTAAATACTTGCAGGATGTCAATGATGGGAAAGTAAAGCCATCGACAGCAGGTATATACACTATCTCTAAAAACTCACCATCTTCTATTTCTTGGGTCCTTGATACAAGATGTGGTTTTTGTAAGAACCCGCGAAAAAGTTGTAAAATGGGTAAAATGGTCTTTTGACACATTATAAGACCATTATGTAAAATATTATGTTATTTGTAAAATGAGAATGTAAGAAATAAAAGTCTATGTAAAATTTGAAGTTTCACCGCGTGAATAGTGAAATTTGACCAAAAATGGCAAAATGGTCATTTGACATGGAAATGACCAAAATGTCAAGAAAATGTCAAGTTAGAAGTTAATGAAACTTTGTTTGCAAGATTTTGGGTCTTAGGACCATTTTTGTAGAAAAGTGGAAAGAGTAGGGACTAGAATGTAAATATTTTATAAAATTAAAATATAAATAAGAGAGTTAATCAACTCTTATTCTCCAGAAGTTCATAGAAGAGTCCAGAGAGAGCGAGAGAGAGCACGGGAGGAGAAGAAGTTCTGATCATTTTGCAAGGAACTCAAGATAGTACTTGGAATTGGTGATTCCAAGCTTCAAGAGGTAAGATTTTCTTGTTTTGAGCTCCAAGTCTTGAACGGGAATCATGTCCTTGATTTATGATTTTCCAGAAAACATGATTCTAATGAAATCATCCAACTCATCTTGCTTAAAATCATCATATAAGCATGTTCTAGCCATGGAATATGTAAAAATCAAGAAAATGATGATTTTAGTTCAAGAACATTAGTCACGGGTTTGGATGAACAAGTGGTTTTGGTGAGTCTAATAGGTTAGAAATGATGAAAGGAACTTGTAGTAGTTATTAATTCAAAGGAATTGAAGTTTTGATGCAAAGATGATGAAATGGGTTTTTAGCCCAAGAACCCTAGAAATGGGTTCAAGAGATGAAACTGATTTTATATAGTTCTTATGGTCTTGTTAAGTCAAACATGCCATAAAAGAAGTAAGAAATCAGTTTCAAGCCTTAAAAATTCCATAAAACGATTTTTGGTGAAAAATGGTGTTTTCGGAAGAATTTTCAAGATAATAAGAAAGATTTGATGATTTTGAAGTTTAAAACTAAGTATAAGTTGGTATTTAGGGCCTGGAAATGACCCTAAACCAATTAAGTTAAGAATTAAGAGCTTAATGGGGGTGAATAGTGGAACTGCAGTTTGGAAAATCGTCATTTAAGGCAATATACTTTGCCTTCGAGTCGCGACCAGGTAGTGGTCGAGTCGCGAGGCGGCTTCGAGTCGCGACCAGGTAGTGGTCGAGTCGCGAGGCGGCGCCGGCAGAAACATGTAGTGAGTCTCTGCCAAGTTCAATTTGATTTTGAAATTTGGTTCAAAACTTGTCCGTTTGACCTCAAATTTTAAACATAGGTCTATTATGGCCTAAGACTTCATGAAAAATTGTCGGAACCGAAATACGACCTCCCGAGGGTACTGTAGTAAAATACGCGTATTTCGGGAAATTTGTAAAATTAATTATTTAAGGTTATACACTTGTTATAACCTGAAGTTATGTTATAAGAGACTCTTAAGTTATAGAGTAAGCTGTAGTATATATTTATTAATTAAGAATATATATACGTGATATATATAGGAGGTGCTTCAAATACTATTGAGCACGGAAAAGGGAAAGGAGTACGAGAAGCTTAGTGATCTTTAGCTACATCAAGGTGAGTATGTGTGGACTTTTTGTACATAGCAAACTAAAGTTTTCAGAAAATAAGATCTCCAAATTACTTCAAATGTTAAAGTTTGGAAACAGTTTTGAAAGTAGCTCTATATATGAGCTAAGTGTTTTTAAGCAGATTTTAAAGAAGTATAGTTCATAAAGTATTTCGAAAGAGGCTCCATATGTGAGCTAAAGATGTTGAAGTTAGTTTTGAAAGTATTTTTGATTAAGAGTTATAAAGTTTATGTGTTTGAGTTTATTATAAATTGTGTCCCTTTTTGACCAATTTAAGATGTAACGAAGAAAGTAATGAGATAAGAATTAAAGCAAAGAAAGTAATAAGAGTCAGTTGTTCGGACTAGGATCACCCACATAATCGGGAGATCTGAAGACACTACTGGGGTGGTACCTCCCGTCGCGAAGTAGTTGTCTAGCTTAGCATAACATTGTGATTGGATCTGTTCCAAGTCACGAATGGGAGACAGAGATAGCATAACCTTGTGATTGGTTCTGTTCCAAGTCACGAAGGGGAGACAGAGATAGCATAACCTTGCGGGTAGATATGTTCTGTTCCGCGAAGGGAAGTTAGTAAAATGAATTAAACTAAACTAATTCATGAGTTTCAATTGGTCACAAGTAAATGAGAAAGAAAGCAGTTATAAGAAAGAAAGTAGTTTTAAAGAAAGAAAGCAGTTTTTGAGAAAGAAAGTATTTTTGAGTTTTGAAAATAGAGAAGAAAAGATATTTGAGATTTATTATGAAAATAAGTTTTAGTAGTTTACTTGTTTATAATTCAAGTTTTGAGCAGAAACGTTTTGGGTCTAAAACCCATATTACTCACGAGGCTTTATGTCTCACGTATTATTTTTTTAAATGCTATGTACTTAGGTGAAAGAAGCTGGAGTTGAAGTTGGGACCAGTGTAAAGTACAGATAAGTTTAAATTATGGTTTTCTATATTGAGTCTGTAATACCCCTTGAGAATAAGTTTGTAAAAAAAAAATTGAGTGACTTTTTCATAGTCACGCTTTGTAAAATATTTGTATTATAAACTGTACTAAGCAACGGTTTGAGAAAGGGGTGTTACAGTTTTCACATTTGTTCTAATCTGTAGGGCCTAAAGGAAAGCAGGGAGGTGGAGCACGGTAGACTGAACCTGATCATGGGCAATAGGAGATCGGCCCCTGTTACCAAGATCGGCGTTTATAGTTTAGTGCTTAGTAGTGATGTTAGCTTAGAGTTATTTAATTGTTGCTATTTACCAGAAATGGCAAGAAACATTATTTCATTTCACGCATTGTTCAGACAAGGATTTCAATTTTCTTTTGATAATAAAATTGGTTCGATTTCTGTTTTCAAAAATGGTATTTTGATTTTTACTGCCTATCCTTGTGATGGTGTGTATGAAACTATTGAATCTGTTGACAATTTAGGACATAGTGTAAATTATATTGATTCTACTAGTGGTGTAGAAAAGGCATGTCTGTGGCATAGTCGGCTCAGGCACATCAGCAAGAAACGCATCGCCCAACTCCAAAAGGATGGAGTGTTGGAATCATTCGACCTCAGGTCGGATGATGTATGCGAATCTTGTCTGTTGGGCAAGATGACTAAATCACCTTTCAAAGGGTCTTTTGAAAGAGGTGAGAGTCTGCTGGACATCATTCACACGGATGTGTGTGGTCCATTCAGATCAACCACAAAGGATGGCACGCGGTTCTACGTAACCTTTATTGACGATTTTAGTAGATACGGTTACATATACTTAATCAAGCATAAGTCAGACACCTTTGAAAAGTTCAAGGAGTTTAAGAACGAGGTAGAGAATCAATTAGGCAGGAAGATAAAGATGCTCAGGTCCGACAGAGGCGGAGAGTATCTAAGTATCGAGTTCCTAGACTATCTAAATGAATGCGGAATAGTTTCGCAGTTGACACCTCCCAGGACACCACAGTTGAACGGTGTTGCGGAGAGGCGCAACCGAACCCTGTTGGACATGGTTCGTTCCATGATGAGTCGAGCTTCACTTCCCATTCACTTCTGGGGGTATGCCTTAGAGACTGCCGCCCATATCCTCAATCTTGTCCCTACTAAGAAGGTTGCTAAAACACCTCATGAAATGTGGACGGGGAAAGTTCCCTCGTTGGCACATATCAAAGTCTGGGGTTGTGAGGCTTTCGTTAGACGAGAGACTCAAGACAAACACGCAGAAAGAAGCGAAAGGTGTTTCTTCCTTGGTTATCCCAAACAGTCCTTTGGATATCTATTCTACAGACCGAGTCCGAGCGAGGACGTGGTCTTTGTAGCTAGACGAGCAGTCTTTCGAGAGAGAGAGCTCATATTCAAAGAGGACAGTGGGAGTACCATTGATCTTGAAGAAATTCAAGAGTCATTAGATGACGCAACCTTAGGAGAAACTAGCAACCAACATGAGGAAGAAGTTCATGTTGGTCCGACTGATGTATCCTTACCTCTTAGGCGCTCTGGTAGGGTTAGCATGCCACCCGAGTTTTATGGTTTCCATATAACTTCGGATGGGGACATGTTTATCAGTGATAGGACACTGATAAATTTGGTTGAACCTGCTAACTACTAGGAAACAGTGGCGGGCCCTGAGTCTGCCAAGTGGAAAGAGGCCATGGATAGCGAGATCAAGTCCATGTATGACAATCAAGTTTGGAACTTGGTTGACAATGTACCGGGTCGAAAGACAGTCGGCTGCAAGTGGATCTTCAAGAAGAAGACCGACATGGACGGAAAGGTACACACTTTCAAGACAAGACTGGTTGCGAAGGGTTTTACTCAATCCCCAGGGGTTGACTATGACGAGACCTTCTCACCAGTAGCCAATATAAAGTCTATTAGGATAATGCTGGCCATAGCTGCATTTCATGACTATGAAATTTGGCAGATGGACGTCAAAACCGCTTTCCTTAATGAGAAGTTGACTGAGGATGTTTACATGAATCAGCCAGAGGATTTTGACGATGCAAAGTATCCCAATAAGGTGTGTAAGCTTGAGAGATCAATCTACGGATTGAAACAAGCTTCTCGCAGCTGGAATCTTTGTTTCTATGAGAAAGTCAAAGAGTTTGGCTTCTCTAGGAGCGAGGATGAGTCCTGCGTATATGTCAAGGCTAGTGGGAGTATAGTCACCTTTCTGGTGCTGTATGTCGATGACATACTGCTCATGGGAAACGATATTCCAACCTTGCAAGATGTCAAGGCTTGGCTTGGGAAATGTTTCGCCATGAAGGACCTAGGAGAGGCTGCCTATATTCTCGGGATAAGAATATTGAGAGATAGGAAGAAGAGACTAATTGGACTTAGTCAGGGTACATACTTGGAAAATGTACTAAAGAGGTTTAGTATGGAAAATTCCAAGAAGGGAGAGCTGTCTATCCAAAGTAATGCAAAATTGAGTAAGACTCAAAGTCCGAGTACAGACGAGGAAATAGCTTAAATGAGTCGGGTACCTTACGCTTCGGCTGTAGGATCGATCATGTACGCAATGACGTGTACTCGCCCTGACGTGGCTTTTGCTTTGAGCATGGTCAGTCGGTACCAGGGTAACCCTAGAAGGGCGCATTGGATAGCTGTGAAAAATATACTCAAGTATCTGCGAAGGACAAAGAACATTGTGTTAGTCCTCGATGGTAGTGATACCTTGAGAGTTGAAGGATATACAGATGCCAGTTTTCAGACGGATAGAGACAGTGGTCGGTCTCAGTCGGGCTGGGTATTCCTCTTGAACGGTGGAGCAGTTACTTGGAAAAGTTCCAAGCAAGAAACGGTGGCTGATTCTACGTGCGAATCAGAGTACATAGTAGCAAATGAAGCGTCAAAGGAAGCGGCTTGGCTGAAGAACTTTATCGGTGACCTTGGAGTAGTCCCGAGTATTCAGGAGCCCTTGGAACTGTTCTGCGATAACGAAGGTGCGGTCGCCTTGACAAAGGAACCGCGAGACCATGGAAAGTCCAGGCATATCGACAGAAAGTACCACTACATAAGACATAGAGTAGAAGAAGATCACCTCCTTGTAAAGAGGGTATCATCGGAAGATAATCCAGTAGATCCCTTGACAAAGACTCTGAGTAGGATTAAGCATAATCAACATGCTAGGAGCATTGGATTAAGAGATGATATAAGTTTTTGTAATTAGATAGGTTATTAGAAACTTGTAACAATGCATTGTATTTGACTTTTGTGATTTAATAATGGAGATTTATTAATGGTTTACTACATTTGTCAATACTTTATCATTGTGTTTCATTTCGCATGTTTTACTTCCTGAATAATTGGATTATTCAAACATCCACAGTCGCTCATGCTTTTAGGGAGTAAGTATGAAGTAAGACTGTCATGAATTAGTTGTAGATTGTCTAAGGAGTTAGACATTGCAATAAGATTGCTGCAACATTCATGAGTACTTGGAAATGGAGATTTGAGTATTGAATAAACCCGCGCTCAATGGATTGCTTCATGGATTACATCACGAGAAATGTTGAGACGATAATATCTTTTGATCTTTAAGCTAAGACATATAAGTTATGATTTACTAGGCGGTTGTTCATTGATAATACGAAAACGCATCGGTAACTCGTTGTTATAAAACGTGTTGTTGTGAGTAATTTGTCTGGTAAAAGAAATAAGTATATGAGTCAAAGTTTATTCGTCCCTTGACCCTAACGGGGAACAGATATTTGTAGGCCTCTCGATGAATTTGAAGTTGACTAAAATGGTTGGCCAACCGGGACTAAATTGGTAGTCTAAGAGTCATATGCAAATCGGAAATCGAGGAACAGTGAATCAGACCAAGATTGATTTTTAATCTATGTCTTGAGTATGAAAATATATTGTTGGACGGAGGATCATCTGATCACTTATCTATGGACAGAACTGATTAGATCAGAGTTTGGCAGCGGTTTCTAGGAAGCTACAGGTGCTAGTTAATTAGAGGTTAAATTGGTAATTATAATCATAGACTTATCCAAGTGGGAGACTGTTGGATTAGGTGTCTAAGCCATGACTAATAATTAGTATTTATCTAATTAATAGTAGCACAGTCCATTTGGGTTGCCCTCATGGCTGGAGGTTTGGTAGAAAATTCGGTAGAGAGAAAGGTTGATTTATTGTGGGATTAATAAATCAAAAAGAATTAAATATATGGTTTATTAATATATTAAAGTCATAATATATTAATTAGAAACTATATTAATTAATTAGAAATTAATCCAGAATTAATTGGATTTAATTTGGGGATTAATTTAATTAATTAAAGGTCTAGAAACTGAAACTGTAATTATTCAATAGTTGAGTAAGTGACAGTGGGAGTGACCAGTGTGGAAATCGAAATCTATATAAGGTAATATAGATTTTTGATTTTGGATAAAGGATAAATAAGGAGTTTGAATTATAAGATAAAAAGTTTATCTTATTTGAATTCAAAAGGGTTTATCCTTAAGGCTTATCAACTGATCATCTGAAAAAGTATAAATAGGGGTCCCTGGGCACCATATGATTTTCGCCAATTTCATTATACTCTCTCTCTGGAATTTTCGATCCATATACCTCTCAGCTAGGGTGTGACTTTCATTTGAGGCAGGATATTTTTGCTACTCAGCTTCCAAGAAACTTAAGGTTGGTTTTTCTATTTTAATCTTTAGTTTTGGGCCTTTAGTTTTTGTTATATGTTCAATAGTAGAAAACATAGATCCTCATAGGTTGCATGTGAACTTAGGTTATTTAGTTCATGGTTTGCAGAAAACCTTACAATTACATCATTAGTAACTAGGAAAACTAAAGAATTATATCTGACCCAATTTAACATAAAGTTCATTGAAAATACCCAAAACCATCAACTTGACTGCATCCCATAAGTCACCCATCCCGACCCCCATTGGCATCAACATACCCAAAAGCTAATAACCAACCTAACCAAAATTCGTAAACATCCCGAACACGATGAAAAACATCCATGAAACTACCAGAATCGTCTTGTACTTCTGCGCTGCCTTGAGTTCAGCTTCGAGTTTTGAAATTTCCTCCAACAACTTCCTCTTTTCCTGCAACAAACCTGATATTATCACAATCTCTCTTCTGCATATTGGGGGATTAGACCACCCAACAAAACCGCATCTTGTGCATCTTTAGAATCTACGACCTGGGTTTTGGTTGGCCCATGAAGTGCATATCGTTGCTTGATTTCACAAATGCAAACCACCATAATCGCCTCTTACATGTGTTCAGTTTTACTCACCCAAAGATTTTGCTAGATTCGAGAGTTTGTGATTGGCAATGGGAGTAAATGAGGTCACACTCCCGTTATATTTACGGGTGAGAGAGGAGCAAAGAAAATGACCAAAATACCCCCACGTGAGGCGCACATGTGGGGGTTTGACGTTTTAATATTCATATTAACTGAACCAGGGACTATTTTGTAGCGCTTCACAAACCTTAGTGACCTAACGTGAATTTTCAATAGTTTGTCCTAAAGTAGAAGATTTGGTAAACTTGAGGGACCAAAACTCTAATTTACTCTAAAATAGAATTTATTATTCTTATAAAATATTTACCCGATATTATTTTTTGTAAATTATCTTTACCTAATGAAAACTTTAATTGTGCGGCAACGTGTAGACGCAAACCCCTAGGTTTTAGTAAATAAACGGCAAGAATTTACAAACATGGAAACCAAAAGAAAACACGATGACTATGATGTTTTGTCGGTTCGGTTGGTTTTATGCATTTTTTTATTGTACATGAAATCGTTGTTTTGAAGTTTTGTTTTATTCTGTTGCAGATATTTTAATCTCATGAATACAGAAGATGCAAGGTTCATCTTACAAATATGTGCATCTTTCCATTCCTACAAAACTAAGTTTCAAAAGAATATCTAGCTCATATCTACCACTTATTAATAATATGCATACTTGACCTAATTTGTAACTGTAGTTATTTACTTGTAAAGTTGTATTAATAATGTTCCGTCTTTTTTGAACAAACAAAAGGAATCAAAATTTTAATACCCGATAAGATCCATAAAATACCTAAAAGCGTAAATAAGTGAACTCGTTAAAGAGTAAGACTAACAAGATAAACTCGTAACGTTAAATCAATACTTAAAACTTTGGAAAGAATGAAAAGAGACGATAGCTTTTAGTTTTGTTTTGCATATGATTATAGAAAGATTTTCATTACATAAAACACTTGTGTCGTACTAGTTAGGCCACATGATGTTATTAACGTTAAATGAGAAGTCGTTGTACCAAACGAGGATTAATTGATTATGTGTCTTGTATACCAGTAATCATAAAATAATCAAAATTTTACACATGCTACCCTTTCAATGTGTTTTTATGATTAATTGATTATGTGTCTTGTATACCACTAATCATAAAATAATCAAATTTTTACACATGCTACCCTTTCAATGTGTTTTCCCCCAAAAAGGTAATTAGTTGATCATTTTCAAGGGTGCATTCGTACTAAGTTTGTTGACTCATTGACCTCTTCACTCATATTTGACATTAACGTTATATAATTCTTTATATAGTTCTTTATATAGTTTATATTTTTATAACGTTTGGTGAGCTCAAACTCTTGATCAATATGACTAGTAAGTTGCCGGATTAATTAAAGATGGGATATGAACAGCCACCGTTAGAAAAAAAAGTTTTTAATGACAATTAAATACGACATACAAAAATATGTCATAAAAATCTGACGTCATTTATTATTTATGACAAATATTTTTGTCTATTGCGAATATTAGTTATGATTTGTTAAATTCATGACATACAAAAATATATAAAAATGATATATTCAGTAAAGTTTTTACATTTTGACTCTATTAACGATTAAGTCCTAAAAATTTTTTTATTCAATTAAGTCCATGATTTTGATTAATTTGACAAATTAAGGACTAATATCGATTACCTCGTTACCATCCGGTCATAACTCATGATGTGACCCTAAATATTCAGGAAAATCATTATATTTGACATTATTAACGATTTAAACCTAATAAGATACTGATAAATGTTAACAATTTAAGAACAAAACAAACACCGTGTTACCATCCGGTCACAATGTTGAGATGTAGTTTATGTGACTAAGTTGTGTTGAAAGTTTACCCTCTTACCTTCTTATAGTAAAGCCACAATTACAAGTTTGTGCCAAGGCTAAAAGATACCAAACCCTTGATGTGCATCTGACCCGGAAGACCACAGTTCCAACCTCTAGAGAATCGATTCTAGTCACTCAGTTGGTGTCCTGTGGATACGGTGAGTGGCTGGAAATGCTTCATGTCATCAAGAATCAGAAAGGCAAATTGGCAAACAAACCAATGGTTGCACTAAATCAACTACGCACCAAAGCTGATCGGCTGAATCTGATCTCACAAGTACCTGACACTTCATAAGCATAAAATAAGAAAAAACATCAACTGGTTGGAGATATCGTTAATAGGGACGTGCTACCAAGGAACTCTACTATGATCAACACCCGTCAGCCTCTATACCATATATGTTCTACTTGAGATGTGCGTGTGTTGCAAAAGACATCTCAAAAAAAGAATTCCATCTACTACTGTCCTTAGAGCTAGACAAGAGGAGGGAAGAACTACTTCAACATAACTTAGCTACATCGACTACACCTCAGCATTGTGACTGGATGGTAAACAAGTAACCGACCTTTGCCCTTAAATTGTTAACATCTATTAGTATATTGGGATTAATTGAATAAATATATTAGGGGGTTAATCGTTAATTATGTCAAAAATATAAGGACTTCCTGGATATTTAGGGTCACATCATCATTTGTGACCGGATGTTAACGGGTATTAGTCCTTATATTGTTAAATTAATCAAAATCCATGGCTTAACTGATAAAAAACTTTTAGGATTTAATCGTTATGAGAGCTAAAATATAAGAATTTTTCCTAAATATATTACTCTATAAAAATATAACATTCTTTATTATTTATGATAGATATCATCTTTGTAGTAAAAGAATTGTATTTTTTAAATTTCGCAACGTACAAAAATGTTCGTAGCATGTAAATGTTAAAAATAATGAAAAACTTCCCTCTCATTTTCCCAATATTTTAAACACTTTTTGACCAAAATATTAAACACTTTTAATTTCGTTCCCCTTTACCTTTTTATCTCCTAAAACAGAAAACCCTACAATGATGTACCTTCTGAACTAAAATTGTAATCCAGTATTCATCTGCTCCCCGACTTTTTCTTATTCTGCAACTCCGATAACCAGTCGCCTAATTAGTTGTAGATGGTTTCCCCCAAAACCATGTTAAAGCTTTTCTCTACCATTGCCCAACCACCATTTCGTATCTACCTTTCCCTTTCAAGTTCTAACATGTGCTTTATGGTCGATTATGAAGGCTCAAAGTCAAAGTCCTTATTCGATCAACCAAAAGGTACATTGTAACTTAATAACTAACTTGCCCCAAACGGTATGGTGAATGATTATACATTTTTCTTGATTATTTTAATTTTTGTTGTTGCTTTAAATTGTTTATAATTAGTTTGAAACTCAATTACCGGAAGTTGAATTTTACAAGCCTTGAATTAGTTCATTTAGCAACCATAAGTTAAAGAACAGGGTTCTTAGTCGGCAATATTTGCTCAATTTCAAATAAAAATCAGCTCTTAGTTGTAATTGTATAGTTGGTTTAAGTAAGCATGCTTAAAAAAACGATCGGACCGGCTAAGGACCGGAACCGGCCCCCGACCAAACCAGTATAGGCTTTAATGGTCCGGTTCCCGATTCTAATTTTTTGTTTTTCGACGGCTCCTGGTCGGAACCTGGTTCCTCAAAAATAACCGGACTCGAACTGGATTAAATGTTTTTCATTTACGTAGCAATCTGTATACCCACCCCCACACATTCTCGACTCGTAACATTGTTCTTGGTTATTTGCGATCACGACCGTCTTTCACGAACAAAGAAATCATCGATCAAAAACCCTTCTTGCTACCACGGTTTCAACTTTCAATCCCCCACCTCAAGAACCAAAGTATCTTTGATTAATTCTTTGTTCAAACTCTCAACAATCAAACAATCAATTGAAGACTTGGTTACTTTAATCATTCTACTCAAAAACCCTACATTGTGATTCTCCAACATCAATGGTGATAGACAGTTGGATTCCTTCATCCATGGATGAATCTTAAAGTCAAAGTAAGTCTTAAAAAATTATGTTTGATGTTGTAAATTTTGATTGTTCAATTTAATTGAGTTATGATTAATTTATGAATGTAATTGGTTTCCATTGCTTTTGAATGATTATGTATCAACTTTGATTGAATTGTTGTTGAATGCTGATGTTGAATGATGTTCAAAAATGACGTTATAATTTGATTCTGTTATGTATGTTGGATTGTCATTGTTCTTGAATTATGATTAATAAATGACTTTTTTTTATAATGTAGCATGATTTGTTTGTTGAACCCATCATCAATCATGTTATTGTTGATGATGATGATTCCGACAAGGAAAAAGAAGATGATATAACATTGCCAAAGGAAATTTAAAAAACGAACACGCCCAATATCAAAAGCAAAATGTTGGATCACATTTGAGGAGGTTCGGCTAGATAATGATGATGGAGTCAAAACTAAGCATGATAAATGTAAGTTTTGTCATAGTCTCCTTAGAGCCGATGTGAACAAAAATGGAACCTCTAGTTTAAATAAGCACGTCAGTAAATGCCAAAAAAAAAATCAACATGTAAAAGGACAAACGACTTTGCAATTTAAAAACCAATGTAGTGGGGGGGGGGGGGGTAGTGGTGTCACTACTTGGAAACATGACGATGTTAGGATTAAGAAAGTGTTACTTAACCTATTTGTTTTAGGTGAACTCATATTCAAGTTTGTAAAGAATGAAGCATTTGTTGAGTATACAAATGCTTTTAACGGGGAAGTTACTCTACCATCTTGGCATAAACTTAGTCATGATATTTCCAATTTTTATGTTAAAGAAAGAAATAATTATTTACTTACTTTAGTAACCCAAATGGCACCATTCAATTGACTACCGACACATGAAATTCTTCTCATCAAAAACTGAATTATATTACATGGTGCTAATGGGCCACTTTATTGATGATAACTAGGTAATGCATAAAAGAATTTTAAACTTTAGACCCATAGAAAAAGGTGAAGACGTGACCCGTTTTCTTTTGGATTGTATACACGGGTGGGGGATAATGTGATGACAATTTCGAGGTCGTAGAACATATAGTATATTTCCTTGAAAAAATTAAAACAAAGATCGAGACTATGTCGGCTTCATCAAAACCATTGATCCATTTTTTTTACGCGAAGTTTTTGATGTTGGCAAACATCCACGAGGTTGTTCAACAAAAGCAAGAATTTGCCACATGATTTTGGAAATGAAAAAGAAGTACAAAAAATAATGAGGTTCATTTGATAAAATGAATGATTACACGTACTTCGTCATTTTGCTGGACCCACAATTTAAGTCAACATTTTTATCTCATAGCTTTAGAAAAATGCTTGAAAACATGGTCAGGATCGGTGATACAATTGATAGTGATGTCTATGATTCATGAGGTTGAGAGAAGGATGGAGACTTTATTTAGAACCTACAAAGAAAAATATTATAATATTAGATTGTCTCAAAAGCAAAATGAAGTTGTCTCTTGTGATGTTGATAATGATTTCTTAGATGATTTTCTAAATGTAGACGGAACCAATGCACCAGCATCTGATTCTGAGTTAAGAAAGTATTTGAGTGAGGGTAATTTGTCTCCTAATATATTTTTCGACATACTAGATCGGTGGAAAAACAACACATCTTGTTCCATTGTCGTTGGCCATATGGCAAAAGGTAATTCCTATAAGTATTTCTATTTTATACACTCACTTATAAACTAAGACTTTTAATTTTAAAACTATTTGTGGTAGATATTTTGTATATTCAAGTGTCAACGGTGGCGTCTGAATCCGCATTTAGCACTTCTGGTCAAGTTTTAGACAAATATCGAACACATTTGACAATTTAACGATTGTGGAGGCGTTGATGTGTACCCAAGATTGGAATAGAAAGTCATGAAAGACCATAGTAGACAATTTTGAAGATTTATTAAAGGATGGTGACGTAGTGTTGGGTATTAACTCTAAATCTTTCCAATATTTATTATTTAATTTGTTCAAAGTTTTACATAGTAACATTTTTTCTTATATTTATAGCGATAGAAATACGATAGAAGAAAACGGTGACAAAGGAAAAGGAAAGAAGACGGTGGATGCCAAATTTATTTTTGATGAATTGTTTCGTTTTTTAATTTTCCTTTGGCAATTGTTTTAAAAACTTGAAATGAATTTGCTATTTTAGTTTTCAATGTTGAAGTTTTAGTGTGTTTGTTTTAATGAAATGAGATGATCGATTGTCTTGATGGGCTGAAAATGGCTAAATCGGTAGAACGGTTTTGGAACCGGTATACTAGTTATCGGTCCGGTTCCCGATTTTGCTTGCCACCCTTCGTCGGTCCTCAGTTCTACTGGTTCCTAGTCCGGTTCGGAACCTACGATCATTCCTAGGTTTAAGTAGACCCTGGTAGATTATGTTTTTGTGATATCTATGTTTATAAATCTCATACTTATGATATTTTTAGACCCATATAAAAGATTCGGTTTCTTCTGATTGTAGCATATTTATGATATTCCTAGACCCATCTAAAAGTCGACAATATTAGGGAAGTAATTAAGAGACTTGTAGAAAATAATTGACCTAATATAGTACGAGTAATCATGCTTGATACTTTTTTATTCTGCATTTCTTTGATAAATATAAAACTGGAGTAGTCGGTTTCAGAGTAATTATCAATTTTAGTTCTTTTACATGTTGCCCATAGAGCATAAGAGCTTGTGTAATTGCTTCTAGTGTAGGTTTTTGCTTATGGTTCTCGTTTAGAATTTTTTACAGAATATCAAGGACTTATTTGGTTTTCGCTTATGTCACAGAATAACAAGTGCTATTATGTATGTCTTCAACTGCAATCATTTAGAAACCCAAGGCTGTGAATCTTTGTTGATATGTGTGGTGTATATAATGCAATATTTAGGAATTACTATGGAAATTAAACCCTTGTGTAGAATTTCATTGTTATAGTTGGTTTAACATGTAATTTTGGAAAAAATGAATTACTCCCGTGGAAACCCTAGCTCGAAGTTGAAGCCTCTCCATTGTGTTCTAGCTCCATTCCCTTGATTTTGAAGGTTTCTTGAAGAAGAAGAAGAAGAAGAAGAAGAAGAAGAAGAAGAAGAAGAAGAAGAAGAAGAAGAAGAAGAAGAAGAAGAGTGTTGGTGCTAATGAGCATTATACAGCAAAGATCCAACCTTTCTTTTACAGTGTGGATCCCTATAAGTGCGAAAGTTCCTTTCTTGATATTCCTTTATGCTTAGATCTTGGTATTAGGATTGTTTTATGGTGTTTTGGTCCATGAAATATGTGTTTCTAGAGTTTGGGAAACTCCAGGTCATTAAGTCCGTTTTCTTTTTTAGAGTTTTGAACTAGAAGGGAGAGCATGTCAAGCTCTCTTGAAGCAATGCTTGATCCTTTGGGTGTTTTGGACTTCTTTTTTACCCAGGTTTTGGGGTAGGACATGTATTGGAAATATATGTCCACAAAGTCTACGTTTTGGTCATTTGGAACCTTAATGGATGAGTTCTATAAGGTTTTAGTCCCTGATCGAAAGAGTTAAGAGCTTAATGGATTAAGTTGGACTGCTCAAGGCTTGCGGCGCGACCATAGTGGTTCGCGATGCGAACCCTGGTGAAGTATCATTTCGGATCGCGCCCCTTCATAGCATGAAGGGTTATGATCGCGACGTTTGTCGCGACTGTTGACTTTGATCATTAATCGTTGACTTTTTGATCAGTTTGACTTTTGGTCAAACCTTGATGGATTTAAGACGTGGACTAAATGATTAAACTTTAATTGGTTTGGGTGAATTAGTATATCCAATGATGAATTAGGTAGTTTGTGTTGCTTATTCTTCAGAATTCAGTTTTGTGTTTCTACTTCGCGATTCAGGTGAGTCTCCTCACTATACTATGTGTAATGTTACATGCGTAGGTAGCCTACGACCCGATGGGGTAAAACTGTATGCTTAGACTAGTGCATCCTTGTTTACTGAAGGTTAGTTGTATGGTTCATTATGCGACTGTAATGCCTGATGCTCTTAGGGTTGGACTGTGACTGATGCCCGTTAGGGTTGGACTATGTGACTGTAGTCGGTGCCTTTGGACTGTAGTGTATGCTTGTTAGGTAAACTTGCTTGGTGTTTGTTAGTGGTAGGACTCGTTCATGACTGCAGTGCCTGACGGGTTGGATTGTGCTTGATACCTTTAGGGTTGGAATATGCCTGATGCCCGGCAGGGTTGGACAGTAGTTGGTACCTAGAGGGTCAGATCGTGCCTGATGCCTATTACGGTTGGACGATTCCTGGTGCCCACTAGGATGACGTTGTGTGGTGTGTTTTTTATGTAATGGAATGTGTGGTATTTTGTGGAAATCACAAAGATTTGTGTTTACTCTCTCAAGTTAAGTATTACATGCACTTTTTCATATAAAATGGAGGACACAGCTTGTTTGTACTCGCATCCAGAATATTTATATTTTCAAACTTTCGTTGTCATGTGTTTATCAATCGGGATTTATTATTATGGATTTTAGAATATTGATTACTTTAGATTGAACAAATGGATTTCATGGTAATTTAAATGGTTTTTACGACGTTGGATGGTTTTTGATATCTTTGCTTTATTTTTTTTAATGAAAATTTTAGTTGTGAAAATTGGGACGTTACACTTAGACTTTAATTTTGTAATATATATAAATTGTAATTTATGATTGGATCTCTAAGGCTATTTGATGGTTTTTGTGGTTTGGACTGGGTTACAATTATATTATATGTTGGACAAAATTTTAGCTTTGGACATTGGCATTATTGCAAATAATGTTCCATATTGTATGCTAATACACATGGTAAGATGTGGGGTGTTACATTGTCAACTATAAAGATATTATTTACTTCATCCACATTAATTCTCTTTAGTGTGTGACATAATAAGTTCATGCACAACCACCCGTCTATCATACTCATAGTTCATTGCATACTATTTCTAACAGAATCATATATACATATATATATATATATATATATATATATATATATATATATATATATATATATATATATATATATATATATATATATATATATATATATATATGAGACAAAGAGGTCATACTACCGAAAAGAGGAGTTTACCACCGCAACGCATAGACGATGATAAGTGTCTAGATATTTGTCACTACCCTGACCATACATGAATGTCTATCTTCACAAACTTTCCATAAAGTATAAATGGTAAATGACTTGTCATTTTAATATCCCTTTATTTTGATATCATTTAACATTAGTCATGGATCAAATCATTCTCAAATAGTTTTAATATTGGTTTCTCATATGTGAAGGAACAAGATCATCAAATTCATATAGGTGTGGCCACATGCTCGGATCGAATAAATTCATCAATAGCCCCAACTAATATCACACTCTAAAAATTATACGAACGAATCCACATCTGACTATATGCATTCATCGCCAAGTTTCACATTACATTTGTCATGACTGCCTTTTTCATAATAAAGTGTAACTACATCAATGCATAACGATACAATTCTTAAAGGAAAACATATACTTTAGGTCAAAAACAAAAACTCAACTCAGTTTCAAGATTCACTTAATGAAACCGATCTACGAAGTGACATCTTGAGGTGGATTTTTTCAATAAAAATGAATACATGTGACTTTTGCTCTTCCTTAAGACTCATATTCATCTCCATCGACATTACCAATATTTCAAACCCGTCTTAATTCATAATTTCTCCCATAATATGACTAACAATGTGTTTAAACTAGTTAACGACTACTCTTGGATTAAACATGCTAATATAGAGCACATCGACATTGATGAAAACAATTCTACCTGATTCATTAATCCATGAATAAAAACATCATTAATTAATACTCCAATATCCAAATTGAGATTATTTAATAAAAAGAAATTAGTTTCTTACACAATGAAGTCCAAAACCATTAGTATGACCGTGTTACAAAAAGGAATGGTCTTTGCAATGTATCAACTATCTTATTAACATGAACTTCTAAGAATCATTATCTTCATGTGTTTGAATCATATCAAGTATCTAGAAATGAAAAAGTGATGACTAATGAAAGTCAATCATATAAGCAAGTATTTAAAAAACAAGCTTTGCCATAATATATCACTATTAGAGATTTAATGTAACATATTTTTCTAAGTTAAGCAAAAATCTACCTATTTCATATAGTTTCATAACTGAATATGAAGATTATGGTTTTTTTAGAATTCTACTGCTACATGCACCACTGTACTCTATCATGACAATTCCAATTAGCTTTGGTTCATAAATTATGGAAACATAGCTCAACCGATTAATTGAGAATCATCTCGGTTATTCTTGAAGTTTGCATTAGTGTAACTCTTTGTACTGATCTCACCATCCAAGTATTCATAAACTAAGAATATACTTTTTGTTTTTCCTAAGTACTAAAAATATTCTCTGTGATAATCAAATGCCATATACTATGATTATTATTCATAAAATAGGATTATTATTCAACCAGCAACGCTTAGTAACGCTTGAGCATATTAAATATTTGTTTTAGTACACGACATACCATTCATGGTGGACTTAGTGGTAGAAGCCAAATGATCCATATACCTCATCATATGTGGTATTAAGTCATGTCACATTAATATGAATCTAAACTTGATGTCGTATATCTTGAACCGGTTTCAAGAATTATCAATGTTTTGTACTTTGACTAGAACAAACTATTTGGATATACCTATATACATGTTAGTACATGCAATATATTCCAAAAATCTTATTACAACAAGACATTCTACAAACCACGATTGACATTTTGTAAGGTTGAAATTCACTACATACAATTTTTATCTTACCACACTATATTAGGTTAGGCGGTATGGTCATCCCGCACCTCTCACTTATTCCCTGCTACCTCAGCGCCTAGTCGTATCCCCACACCTCCCATTGCATCCACAAAATGGTCACCCCTCACTCCCCTTTACTTTTTAATTAAAAATAGTTTGAACTAACCTTAAACATTAAACAGTACATACAAACAACTTCAACTAAAAAATTCAACAATTGTAATTCGTACATCTTCATAATATCATCCTTCATCTTCAAA
Source organism: Cichorium intybus (assembly GCA_023525715.1). Lineage (NCBI taxonomy): Eukaryota > Viridiplantae > Streptophyta > Magnoliopsida > Asterales > Asteraceae > Cichorium > Cichorium intybus. Next base: position 23,335,159 of record CM042015.1, read on the forward strand.
GTGGTTTCAAGGACGGGTCCAGAAAGATGATCATATAAGAAAATGTGAATTTGCCCGTCTTTTGCATTTTCCCACGTGATTTTTCCTTCTTGATAGCCTTTTGCTTTTCCAATTCCACATGCTCATTAAAAGTTCTATAAAATAAATTGAATTTATCGACAGTCTGATCAATTCGTTCATCATTCATTGCTATAAAGGACGAAACTTTATTTTTTGCTTTTGCTTTATCTTTATTTATCAAGAGACAATCTTTTTCTATTTCAAACTCGTCATGTTCCTCGTTGATGTCAAACCATACATGTGCATCCGATGATGTTGTGTAAGTGGTTTCAGATGTTTTTGTTCGTTTCAATAGCCCCTCTATTTTCTACTTTTCAAAACTCCCTTCCATTTAGGTGTCACTCTAACAATTTTCCAAAAAATCATATGCTTAAACGACTTTCCCTTATTATCTGAACGGAAAACCGCAAACGCGATTTGTAAAATGTCTTTGTGACTCTGAACGCTTTGATGTTGATTTTTAAAATAGTTATACAACCCATTGAATTTCATAAGAAGTTTGTTGATGTCCCTATTGTGTAAAGTTGGTCTTTTTTATGATAATCCCCACAACCTAATAAGTTATGAGATACCTCCATAACACATGCCCACATATGATCTTTCGCTTGTACATTACCAACTACTACGTCTTCTGATACATCGACTTATCCCCATGCCAAAGTGGTTTCCTCAAGGACCTCCACGGTTGAGGATGAGCGGGACCGGTACATTTTATGTGTTTATTGGAGTTTTTCCTTTTAAGTGGGACCGATTCATGTCTGGGTATAGAACTAGGTTGGGTTTCAAGAATATAATCGGGTTCAAATTTGGTGATGGGTTCGGGTTGGGTTTTGAGAACAGATTCGGTTTGCGACGAGAAGTTGTTTGGGGGATAACACACTAATTTGAAAGGTGGTTGTTGATGATAAAACGCATCTAGGGATAATGAAATTCTGTTGGTGAAAAACAGGACGCTTCATTTGCAGTATATCTGGTGGTAGTGATGATTCGTTTGATGTGAAAATATTTATCGTCGCCTTCGATTTCCTTTGATTGAAGTTTGATATGTTTAATGAACTATTTGAAGTCAGTGAGATTTTCTGTGGTGGTAAAATTTAAAAAAAAAGAATATTGTTTGATGCGTGGAGAGAATATAGAAGTTAAAAAACAAAAACAAACAGAAACAAACAAATATATATATATATATATATATATATATATATATATATATATATATATATATATATTTATATATATATATATATATATATATATATATATATATATATATATTTATATATATATATATATATATATATATATATATATATATATATATATATATATATATATATTAAAGTTTTGGTCTCTTTGGTTTACATGATTTTTCAGTTTTGGTCCAACTTTTTTTTCATATTTGTGGTCCCTATGGTGGTCAAAATCTTGCACTTTTGGTCCATTGGCCCGTAAAAAGACCAATTTATCTTTTTTATTTTTATTTTTTAAATTTTCTTTCATGTATTATTTATTAAATTAATTAAAAAAATAACAAAACCCTCTCTCCTTCCTGATTTGCAGGTGTGTGGTGGACGGAAGCAGAACAAAGGGGACCATCGTATGATGATGGTGACGGTGTTCTAAAGGATCAAACCAAAGTCGGTTTAGCCCACGTAAATAGTGATTTCAAGGTCATTTCCCCAACTTCTACCTGTGAGGCCGTGATTAGCGTCTTAATTCTATCGTATCTTATAATTAGGATTTTGGTGTTGCTCTATGATTCAGGTTGCGGATGTTGCGATCATTAAATCTATGAATCATTTCGAGTGCCCACCCAAAAAGGGACACATCAGAAGTGAGTTCTTCTTTCATTATATGTAACTGATTACTCAGACCTTCACCTGCACCCGATTGAATCGATCCGACTTCCATTGAAGGGGCTTCACGTGGATCATCAACTACGCATCGATCACGACCGACAGCGACAGAACCGTTGTCTCTTCCTAGACCTTCCATTGAAGCTTGATTCAGATTATTAGGTCCGGTGAATGGCTCCAACTCGAAAACTTGGTAGACCCAAACGATGGTTTTGATACTTCAAATTCATGGAATTGACAAATCCCAAGTGATGACAGTGAACTCAGGGCTCAATTCGGATAGTTCTTCGAAAGAAGGTTGTTCTTCCCCTGCGCCTCTTGGGTGGTCGATTAGAAAAGAGCAATTGATGAGCAAATGCGGCGATGTTTCCGAAGACGAAGTGAAAATTAAGCATGATTTGGACAATGATTCCAAATTGACGAAAAATTGTTCCACATTTTCGATTTAGTATCTTTGTTTTTCATTTGACGAAAATTAAGCCTGATTTAGTACCTAGGAACTCTGTTTTTCCTTCATAAGAATGCTTTGCACAGGAAAACATTGTGAGGATTACTGATTGTGGAGGCATGGTCAGGTGGGAGCGAAATCACGACAAGCATTGGCTTGAAAATTGTTGCAAGCCACTTGGGTAGAGGTTATGTTTGGCCGCCATGAAGGAACATGGGTTGCCGGTGCTAGAATTAAAGATGGGGGAAGCTAATGAAGTCATGGCAAAACTCCCGGAGGTTGATTCATGGTGATGGACGGTTACGAAATTAAAGAGAGAAATAGAGTGTGTGTGTGTGTGTGAGGGAGAGAGAGGGGTTTTGTTTATTATTATTATTTTTAATTAATATAATAAATAACGAAAATTTTTAATTTTAAGAAATATATGTTTTTATAAAACATAACGAAAATTTTTTTATTCAAATTCAAAAAAACAAATAAGATGATTCAAAATATTTATGATTTATAAAAGTTATGATTCAAAATTTTATGATCCCTAATTTGTTATGATGTAAAAATATTTTGATTCAAATATTTTATGATCCTTAATTATATTTGTTATGATTCAAAATTAAATGATTCAAAATATTTAATAATCAAAAATTTGTTATGTGTTGTTTAATTAATATATAATTGATCGAGAATTATATGATTAAAAAATGATTGATCCAAAATACTTTGATTCAAAATTTTTTGATCCAAAATTTTTATGATCCAAAAATGATATGATTCAAAAACTTAAAAAAGTAAAATAAAAATAAAAAAAATAAAAATTAGAAAAATAACACTAGTAGCTTCAAACATGTTGAAAAAACATTAAAAATTAAAAAATTAAAAAAATTAAAACGAAAAAATTAAAAAAACGAAAAAAATTATAAAAAACGAAAAATAAAATTAAATAAGTTAAAATCGAGAATATAGGCATTTAAAAAAATTAAAAAAATAATAATAAATAAAAATAAAATAATAAAATAATAAAATAAAAAAATTATAAAAAACGAAAATAAACAAAAAAAACCCACTTAAATGACATTCTATGGATGTTCGTCGCATGTGATTAGATCCCCGAGTCCGTAGTACGTTCCACGGACGTGCGTCGCATGCGATCGCGTCACGTCGAAGTATTGGGTTTGACGTTTGTGCCTTGACGAAGTAGGAGGTGGAAAATTGTCCTCGCAGTCCTCACCATTTTTTGAGTCCTCACCGGATCCACACTATATATATATATATATATATATATATATATATATATATATATATATATATATATATATATATATATATATATATATATATATATATATATATATATATATATATATATATATATATATATATATATATATATATATATAGTTGGCTGGCTGGCTCATCCAAATTTATCAGTGTCCTATCACTGATAAACGTGTCACCATTTGTAGTAATATGGAAACCATAGAACTCAGGTGGCATGCTAACTCTATTGGAACGCCTAAGAGGTAATGACTTGTCTATCGGTTCAATAGAAACTTCTTCCTCTGGTTTAGTGCTAGTATCATCTAAGGTTCATTCACTAGTTGACTCTTGAATTTCCTCAAGGTCAATGGTGCTCCCACTAGCCTCTTTGAATATGAGCTCTCTCTCTCTCTCTCTCTCTCTCTCTCTCTCTCTCTCTCTCTCTCTCTCTCTCTCTCTCTCTCGAAAGACTCCTCTTCGTGCTATAAAGACCACATTCTCACTAGGTCTACAAAACAAATATCTAAAGGACTGCTTTGGGTAACCAATGAAAATACACTTCTCACTTCTAGCTGTTAGCATGTCATGAGTCTCTCGTCTTACGAAAGCTTCACAACCTCATACTTTGATATGTGTTAACAAGGGAAATTTCCCCGTCCACATCTCGTGAGGTGTTTTGGCAACCTTTTTTGTAGGGACAAGATTGAGGATGTGGGCGGATTTCTGTAATGCGTACCCCCAGAAGTGAATAGAAAGAGAAGCTCGACTCATCATGGAACGAACCATGTCTAACAAAGTCTGATTACGACTCTCAGCCACACCATTCAACTGTGGTGTCCTAGGAGGAGTCAATTTTGAAACTATTCCACATTCCTTTAGATAGTCGTGGAACTTGATACTAAGATACTATTCGCCTCTATCGGATCTAAGCATCTTTATCTTCCTGCCCAACTAATTCTCGACTTCATGTTAAACTCTTTGAACTTTTCAAATATTTCTGACTTATGCTTGATTAAGTAAATATAACCATATCTGCAATAATTATCGGTAAAAGTCACATAGAATCAATTAGCATCCCTTGTGGATGATGTGAAGGGTCCATACACGTCCTTATGTATGAGATCCAACAAATCTTCACCTCTTTCACAAGATCCCGTGAAAGGTGATTTTGTCATCTTTCACAATAGACAATATTCACATGTATCATCTGACCTTTGGTCAAATGACTCCAACACTCTATCCTTTTGGAGTTGGGCAATGTGTTTCTTGTTAATGTGTCCAAGACGAAAATGCCACAAGCATGCTTTGTTTATACCATTAGACGAATCAATATGAAATACACTATTACCTAAATTATCAACACACGTCTCAGTTTCATACACATCATTACAAGGTAAAGCTTCAAATATAAAAACACCATTCTTATAAGTTGAAATAGAACCATTCATATCATTAAATGAATATCTAGAACCTTGTCTAAACAATGCATGAAATGAAATAATATTTTGTGTCATTTCCGACGACTAGCAACAATTCATTAAATCTAAACCAACACCATTACTAAGCACTAGATTATAAACTCCAATCTTGGTAATAGGAGAATATCGCATATTCCCCATGATCAGGTTCATTCTTTCGTGCTCCACCTCCTCACTTTATTTTAGCCCCTGCGAATCAGAACAAATGTGAAAACCACATCCTGTATCAAAGACCCAAGAACGAGAAAATTATGAGTTATTAGATGAAATAGCGTATATACCTGCAGAAGATGGCTTTACCTTGCCATCCTTAATGTCTTGTAGATATTTTGGGCAGCTTCGTTTCTAATTCCCTTTGTTATTGTTGTAAAAGCAATCGGGCTCTTTGGGATAAGAGGTGTGAGGAATGTTAGAATTGGGCTTGGCCTTTGGGCCACTGTTAGATGACCCGACATGGGCCTTGCCCTTCCAGTTCTGTTTTGGAGGACCTTTCCTCTTCTTCCCATTTCCTTGTTCAATGGCCAGAACGGGAGCACTGGCAGGAGTAGAGGCCGAACCCTTTCCCTTCATTCATGCTTCAACAGTCTACAGTAGGTTGTGCAATTAAGCCAATGTGGTCTCAATGTTGTTCAAATGATAAGTCAGAATGAACTGATCATAACAACTAGGTAAGGAGTGTATGACTATATAAATAGCCAACTCCTCATCACAGTGCACATTTAGCCTAACAAGGCGTTTCACATATCGTTGCATTCTTTGCACATGGCCAAAGACAGATTCTCCCTCTTTCAACTTGCATGCCATGAGGGATTTGACTACCTCGTAATTTTCATGACGAGCTTGCTTGTGGAACTTTTCCACAAGGTCCTTGTTCATCTCATAAGGCCAATAGTCCTCATAGAATCTATGCAACTTAGGGATTATAGTAGCGACCATGATGCAAGCCACTTTGGTTGCATCGTCGTAATGTTTCTTGTAGGAGGCGTATTCTTCATGAGTAGCGTTTTCCTCATCGATTTCAATGAGTTCTTTCTCAAGGACATACTCCTTGTTCACGAATCTAAGAGCTATTTTTATGTTTCGCATCCAGTCATTATAGTTGGTGCCATCCGATGTCACCTTTGAGCAAATCGAAAGCAAAGAGAAGTTATGGTGGGAGGAGGACGAGGGAACACAAGCATCAGTAGGAGTACACATATTTAGAAAGAAGGTAGTTTTAGTTAGATAAGAATGATCCTTAATGTAGTAACCCAAAATAAAATATTAAGGCTAGGACCCAACTATATAATTCACAACTTAGAAGAGGGATGTCGTAATCTAATTGTAAATTTTATAAATATAGGTAAATGACGATTTACCAATTCCACCATAAAAGAAATGAAATTAAGTGAAATTCCTAGGTCTTTTGAAATTCATTGGAACTATTCAATGGCATGTCTAATCTCAGATTATGTTCTTCTATTTGTGACTAGGATACCGAGGATCACAAACAAGATGTAAATAACCATGCAAATGTGCTTGGTAACCTTAATGTTATTTATCATCTTGATTGATGTGCTGGTAAACCACACACGCTCCATCAACAATGATAATTTATGAGATACCTTATTAGTCCCTATTAGTGTGCTGGTTAATCACACACGCTCCACTAACGACTTATAAAGTGTAATGTGCAATTTCATGGGTTAGCATACTAACTCACATTAGTTCTAAAGTAACTAGATTTGGGATTTTAAATAAAAGGTTTTAGTATTTTATTTAACGTTATACTTTTAATGAGATTTAGTGTCTTATCAAATCCGTTCTGCTAACGACTCTCCACTAATCAAGGAAGCGGTGGGTAAGAGTGGACACCCATTCAACTGCCATTTTATAAGCAGTTTCCTTATACCCCCTTATAGACCAACTTCGTGACTGAGGCATACTAGCGAATTGACTGACTGATTCTTATACAAATAAAATATTAACAATTAATAATAATATATAAGGTGTATTTTAAACCTTTTAAAATACTAGGTTTATTTATTTTAAATTTCAAAAATTAAACAATTAATTTAAATTTAAATTTAAACCAAAAAAATGATTTAATACCAATCCTTTAATTAACAATTAATTAAATAAATTAAATCAAATAAGGATTAACTAATTAAATTAATCAAATAATATAATCATAATCCTAACCCTCTAATTTTCGAAAATTAGGGTATAGGAGTTATCCAATTTTTAATTATTTATTTTTAGGTAAGTAAAATAATAATTACCAAAATTAGAAAACCCTAAAACCCTAGCCATTTTCGAAAATCTTGGAGAGGAGGCTAGGATTTCAAAAACCCTAACCATAGTCGAAATTCTTGGCTTTAAGGGTTTAATTTCTATAAACCATAATTGATCAAATTCTATTATTATAGTTATTCAATAGAAAACAAATTAGCTCTAATACCACTGTTAGGATTTAGGTCAAACAAATAAACTTAAAACCCTTAAGTTCACATGCAACCTAAAGCATCTATGTTCTCAATATTGAACTTATAACTAAGAACATAAAATAAGAAACCCTAGAAACACTAGGTAATTTTCGAAATACCAAAGCAAGGGTTTAGGATTACATACCTTATTGTTATTATAGTAAATAACAAGATTCCTTCCCTTGTAGATATATTAGAAGCAAGCATCACAATTGTCGTGCCTCTAAAACCAATATAATAATATTTTTTTGACTTGGTAATTATCCAGCTTCTTGATTATCCTCCAAGGATAATTCTAGAGCCCTAAAACTCTCCAAAAATCGTCCAAGGCTTAGGATGGTTCTAGAATGTCTTTTGTTCAACTATTAAACAATTGCACTTAAGCCCCATTATCCAATTAATTCTAATTAATTTCTGATTAATTCTTAACTAAATATTACTATTTCTAATTATTATATTATTCTCATAATATATTAGTAAACTATTTATCTCAATTTATTAATCATATAATAAATCAATCTCTCTATCTCTAAAAGTCATCCTATCCAATTGCTATGTTTGAGGGCAACCCAAATGGACTATGCTATTATCAATTCAAGCATATACCAATTATAGTTATGAGCTTAGACACCTAATCCAACAATATATATATATATATATATATATATATATATATATATATATATATATATATATATATATATATATATATATATATATATATATATATATATAGGGTTATGTTTATATAAGACGGTGGAGATTTTGTAAGACGATGAGACACAATCCTAGTCATTCATTTTGGGTGTAAATAAAAAATAATAAATGCAAAATAAATGAAAAAAAAATGAAAACAATATATTTTTTTATTATTTTCGTCACTTTTTTTATTCAAAAAAATTATCGTTTTTGTCACAATCTAATAGAATATTACACTTACAATGTAATATTCTATTAGAATATCTAACATTCTACTAAATTGTTTTTTTTATTTTTCTAGGTTCTTTTTTGATTTTATTTTAAATATTTTGACACAAAAAGTAGCGAAAATTAGTAGAATTTTTTTTTTAATTTCTCATTATTTTTGCCTATTTTATTTTTTTTTAATTTTTTGATCTCCAAAATAAATTGCTAGGATACGCCTAATCGTCTCATAAAATTTTCACCGTCTCATTTGAACTTCTACTTTTATATTCAAATGAGACGGTGGAAATTTTGTGAGACGTGGAGACGCAATCCTAGCCACTTATTTTGGAGATCAAAAAATACAAAAGTAAATAAAATAGGCAAAAACAGTGAGAAATTAAAAAATCTACTAATTTTCGTTGCTTTTGTATCCAAAAAAAATTTTAAAAATAAAAAAATTCAAAAAAACTTGGAAAATCAAAAAATATTTCAGTGGGATGTTACATATTCTAATAGAATATTAAACTATTCGTGTAATATTCTACTCCCTCTGTCCCAAAATGATAGTCCATGTTTCCTTTTTAGTTTGTCCCAAAATGTTAGTCCACTTCTAAATATAAATGACATCTTTACCAAAATAATCCTAACTATAATTGTAACAGCCAACACATCTAGTGTCGACATTAAATGCAAAGAATGGGTAAAACAGTCATTTTGTGGGAAAAAAATAAGATGCATTTAATGTTTTCTTAATCTGTGTGTTTTTTGTTTATGGACTATTATTTTGGGACGAATGGAGTATTAGAATTTGACAAAAACGTTAGTTTTTTTGTTTTGAATAAAAAATGACAAAAATGATAAATAAATATATTTTTTTCATTTATTTTGCACTTGTAAGTTTTTTACACCTAAAATGAATGGCTAGGATTGCGTCTCCCCGTCTCACAAAATATCCATAGTCTCATATGAACTTAACTATATATATATATATATATATATATATATATATATATATATATATATATATATATATATATATATATATATATATATATATATACACACACACACACACACACAACTACACACATAGAGAGAGAGAGAAGTAGGTTACTTTAATTATTGTGTAACTGAATGTATTAATGTGAATTTAGGAAAAATCAATTTCCCTAATTATAGGAGTCAGTTACCATAATTATAGGATTACATTAATTTAAAATTAATTGATCTATATGTCAATTAGTATTATACCTCTTAAAATGATTGAAACGTCCCAAATTTCGTAATAAATTTTTCGTTTTAAAAACAACTTAAATATAATAAAATAGTTACCACATAAAACCCTTCAAACTAAAACTTAGTGTTTAAACACATAAAAGCGTATTTATCCAAAAACGTTTACAAATATTATCCAGCGGAAGACTTATTTGTTGAAATCCTCAGATGCGGTACAGTCGCGCTGTGCTCCAAGCTCAGACCAGCAAGTTCCTGAAAAACAGTTAGAGTAAAAGGGTAAGCACAAAGCTTAGTGAGTTCCCCAAAAATACCACACGATCCATCACATAAACATCGTCATCGACTTTCGTCGGCAAACATCGTCATCGGCTTTTGCCGGCAAACATCGTCATCGACTTTCGCCGGCAAACATCGTCATCTGCTTTCGCCGGCAATCATCATCATCAGCTTTCGCAGGCAAACATCGTCATCGGCTCTCAAGTCGGAATTGTCTGCCCATAGTCCGGCAGTCATCGACTTTCGTCGGCAAACACGTAAAGCACACATAATCATATTATTACACAAAGCAATAAAGACTATCTACGCGTGTAACATCACTCATAGTATAGTGAGAATACTCACCTGAATCCAACGAGTAAAATGTCAATAACAGTCTCCACAACGAAACTGATATCACACGCCACCTAACAACGAGTCGTCTGAACAACACTACTAACGTGAGCCAGATGAACTTCTTCCTCTATGAGCACTTACATCCCATAATAAATAATTCTACTTAGACCGTGTGACATTTTCTGATAATACGCATGTTATACTTTTTCATACTTTTATTTCAGAAACCTTCTTGTATTATCATGATGTACACACACCTTATCTCATACGATTATATAGGCATTAGACCACACACTCTACATATACATTTTTACGCATGCATTAGGGTATGAGTGATTCCAAATATATTCTTAGGTTTACACACACCAAACACACACATAACCCTAAACCCGGGGCTTACTTCTTGTTTTAAACACCCACACCCAACTAAGATTGTAATACATGATGTGGTTTATGCTTCTTTAGCATTAAGACTTAGCTAAAATCAGATTTCATGGACCAATAGCATTCACAAAGTGAAACTCTTCGTTTTGAGGGCTTTCGGGTCAAAAACAAGTGAAATGGTGTTGCTTCTTGGTTCTAGACACCAACACAAGACCAAATGAGTTAAGGATGTCAAGTACTAGTCCTAACAACTTGCAACGAGATCCGGAACAGATCCAAGAGCTCGAAAGCCAACGGTATTCAATTAATACGTAAAAAATCGATAAACACGCGTAAATGAAACTTCAAAAGCATTTCGAGATGGTTAATCTTTTTTTTAGTAGCACGAGCTTGTTCCTATGTATCAAAGGGACCGAGAAGCAATTTAATCAAGATGTATAAGGGCCAAGAACCGACTGAAACAATTTAAAACCAAAAATCCCGCCACTTTGCGTTTTCCGGCGGTTTTGAGGCTGTCGGAGGCAGCTCCGGCCTCTACAGAGGCGGGGAAGGGTCAAGAAGTAAGGTAGAGTCGAGTGGGAAGCTTGTACATACCTTTGGTGGCCTGAAACCTCGAAGAGACCCTAGCTGCGGCAGCCTCCATTTCACCATCGTTTTCTTTCCGTTTTCGGGTCCTGGGAGGGTGGTGATCGGTCTAAATGGTCAAGGGGAAAGGTAAAAAGGAATGGCTCCAGTTCGCTTTCAATACATGCTGAATTGCAGGTCCTAAAATGGTGTGGAAGAGCTCCAGTCGCATGCGTCATTTTCCAAGGAAGAAGACAACTCAATTTTCAAACTTGGCATAATTGACCCCTAGAGTTTGCATGTCGACCATATTTACCCTAAGCCTCATTTTCCTTACAAGTTTGATTTCTGGAAATTGCATAATACACCCTGGACTTAAAAATTCTATATATTTTAATTAAACTGATTTATTTTAATTATCATTAATTATTATTATTATTATTATTATTATTTTATCCTCTTTACATTTATATGATGTCTTTTATTTAATTAATTCACTTGCCAAACATGCGAAGTTTAGTCTTCAATTATATAATTATTTCGCTATTATTTATCAATCCTATTTCGGAATCATTAAACGAAATTGGGGCGTTACAATGATTGATCCACACACACACACACACACACACACACACACACACACACACACACATATATATATATATATATATATATATATATATATATATATATATATATATATATAAATATAATTGTATGTGTGTATTTAATGTCAACCGACTATTTTTGTTTGAAAACAGGGGGTTTTCGTATGCGATGAAAAATGATAGGTGATGGGTGTTTGTGTGGTGTTGTCAGGAGCGGGGCAGTGTTCACCACACTTACTGCGATGACACCTCAGCTCCTCATATATTGCAGTGCTCTCATACTGCCTAGCTTAGGTGGAATGACAATGTTGTCACTGGATCTAATGAAAACCTAAAACTCTTCTTTACTATGAGCAATGTCAAGCGGTTTGATCATCTCATACATACAAAATCAGGTTCGTAGATGCTTGCTTTAGGTGAAACTCGTACATTCTACTAACATGGTTAGTATTTTGAAACATTTTGATGTACTATAAATACATCCTCGCTAAGATAACTATTTAATAATGTGTTTTAGAATCTACTTAATGATGTTTAAATAGTCTCAATTATACAGGTGTGACAACATAAATCTAGACAATTATGGTGCTTATTACATGAGAGGAAACTTATCATCAAATTCCCAATTATGTAAGTAACCATAAAAAGATTGTTGCTAATGTGGCCCTTTAAGAATGCGGTTTGGAATCTACTTAGTCGTGTCCAAATAACCTAAATTATGCAGGTGTAACAATAGAAATCTAGATAGTTGTAATGCTTATTACTTGAGAGGAAAATTTTCCTCAAAATCTAAAGTTTAGGTAAGGAATCGAGTCAGATCGATCATTGTAGGCATGCATTTTATCTTCATTAAGATATATCGTATCTTAACATGCCTAGTGTTAAGTGAAAAACAAATAAGTCCTGGACTTTGGTTGGTACGCATAGACCACATCCATGTAACACCACATATGGGCTATTTTAAAAAGTCAATTGAAATTTAAGTTTAAAAGTAATTTATAAAATGAGAATCATTTAAAAAATAAATTTGTAGGAAATGTTCTCAAATGTTCAAGTCCTTAACATTTAAAAGGTTTAAAGTGTCAATGTATACAATAGTGTAACAAGATATTCAAGAGATAAATGTAAAGTAAACATCCTTACATCCATGTTAAAATCCAAATAAAACATCTTCTAATGTCAAAATGCTAGTTTTATATTCGGTTCTCAACGAAGTTCCTTAATCTTAATACATGTAAAAAAAATAGGTTGGACTTGGAAAGCCTAGTAAGCATTACCAAAGTTAAGCATTGTAAAGTGCATGGAATATTGGAGTTCACAACCATGCAAACCCTAAAAGTGTTTTCAACAACTAAGAGTTTAATAAGATGGGAAAGAATCGTTTCAAACACTAAACCATGTCTAAAACATCACCAAGATTCAGTAAGATCTAATCAACAACTTGAAATTAAATGTAAGCAACATGTTTCTAATTCCCAACACCTACTATTATCTGAAAGTCCAAAAGCCTCATAATAAATAATGAATTCGGAGCTGTGTAAAGTTATCACATAACATATTAAACACTCTTATATTGCACTCACCAGTTAACATGCAAACTATCATACATGTACCACACGATTAGTAGCAAATCCCATGTGCACTTGAGGCCTTTTAGAATATTGTGACAAACAAATCTAAAATCTCAAAGTCTTAATTGGGTATTTGGTGTATTGTGGTCACACAAGTTTCAAACCCATCCTAAAATGCATCCACATGATCATATGATCAAGGTTAAATCCCTGAAAAAGAAAGTTTGCCCCATTTCAAAAACTATTTACAAAAATGCATTTTGTGATCACATTATTTTGTATTAAATGCTTTAACAATTATACTATGATCTTGATTAAGTAATTTTGGTTCTGGAAATAGAAAAACCAAATGAACAGTGTCATTGTCTCACATACCCAACTTTGCAAATTAATATATATATATATATATATATATATATATATATATATATATATATATATATATATATATATATATATATATATATATATATATATATATATAATGATGACAATTTTATTAGTAATATGCCAACTAAATGACTTACCGTTCAAAATAAGCCCATGAATTAACTAATTCAAGTTATAAAGGCCCAAATAATACTATAGATAGATTTGGTCGATGCATTGCCATCTAGAAGCCCAATCTAAAACTAAATCAATTTAGTATGTGGGTTGCTAATTCTTTTGAGCCTAAATTTGCTATAGCTTTTATGCCCACAAATATGACTTCTTAATCACAATCAAATTAAAACTCCGGCGACATCTTTAAAATTAATTTTCAACCACAACACACTATATTGGCTTGCATGTACCTACATGGATAAGTGTTGTATATAAATATATACATATTAATTATTTTCGCAACCTTACTGAACCATCATTAAAATGGAAGAAAATAGATTAAGAGATGTTAGGGTGCACGGAGCAATGGAGGTTTTGAACGGGTTCAAGGGGAACTGTCGGCTGGTACCGCCGGTATCGTGCGGGTTCGGCCGGTGGCGGGTTCAAGGAGGAGATATGGCGGGATAGAGAAGCCGCTTGGAGTCAAGGCAAAGAAGGAAAAGGAGGCAGCGGGTTGAGCAGCGGGTTGGATGTGGGTTCGGCGGAAGCAGGTTCGACACCTTCTACACCGTGCAGCAGCGGGTTCGTCTTCCGGCGGGTTCGACGGGTATTGCACCGTCCACCCTTAGACCAATAAGTGTGATCTTCCTTCACCCTTCTTTTATTATTTTTAATGTTACATCATATTCTCATCACTTTCTTCCCGTTATATATATATATATATATATATATATATATATATATATATATATATATATATATATATATATATATATATATATATATATATATATATATATATATATATATATATAATTGGGATCCGGTAAGAAATGAATATTTGGTAGGAACGTAAGAAGTTTTTTATTTACATATTTTTTCGGCGAAACAACAAAATGAATCAATAGATGATGCAAAAATAACATGATTCACAAACAAAAAATCTCGAAAAAACAACTCGATAATTCATTTTTACGATGATTTTGTTGTTATTCACTTAAATTGTCCGTAACGTGAATAAAAACTTGATTTACTAAAAAATGATTCATCAATATGTTATTTAGGAATTTATTTTTCAATGAATCATGTTATTTTTTATTCATTTTGGTGATTCGCCAAAGAACCAAGTAAATAAAAAACTTATTACCTTCTTACCATAATTTTACTTCTTATTTGATCCTTCTTATATTTATACTACATTAAAAAGGAAAAATGGTTTCTAAAAATGGAAACTCTTAAAATTAAGAGATCCAAACCTTTGAGCTAAAATTACAAGTAATCAATGCATAAACTTCCTTATCAATTTTTGACGGGATCGAGTCAATTGAATGTTCCCGATATATAGGAAAAATTCTTTGCAAACCCGCTAATATTATCCATACCTATTAAATCTGATGTTATCAACGACTCATTCAACGATTTGTCATCTTCCCCGTATCTTTGATTCCCTCTCCTTTGAATGCAGCATATCTCCTCAATAACCCATCCTCTTGAAAACCCTAAATCTACAACCAGCCAACACCACCCCATACACAACCACCACGGTCGTACTCCACCGCCGCTGACAGCAACACCATCTAGACACGCCTCCACAACCGCTCCCCATGTCTACTCCTTCTCCGCCTCCTGCATCACCTTCGCATTGAAAACCATAAATTCCACCTTCATCGGTCGTTGATGGAAGCTTTAGAAGGAATTAAACCACCGGACCACCTGTCCCTTGTTTCTCTTCATCTCTCAATCTACAGGAGTAAGTTGTCGATCGAGTATTTTATCTAGAGCCATTACCACTCACCTCAAACGCCATCGTTGGTCCACCTTCTTCACCAAAACCCTCACCGCAGTTACCACTCCCCTATTCCTCCATCCTGATGCCATCACTAGGGTTTCTCTCTCTCTAGCTATCTCTGTCACTTTTTCACTCTATTTGACGCCATAATTGGTTGCTAAGTTTTTATAGTTTCTTATGTTCGCCTTTTGTTTGTGTTTACAGAATCAAGGGGGTACGATGGAATGTTCTTAATACACATTTGAGCTCATAATGAGTATGTGATTTTTTTTCGTCCATCCTTTTCTTTAATCTCTATAGACTAATAAGTTAGTTTTTGATTGTGACTATAGCTTCTCTTTTAACTGTGGTTTAATATGGGAAATTGATTAATGGTACACAATTTGTTTTATCAAGAAGCACAATGTTGTGCACTCTTCTATCTCTTATTGAATGTAAAAAGAGGCATCAACAACTAGAGCAGCCATGACGGGGAGGGTTGGGAGGTTATTTAGATTCATAGCTAAATTCATTATTTGGGTAATATTGTTTATTATTTTCTGTTTATCACCTTTGTTTTTAATTAAGTAGCAGGAATGCATACTTTTGATTTGAATTAAATCTCCTACCAATTTTCCACAATCAATGTATAATTATGAATTTCTTTCTGTTTTTCAATAAGGAAATGGTTTTGTGTTTATAACCTTTGATTTTAATTAAGTTTCGTGTTTGTGTTTGCAATGGCCCCTATTTGAAGGCGAGGTAGAGGTTTTCTTATGAAAATTATTTGTTCATTTTTGTTGGTTTACTCTGCTGCCCAAAGTATAGGAGGACAAAAAGTAGCAGGTGGTGCATTCTATTTCATACATATGCTCAAAGCCTCAAACGAAACTGTTCTTTAATTAAGTGGTGCTCATAGAAAATTTAAATAATTAATTCGTTCAATATCAGGACAAAGGATGACGGATAATATCCAGTACCTCTGCATAAGTACCATTATATGATGGTCTTTAAGTAATCATCTACATAATTTGTTGCCAATAAAAATATACATGTTTTTTGTCTTATAAGTACTTATATATTGCTTCGTTTGGTTAATTGTATGAGAGAAATTACTAGAAGTTTTTAGTTGTAGTGCACATCGGAACATCTGATTGTCGGTTGTAACCAGATTCAAAGACAATCAGCGGTTGTTCTTTCGATATGCGAGATGGCTCTAGAAACAGACGAACGTACAGATGACGATTCTTCTCTATTGATAATTGCCATTTAAATCATCTCAATCAATTAGCATCAGTAATTTGTGGGTTTATTATCAATTATATTCCTCTGTCTTGGTTTTTTTCTCGACTGGTAATTGCCTATTTCTTCTCAACTGATAATTGCATAATTTCTATGTGTCTTCGCACCACACCACCATCGACTGTAGTCCTCTATTTTGGTATGTGTCTGATCTAGGTGTGTGTATGTGTTGATATTTGGGGTATATTATCCACTTTGTGTATATATTTGATCTGGCGTTTCATGTTTGTTTGACTATAGTCCGATAGTGATGGTATTTTAGTTTTGTTTTTTAAAAGTTTTAAAGTTTTTGTTAAGTTTGTTTGTTACAAGTTTTAAATTTTTTAGTTTAGTTTTGTTTGTTGCAAGTTCAAATATGGTATTTCCCTTTTTGATGGTGTTTTCAACCCTAGATTCATCCAGTTTCAAAGCTACAAGTGATATACATGACAGGGTGGAGGGAACATGAGCCTTGTATATTGTTTAAGGCTATTGGTGGTAGGTACACAAGTTTCACTTTTAAAGTGAGCATGAATAAATCTTGACGAAGAAATGAATTACCATGAAAAAATGTGGAAATCGCAACATAAATGGTTACAGAGAAATATTTTTCAAATTTAAATACTTTTTATGGTCGAAAGTTCAGGTTATATGGGGTATTTTTATTTTTATGTTTTGCAGATGGAACTGAATTCCCCACATTAGCACCATATCTGGTATGTTATATAGTATTGTTCCTTATAGTTAAATTCCTAATAGTTGGTTGGGTAGTTGTTTATTATTTGAATTGGATGAAACCATTGAATAAGAGTAAAATGACAATTTTGTCCCTTGTCTAAAAATGGAGGAAGTAATTTATCTTTTGATTGACTCTATTAGTTCTTAAATGCCAAACGTAGATTTAATAAAGGTGAAATATTTATGCAAGAGGGCTTATTCAACTCAACCAAAGACAATCACAAAATACAAAGTATGTCGCCATTGCAGTATTTTTTTGGTTTGTAATTGTCTGTGTTTGACAAGATCTAATTTACTCTTTTGTTGATTCTTGATTTTTGGTGGTTTGTGTACAGTCTCATTCAAAATTTGGCCACTCATTCTTTTTGACCTTCAATTCTTAGGCTAACTTGAACCTAACAATTATCTGCAATGATCTTACATTACAAAATTGGAAAGTATGAGGTTTTCATGTGTGTCTGGCCTATAGATGAAGCAACAGGTGGGAAACATGAGATATAATCAATGAATACACAGAAACCCACCCAAACTTTACTTGAACCGGTAAGTCACCATCACTAGGAACATAACCAGATTCAATCCCAAGTTTCTCAAGCTTTTTACTTACAATCTTCAACATTGTAATAAGAAGATTTCAAAGTACGATGCTATACTAACAAATAAACACTGCATTTTTGTTTCGTTTTATAATCTGCAGGTTTCCTCTGTTTGTCAATATTTAATTAAACTAGGATTCAATATTTTTTTGTTGCATTTGTTTGTTTTCATTATTGCATTTCATGTTACTGGAAGTTTTTACTTCATCTGGTAAAGTCAATTTATCACTATAAGTTATTAAAAGACCAAATTACCCTTGCTCATATAATTTGGAACATTGGTTTGTAGAAAACAATTTACTGTAACTTTCTTTGGTTTTGTGATTAAAATATTTTTTCAGGTGTAGTAACATCAAGTGGATGGAGAGAGGTTACATTTGTCATTTTTATTCTACAAATATGTTCCCCATCGCATTTGTTAACTGATGGGCTACTATAACATTAAAGGTTGCTACTTTGTACGTTGAAGATGAAACAGTTTTGTCCCATAGATACCTTAAACTATTGAAGACATTAACAGTGGAGGCTTATTGAACGTGTCAAATTACTTGGTGGAAGTTGGTGAAATAAAGGAAAATTAGGAAGGTATGTTCTATAGTTAATTGGTGTCACAAAATTTGTGAAAGTACATGAAACTATGGTAAATATCTATTATGCTATTAATGGCTTAAATATGTATACCTATATGGATCTCGGTTTTGGAACGATTTTGAATTGATTATGGTACTGGATCCCAGTTTCAAAACTCTGATAAATATCTATTATGCTATTAATGGCTTAAATATGTACACCATCTTAACAAGTATAAAATGCACAAATGAAAATTTTAGACGAATTTTCTCCCACCCCTAAATTTGTGTCCAGCCGCATTGCGCGGGTCCACAACTAGTATATATATATATATATATATATATATATATATATATATATATATATATATATATATGATTTTCTAATATGTGCCCTAAGGGCATACATAAAGATACATTAATGACATTAAATAGTCATATTGAAACTCACATATGAACTCTTTCAACTCACTATTTTATTATTTTCCTGTTTTACCCTTATTAATGCTCTTTTATTCTTTTCAGATTTTCCCTCCATTCACGTCTGATTATAAACTAACATATTTTGCATCCCTTTTTTCAAATCATATCTATTCACTTGCTTATTGTCATTTTTATTAAATCAACCCATTATTTTCCTCCCATTCCCTTCATTCATATTAGCAAGCATTTTCAGATGGAAAAACACAAATCAACCTATTTTTACTGATAATTGTATAGGTTGATATTGCTATTGAAGATATTGGGCACAAACAAATGAAAATGAATGATTGTATGTTGGCAAAATATCAAGAGTCGCATTTAAAATCATTATCGCCATTAGAAAAACAAGGTTACCAAGTTTTGACTCGATTCACATTAAAAAAGTTTCAAGTTCAGTTTGCTCAAGCAATTTAATATTCGGCTCGGGAAGAAAATGACACAAGTTTTATTGTCAAACATTATGAAGCAGCTCGATGGCATCAGGTGCTTTGGGATGGTAAGATGGCTAAATGCACTTGCAAAAACTTTGAATTTGTCAGAATACTTTGTCGTCACATCTTAAGTGTTCTTCTCTATAAGGTTTGCTTTGAATTTTCCTTCTGGTTATTGGCTATCACAGTGGAGTCGAGAAGAGCCTCAAACTAATGAAATCTCTCAATTGCAATAAGAACGAAATTTTGATGTTTCATCATATTGTGGAAACAATAATGATCTTGTAAGTAATGCAATTGAGCTGGTTCAATGCCCTGTTATCTCAAAAACAAAAGGGCAAATAAGCAAAAACAGATGAAAATGGAAAGGAATTAGCAAGACAAGTAAAGCGTTGCAAACTTTGCAAATCTTCTCAAAAACAAAAGGGCGCCCTAAGTAAAAACGGATGAAAATGGAAAGGAATTAGCAAGACAAGTAAAGCGTTGCAAACTTTGCAACTCTTCTAGTCACAACTTCAGCACATGTCCAGAGCGTGAGGCGAATATTGCTGAACAAGTGGCTAAACAAAAGAAACTTGATATGCAGAATGAAGATTTCAACCCCATCTTTCATTTTAAATGCTAAATTGTTATGCTACTATTAAACTCTATGTTTTTGTGATCACACGAGAATGCTTTTTAGTTTTGTTTTTACTATTAAAATTTACAACAGCCTAAGTGAATATATATGGTGTAAAAAAGGAATGCAAAAAATAGGCTAGTTAATATGAATGGAGAGAATGGAGGAAAATATGTTAGTTCATACTTGAGTGGAGGGAGGGAAATCTAAAAAGAATAAAAGAGCATTATATTAGGGTAAAACAAGAAAAGAATAAAAGAGTGAGTTGAAATAGTTCATATGTTTCAATTTGACTATTTAATGTCAGCTTATTTATGTGTGCCCTTAGATGTCCCATGTTTAAATCATCTAAACACCAAATACACAATGAATCAAAATATTAGTGCAATCTAACAAAATCAAACTATTTAATCGAACCTGAAGCTGTTTTGATCTTGTAATTAATATGTTCTTTGATGATTTCTAAAACTCCTTTTAGAATTTTTCTTTTGGGCCGAAAATGAAATTGTTCAACCATCGTGACGCGAAGCCAACAAAATTGCGACACGGACAAACAACAAAACCCGATTTTGAGTATATATGCTTGCTCCAACACGGCGCGAGACAGGGCATATAGCGACGCGACGAAACCAGTTGATCGGAACCAGATCTAAATATGGTGTTGTGACATATATATGTGCACAATGTGAAAATGCAAACTTGATCACGATTAGGCTCGAAAGTCCCGACGCGATCAGACCAATATCGCCACACGTCAGACGAACAAAACGAATTTTCAAAAAATAAAATTTAACATAATTTAATCCAAAACAGTTTCAAACTGTGCAAAACCATGTTCAAATGGCCATGATACTACTGTTGGGATATAGTAGCAATACAAAATACACAACGGAAGCAAAAACAAAAAATCGTATTTGCACCATGGAGCACATGAACATGCGAGTTGCAACTGTAAGTCTAATATAGGAGTTCAAGGGTTACCTTTTATCGTAGATCTATGAAGTATAGGATGTACAAGGCCCATAGTATGTACCTCTCTATTGTAGTTGGACCCAAAACAATGATTCAACACCCGTTGAAGTAAAATAACACGTTGTTTGTAGAACAAGCAACCTTTCTTTAAAGTTTGTGAAAGAAATCGACAAGGGAGAGAGGGCCCACGAAATTTCTAGGATTTCCACACTTCAAATTGATAATCATGATAGGTATTTATAACATCCATCATGCTTATCTTATCCCCTTTTGAATAAAGGGCTTTTAATATTCAAATTATTGATATTTTCACTTAAACTTTTTATCCACTTCTAGTTTCTAATTAACATACCTTATTTTTATATATTAATAAACTTAGTTCCTCATGTTTACTTTCAAATTCTTTTAGCTAAATCATCTATTGCGCGTAACCCAAAAGGACCCTGTTATATATAGTAGTATTTATCAACTTGTTATGACCATAGAAGTATAACCAACAAAGCATTCTCTTGAAACATATTGATGACCATCACGACTGATCAATCACATTAACGTCATTATTGGAACCGAGACACCAAAAACGCAAGCCAAAACCAAAAAGATCACACGATGTCACTGCTTCTAAAATTATCGTCAACTATTTGTGGTCACCTCACATAACTAACCACTCCATGCATTTGGTCACATTACCCACAACCAATGTATACAATCAATACTACCTAACATTTATGGAAACTCATGTATGTTTTCATGTGTCGTACACAACTAATGGGTGTCGCTAATATTCAGCTTACTTAAATATTGTTTACCGTGACCAAGATGATAGCTTTACGAAACTTGTAAAGCGTGTTTCGTGTCATCCTTTGAGACATCCTTAGGTACTTATCCCATGCGTCACCTTCCAAACTGGATGCTAGCTGACGAACTGCTGCTGTGCATTTTTGTATTGGGGAAAAGTCATTGACACCTCTTGTATCCCACCAATGATCAAAATAAGCAAACCTAGACTTCAAATCGTCCACTATATGTAAGAATAATTGTTTGCTAATTCCAAGCCGCCGTCGAAACTTTACAGTGTACACAACATCATTGACAAAGTAGTATTTAAATAAGCGATTATGGCCAACTTCATGTTGTCTTCGTAATGTATCACTTATTGTTTTCACACGTGAACTTTCGACTTTATTTTCTAAGTGATGGATGACGCCTTGCATCATTTTTACCAACAAACGTCATCTCGTTTACCATATTCGGATCCGAGGACATAGCAAATGACAACGACTATGACATTGTGAAGTTGAATTTGAGAATAATTGTATGGTAATATAGATATTTGAGTTGTGATTTAAATTGTTGGATTGGAATGATATTTATAGCGTAAAAAGTTGAATTATAAAAAATACACTGTGTGTTTTAGGTGTAGTGTGTGTGAGTGGATGTGCGATGACCGAAACTTACGTGGGGGGTGTTGGATGCGGTGACTTCACCGGCCGGGGCAATGAACCCTCACGGTGAGTCCACTCCATGTAAGACACCGTACTGTACCGTGAGCCCATTCCTATCAGTCTTATGGAGCATACAATTCTATGATGAACCAAAAAATACGTCCTACTTAATCTAAACAAAGGATGCTTACAACTAAGGATGCTTATAACTGGGCGAGCTTCTACATATATTAAAATTTGACAAATATAACTTATAACAATTAACAATACATTACTATTCATGTGTCACTAATTATTAGATATACTAATATCAATAACGTAATTATTTTCAGGAACATATATATTTATTAAAATTTTAGTTGTATACTTTTAACCTGTGTGTCGCAGTCTCACAAACAATTGTGTAGGTTACGATTAGTCCGGCCCATGTGAAAGCCCAAATAGAGTCTATTTTCTGGTTGAGGGGTAATATCGTCATATTGCGGTGCGAAGGTAGATCAAGTTCCGGACAGACCGTCAGATGTAAATCAATCTACGGTTGTAAATCACGATCCGTATGCTTTCATCCTATTGGTCGAAATCACAATATATACAAAGGAGACCATTTCCTCTCACAACAACAATTCTGCATCGCTATTTCGTATCCACCGCCAATCAAACTGCAAATTTCCGGCGAGAAATATCGGTGATCAATGGCCGGAAGAGGAAAGAACATAGGATCTGCAGCGGCGAAGAAAGCCACATCAAGAAGCAGCAAAGCCGGCCTTCAATTTCCCGTTGGTCGTATCGCTCGTTTCCTTAAAGCCGGAAAGTATGCGGAACGAGTCGGCGCCGGTGCTCCTGTTTATCTCGCTGCCGTTCTTGAATACCTAGCCGCTGAGGTAGTTTTCTCGATCCGATTTCTTTTAATTTTTTCTAATTCGATCGTATTATATTTCTAGGGTTTCGTTTTTATTCGAAAAATTCAAATCGTGAAATTAATCGATTACAGGTTCTCGAGTTAGCCGGAAACGCAGCAAGAGACAACAAGAAAACCAGAATCGTCCCAAGGCACATCCAATTAGCTGTGAGGAACGACGAAGAATTGAGCAAACTTCTCGGTGACGTCACCATCGCTAATGGCGGTGTTATGCCAAACATCCACAACCTGTTGCTTCCCAAGAAGGTCGGCGGTTCCAAACCATCTGCTGACGACGAGTAAGGAATACCAGACGGAAAATCTATCGACGAACGTATGTTTTGTGTTGGTTAGGGTTCAATTTATCTTTTTTGGTTTCAAATTTGTGTTTCTAGGAGTTGCATTAGGAACAAGCTTTTTAATTAACTAGTGTGTATATCTGTCGAATTTTAGTTTGAACACTTTAAAACTTCTTGATAATGAATATCGGTTTCGTCAATTACATCTGGTGTTTTAGCTTACATTCTGTAACATTCGTTTCCTTGTTTGATTATTGGGTTCTTGCAGATTTATACTGGGTGTTAGGGTTATTACCTAAAGATTGGATTTTTATTCTATTGGATGGAAGGATTACCATGGGTTTTTATGTTGTTTGTTAATTGTTCTTGGTTGCATTGAATCTCAAAATTTGGGAGTTTTATTAGCATGAATTGTTGTGTTTGTGAAAAGTTCTTGATTGCATTTAATCCCAAATTGGTTATATATTGGTTAATTAGTCGGGTCTTAAAGTTAATTTGGAAATTTGGTAATGTATATCGTGGTTATAATAAACGATTATTGGTTTGTTAGTCGCTAAAATAGCTTGAAATGTGTCCGTATGTTACCACAAGACCGTTTATTAATCAGCCATAACTATTTGGTTCTTCTTATTGCTATCTTGATAATTTCTTCATTTTTATGGGCAATTCCTTGAATCGTGATATCCTAGAATTATGATTGCTTGATCTTCGATGTGAGGATTCTCATTGATTAGTTGCAATTTGACATGTTCGTATGGTAAGAAAACGAAGACTGATAATATGAAGGAGGTTAAGATGATAACAAAACAAAGACGATGATTGACAAAGTTGTATGGAATGAATTAAGGTTTCATTAGTTTATGGGATATGATTCAAGTAATTAATTAATTAGATGATATAATGCTCTATTCTCAAATTCGGTTATACAAATGGACGGTTTGATATCTCATCTATATCTATATCCTTAATAAAGCAAGCCTCTTTAAGTATTACGTGTCCTTTTATTATCACTCTATGGACACGTGTCCTTCTTCTGTAGCCTCTAATTTTTATTTTCCGGCTCAAACTCACCTCATATATCAATATTGGCAAATTCAAAAGATTCCTTAAATCTCGATAAAACCGTTCATTCCTCTCTCTTCCTCAAAGCAGTTCCAAAATTTCAGCAACACTCATCTCTCTCTGTATCAAGATCGGTGACGGCAACGGTTACGGCAACGGTTCGAGGTGTCTGCTATGTGGGAATCGTTACGGAACTCCGGAGTATAAAATCAACTTCTCTCACTTTATTCTGATTCCGTTCAACCCTGTCGTCGGTAGGTTCTTATTTGACCGATGAAGGATTATGACTCAGGAAGTTCACATATTTCACATCTCATAGGATGTTACCGTCAAAATTCCTTTTGAACAAGATTTTCATCCAGCAAGGTTGAGTAAAATTCTTGCAGTAGGTAAGTCCTAATGTTTTTTTTTAATTAATTTATATTTATGTTCCAAGCGTGTTTAGTACCTGATACTTTTTTAGTTGCAGGAATGAGATTATTAAGCCATCCAACATATAATATGATTATATGTTACCCTATTCAATCCATCCAATCGATAACCATTCTCCCTCCCGATTATTTCTTCTTCTTCTCTATTGTTCTACTGCTTCTGCAAGTCTTCTTTATAAGCATTTTCTACTCATCACTGTAAGTCTCTGTTTCCGAAACAAACACATCATGCACACACATGTACAGAAATAGCAGTGTACTTTCATAATTATCGTGTTAAACACTAAGGACACATTTAGATGTTGGTTAAATTTTGACAGGTAAACGGCTAAACCCAAAGAGCTACTGTCCGGCGACTCCCACCATTACTTTGAATCGATTTTATTCCTCTTCTTAAAGGTTACATTTTTATTCCAAAAGGTTAGTCCTTTATTATTTTACCATGCTAATTAAGGAATGTAATTCCAATTTGTAGTAATTGAAAAATGATATTCTGTTTCTACAGATGTGAAATAAGTTGATGGGTAGTTGGTTTGACCTAAATTAGAGAATAAGACATTCAAAAAATAAAAGATAGAAAGGTAAATAAAGGTATTCAAGGACAAATTTGATAAAGATATGAAAGGAGTCTGCGTAGTCTCTTGAATTGTCTAGCTATAAGGTGTAGTAAAAAACAATTACATGTGTATATCATATTGAATTTACATGTAATGTGATTCTTGTCTTATCCTATCGAAGCATATACTTCTTTCCTCTCACATATACCTGAAATTTCTGAAGGATGAGAAACTTCAAGATGTGTTGGGACATTTTCAGAATGATTTTGAAGGTGGAGTCAGCTGAAAATTTGGGTAAGCTAAAGAAATACCAGGTTGATGGTTTGCCCAAACTAAAAGTGCTATAGTGTTGATTCTAGCATTTGTATATTGCAGGGGCAAAGTTTGGGGGATACGGTTCTCTCTGACCACCATTCACTTCACCAGAAGATCAAAGCATAAATCAGAGTCCAAGAAGCAAAACGAGTTTATGCCAACGAAAAGATCAAAGAAGAAAGAAATTGAAGAAGCTTTTGATTCAAGTGGATTAATACTGTATTCCATTGAAGTCCAAGAAGCAAGCCATGAAATTTGATCATTCCATATCAGGTATTATTTTTCTATAGTCTTCATCATTATTTGGATGTACTTTTACATATACCCTTCTAATAGATATGATTTTATTATAGTTATAGTTTTTTGCTTTTGATGTGGTGGGGTGCATTTCGTAGTCAAATGGAATTTAACCGAAGCAATGAGTATCCTGTCATGAACTTTTATGGGATTATGCAGTAGCAGTGCATAACTTATGACCATTGCTTATGAATTATGCAAGGGAAGGAGATGCGAGCCCTTCTTTCAAAATTATATTTGTATGTGGGAACTCCAATAGTGCATATAATGATGCTTTAGAGATATATTACATACAATTTTTATTTCTATATCTTTCAGTTGTCAAAGATCAAATTTCACAAACAAAAAAAAAAAACGTTATATTCACAGGATATTGTTGGTAATTTGGGTCTGACCCATGATTCAATTGGACACTGTGGGTTAGATGGTGATGTGGATTAAATGTTATTAATATCATATATTGTTTTATATGGTTCATCTGAATAAGGTTTCCCTTCATTAATCACAAGAGGCCATGACATTTGGTGTTCCCTTAATTGCCCCTGATTATCCCATCATTAAAACATATGTAAGTTAAAATCATTTACATCATTTCATGTATATTAGGTTAGGTGATGTTGAAATATGATTTCTTTTTGTTTCTTTTATAAAGATCTCTCTATTCCCAGGGGTTATTGATGGTGAAACTTCATTCCATTTTGACAAGCCCTCACCAAAAGTTAATCAGGATTTATTGATCGTCTTTTTTCTGCATGTTTTTGCTATTGCTTGAAACGGAAAGCATGGAACCGTTGCCCCTAAAGGATGAAAAAGGCCCTCAAAACGGCACTATGGTGAGCATGATGATGCGAGTAAACTTTTTGTAGTTCAAGGTTTAAAATTATGGGATCATTTTTACCCACAATTGTCCCAAGTCACCTTCAACCAACAGCCTGTTTAAGCTTTAAAGGGAAAGCATGACAATTCTGTTTGAATTCTGATAACATCTGTTGGTTGAGGTGGACAATTTAGCAAACATAAATTAATTGTTGTTCATAAGGTGCAAAGTTTTCTCGATCAGAAAAATGTCAACTCAACCTAAAAATTAAATAAAGAGTAAGTTTTCTATCGTAAAGTATGTATTTTCTAAATTTAAGGCGGTATGTGATTTTTTCTAATTTGTTTGATTTTTTCAATTTTTACTAATTTTTGAACGTGTTGTGTACCAGGATGAAGATTTAAAAATATGAGTTGTAATTATAAACATGGATATAGATAAAATGTGTTCCAATTGAGGATGTAAACATTTGGTGCTTAAACTCAAGCGTTGGGGACTTCTGGGATGCAATTTTCAGACTCCCAAATATCTTGGGAGATATTACCATGACAGTTCTACCATTAGATTCATATTGTAAAAAGAAAAAGAAAAATTAAAGGTAACATGAAGGTTTGAAAAGAGACTTCTGGAATAAGTAGGGAGGTTTTGAAATTTTGTTAAGGTATAGATATCGGCATCATGCCTTTTTGTTAGTCAAACACTAATTTATAGTGTAACATGGTGAAAAACCATGAGTTTGTAATGGTTTTGATGCCCAAAACCAAAGATTAGTGGGATAATATACATATGAACACCGGAAACTTTGTTTGTTGTGAAGACGACAAATCCATGAGGACTGGGGTGTAAAAAAAAAGAATACAGTTAAAGAAATAAGATGAAGTAGTCAAACATTGTTTTGAGCTGTCAAAATAAAGAGGGTTTGATTGAAGCCCATTTGTTGTAGATTATAGGATAGGTGGCATAGTGAATTGCTAACCAAATACTTTTCATGGTCAAAGTGTTTGGATAAAAGTTCAACCAAGTAAGATATGAATTTGTCATTTGGGTTAAGGGAAACATAGTTTACTTTTGTGTTGTTATTTTTGTATTCTTAACTATGTTAATAAAAATTATAATTGTATACTAAATATGATAATAACATTAACATTTACCATATACTTGGATTTAATGGGTATTTTGAACATTACTGATATACCTATTCCTCATTTTAGCCATATCTTATTGGAAAAATTCATTTTACAAAGTTTTAATGTGTTTAAACATTTTTTTAATCAATCCGTACCCGTGTAATACACGGGTTTTTAACCTAGTACTCTTATATATTGGTTAACGTCACATTTGGTTGTTTTTACAACTTTATTTTTATTTCGCTTTTATATGTTTCTTACAATTTGTTTTTATTACTTTATATTTTTCATTTAGCTTTTTACATTTTTTTTCACAATTCGTTTTTATAACTTTATTTATTTACTGCATTTTTATGTTTTTTTTACAATCTATTTTTACTACATTTCTTAGTAAAAACGAAGTAAAAAATTAAAGTTATGAAACCAAATTATAAGAAACATATGAAAGCGAAATAAAAATAAAATAGTAAAAATGATTATGAAATATATATATATATATATATATATATATATATATATATATATATATATATATATATATATATGTATATATATATATATATAAAAGGAGGATTGTGTAGGAACCCAAAATCCGGTAAGAACCGTAAGGACAAATCTGGACCTTTAATCATTAAAAATGGGTGGATAAGATTTAATGTGAATAAAATGTCACATCTTAAAAGCTTGGGGGGCTACTTGTATAAAAATCAAAACTATTGGGTGAATAATACAAATTAATAAGGGTAATATGGTAATTGCAACGAGACCCCCCACAGATTGCGACACTTGTCTTTACATGGTTTGCTGGGTTTTTTTATTCCCCCGCTTAATTTTTGGGCCATAACTTTATTTTTTCTTTGTAAAAAAAAATTCTAAAAAACCAAAGTTCTTAAAATTTAATTCTCTACAAAACAAGCACAATCATGAAAATTTGAAAAAAAAATATATTTTTTATTATTTATTATTATAAAAAATCAAAAATTAAAAAAAATTCCAAAAATTATGAAAATTTAATGGATAATTGTAGATATTATATTAGTAAGTTTGAATTTTTTTTTTTGAGAAAAAAGGTTTTTTTCGTGTTCATTTTTATATTTTAAGTAAAAAAACACATCAAAATAGCAACAAAATACATATGATCCAAAAATATTAAAACCAAAATAAGTTTTATGATTCAAAACTTATGATCAAAGATGCAATATTCGTTATGATTCAAGATTCAAAAGTCGTTATGATCCAAAACGAGTTAAAAAAACATATAACGATAAAATAATTCAAAGCTTATGATCCAAGATGCAAAAAACTATGAACCAAAATGTTATGATCCAAAAATACATGATTCAAAACGTTAAGATTAAAAATATCATGATCCAAAATGATTAAATTAAAGATACGAAAAAACGTCAAAATTAACATGATCCAAGATGCAAAAAAAACTATGAACCAAAATGTTATGATCCAAAAATACATGATTCAAAACGTTATGATTAAAAATATCATGATCCAAAATGATTAGATTAAAGATACGAAAAAAACGTCAAAATTAAGATTAAAAAATATTAAAAATTAAAAAATATACATAAAAAATGAAATAAAACAAAAAAATTAAAAATCAAGTACTGTAGCATTAAAAAAAATAAAAAAATAAAAAAAAATAAAAAAAGAAAAAAAGAAAAAAAGAAAAATCTAAAACCGAGTATAATCGAAAATAAAAAAAATTGAAAAAAAAAATAATTTCAAAAATAAAAAAATAAAAAAATAACGAAAAAGGAAATAAAGCGAAAAAGGAAAAAGAAAACGAGAAAAAAAAACCCACTTAAATACTCGACTTCGTATTTCGTTCCGTGGACGTGCATCACACGTGATTGCGTCACGTCGCAGGAAGACGTTTTGACGTATTGCCCTTATGAGAATGATTGGACGAGAAGAGTCCTCGCGGTTTCTACCGGATTTTGGGTTTCTACCGGATCCTAACCCTATATATATATATATATATATATATATATATATATATATATATATATATATATATATATATATATATATATATATATATATATATATATATATATATATATATAAATGAATAGACACAATTTTAAAAGTTTAGTGACTAATTATAGCCCACCACAATTCCAGTAACATTTTATAGCCAAAACTAGAAGTTTAGTGACCTTAAGTAGCCTAAAAGAATATGATAATCTTTTATTGCAGGTCACAGTGTCCTGTGTCCATTTCGGAACAAAATTTGCAAATTAAATGACATTTTATAATTTAAATGAAGTTAATTGACCAAATGAGCACAAACCCAAAACTTAAGTACATTAACCCTATATTATCCAAAAAATACATGATTCAAAACGTTATGATTAAAAATACGAAAAACAAAAACGCTAAAAATAATATTAAAAAACATTAAAAATTATATATATATATATATATATATATATATATATATATATATATATATATATATATATATATATATATATATATATATATATATATATATAGGGTTAATGTACTTAAGTTTTGAGTTTGTGTTTATTTGGTCACTTAACTTCATTTAAATTATAAAATGTCATTTAATTTGCAAATTTTGTTCCGAAATGGACACAGGACACTGTGACCTGCAATAAAAGATTATCATATTCTTTTAGGCTACTTAAGGTCACTAAACTTCTAGTTTTGGCTATAAAATGTTACTGGAATTGTGGTGGGCTATAATTAGTCACTAAACTTTTAAAATTGTGTCTATATATATATATATATATATACATATATATATATATATATATATATATATATATATATATATATATATATATATATATATATATATATATATATATATATATATATATATATATATATATATAGGGTTAGGATCCGGTAGAAACCCAAAATCCGGTAGGAACCGCTGAGACTTTTCTCGTCCAATCATTCTCAAAAGGGCAATAACGTCAAAACGTCTTCCTGCGACGTGACGCAATCACGTGTGATGCACGTCCACGGAACGAAATACGAACTCGAGTATTTAAGTGGGTTTTTTTTCTCGTTTTCTTTTTCCTTTTTCGCTTTATTTCCTTTTTCGTTATTTATTTATTTATTTATTTATTTATTTATTTATTTTTTAAATTATTTATTTTTAATTTTTTTTATTTTCGATTATACTTGGTTTTTATATTTTTCTTTTTTTATTTTTTTATTTTTTAGTTTTTTTATTTTTTTAATACTACAGTACTCGATTTTTATTTTTTTTTGTTTTATTTCATTTTTTATGTATACTTTTTAATTTTTAATATTTTTTAATCTTAATTTTGACGTTTTTTTCGTATCTTTAATCTAATCATTTTGGATCATGATATTTTTAATCATAACGTTTTGAATCATGTATTTTTGGATCATAACATTTTGGTTCATAGTTTTTTTTTGCATCTTGGATCATGTTAATTTTGACGTTTTTTTCGTATCTTTAATCTAATCATTTTGGATCATGATATTTATATATATATATATATATATATATATATATATATATATATATATATATATATATATATATATATATATATATATATATATATATATATATATATAAAATTTTTAATGTTTTTTAATCTTATTTTTAGCGTTTTTGTTTTTCGTATTTTTAATCATAACGTTTTGAATCATGTATTTTTTGGATAATAACATTTTGGATCATAGTTTTTTGCATCTTATCATTTTTGATCTAATAATATTTTAAATCATATTGTCTTGAATCATATAATTTAAGATCATAACATTTTTTCAAAGAGGACAATCTTTCATTTCGTACCATTTATAATTTATTATATTTTGGATCAATATATGTTGAATTATAAGATTTTGATTCATAACATTTGGATAATAAAATTTAAGACACATTTTTGGAACATTTTAAATTTTGAATCATCATAAGTATGATTCATTATATTTTTGGGTTACATTATGTTTTGATTCATAAAAAAATGGTTTATAAAAGTTTGAATCATAAAACATATTTTGTTTCTTAATATTTTTTGATCATACATTATTTTGGTAATTTGGTTAGTTTTTACTTAAAAATAATAAAAGATACACATAAAAAAACTTAGTTTCAAAAAATTGTTTTTACAAACTTACTAATATAATGTCTAGAATGATCCTTTAAATTCTTATAATTTTTGGAGATTTTGTTTTTATTTTTTGATTTTTTGTAAATATAAAAAATAAAAAATATTTTTTTTTTTAAATTTTCATGATGGTGCTTGTTTTGTAGAGAATTAATTTTTAAGAACTTTGGTTTTTAATTTTTTTTATAAATAAAAAAAGTTATGGCCCAAAAACAAAGTGGTGGAATAAAAAAAACCCAACAAACCATATGACGACAAGTGTAGCAATCTGGTGGGGGGTCTCGTCCAGATAACCATATTACTCTTCTTAATTTGTCTTATCCACCCAATAGGTTGATTTTTAGATAACTAGTCTCCTAAACTTTTAAGATGTGACCTTTTTTTCAGATTGAATCTTATCCACTCATTTTTCAAGAGTAAAAGTCCAGATTTGTCTTCATGGTATATATATATATATATATATATATATATATATATATATATATATATATATATATATATATATATATATATATATATATATACACACAAAAAATTGTTTTAAAACATAAAAAAAATTTTATTTTTAAATCACAACAACAAATATCCTTTTTATTAACCGAAAATAACGTAGTTATGTTTTAGAAAAAAAACACACATGTTATTATTTTCATCCCATAATAGCAACTAATATTTTAATGAAAAACAACAATACATGTATATTTTTAACCAAAAATAGCAACATATTTTTATTTTTAACCCAAACTAATAACATCCCATTATTTTTAATCCAAAACGATAACGTACTTAAACACATATTAAATTCATATTTCAATTAGATTCTATATGAAAATATTGTTTTAGAAATCTCAAATATTTACTCTTTTCTATTTAATATTCTTTTAATCAACATGTATAATACACGATTGCGTAACATTGTAACATAATAAATCTTAATAAAGTTTTAGATAAATGGAATCTATACTTGTTTACAAAGCTTATACCAAACTATTAAGATCATAAACCTATCATATAATGATCTATCATACATATATTATACAATGTAAATTTCAAAAAAGACACTAACTTTTTAAAAAAGTTCGATTTTGACACTATGTTATTTATTTTTTCAATTAAGTCATTAAGTTTTTTAATTTTTTCAATTAAGTCACTATGTTTTTTATTTTGACACCTCAGTGACACGTCAGCATGCCATGTCAGTGCCACGCCATCAAGACTGACACGTCACCATGCCACGTTAGCTGACAACCGGGTTGACCGATCAAGTGGTCAAAATTGAAACAAAATTGAGAACGTAGTGACTTAATTGAGAAAAATTAAAAAGTTGGTGACTTAATTAAAAAAAAAGACATTTATCAAATCGAATTTTTTGGAAAGTTAGTGTATTTTTTGAAATTTACCCCTTTTATATAATATGACTTAGTTATCTTACACTTCATTTCATAATACTAAAATATACTAATATCTTATCATATGTACGTGTGATTTATAAAGTACCACGATTATTACGTTTTGACCAAAATACGTTTTCTACAACATATAATAAATTAAAATTACAGATCTTTTTATAAAAACACCAACATACAAATGATGGCTGTTGGTGATTTTAGTGTCACCAACTACATTAGGTGTAATGGAATTAATACGTGTATCAAGGGTGACAATTTTAGTTTTGATATAAGTTAGGAGGTGCGGGAGTGCACACTTGTATCAACTAAATGTCGCCAGTACGCAAACTCAAAGGGGGTTTCAAGGGGGCTTGCCCCCTTGAGCAGGGGTTCAAAGGGGGCTGTGCCCCCTTTGCGAGGTTCCAGGGGCAGCGCCTCTGGCGGGGGTCTTGCTGCCCGGTCAGCGGGCGGGGTTCGGGGCAGCGCCCCGAAACCTAAACGAAATTGACATTTGGTACTATAGGTTATTTATATAATTCTATGAAGTACAGGGTATATTTTGTCAATTCCTTAACTTTTAAACTACCCCTAAACCACCTAAAACCACCATTAAACCGCCCAATAACCACCTAAAAACCACTTAATAACCACCTAAAACCGCCAAAAACTACCTTGAAAGGTATAAATGGCGTTTTTGATACACAAGAGAACTAGAAATATTCTTTCAATCATCTTCTTCATTCTCAGATTTTGATTCTTGTGCCTAAGATCAAAATTGTTCCTTCAGGAAATATCCTAGATTGGAATTCGTGAACCCAAGGCATTAGGGTCGAATTATCAAACAAGGAAAGTGTATTCACACGTTTCCTGATTTGATCCAGATTTCCTCATAACCCTAAATCGAATTCCCCAACAATCTTGTTTGATAATTTTGTTTTCTGAGTAAGCATGTCTGGAAATACTGTGAAGGAGATGACTGCTACGTTTGGCAAATTGGAGAAGTTCCAGGGTCAAGATTTCAGGCGCTGGCAAAAGAAGATGCACTTCCTGTTGATCACTTTGAAAGTTGGATATGTTCCGAGTACTCCTAAACCAGAAGAAGTGGAAAATGAAACCTTGGAACAAACCAGAAGGAGAAGCAAATGGGAGAATGACAACTACATCTGCCTTGGTCATATTCTGAATGGTATGTGTGATTCTCTTTTTGATACTTATCAGAGTGTTGAAACAGCCAGTGAATTATGGAACACACTTGAAGCAAAATATATTGCTGAGGATGCGTCCAGTAAAAAGTTCATTGTGTCTGATTTCAACAATTATAAAATGATTGATTCTCGATCTGTCATGGAACAATACAATGAACTCCTCCGAATTTATGTTCAATTTAAACAACACAACATGAATATGGATGAAGCCTTTGCTGTTTCGAGTGTGATTGATAAACTTCCACCCTCATGGAAGGATTTCAAACACAATCTGAAACATCAAAAGGAAGAAATGAATTTGGTTCAACTTGGGAGTCACTTGAGAATCGAAGAGGGTCTTCGTAATCAAGAGAGTGACAATAAAGGCAAGGGCAAATCTGAAAATGGACAGCCCCAAATTCACATGGTTGAGGCCAACAATTCTAACAACAAGGGAAAGGGTAAAAAACGTAAGTATGAGGGTAACAACAACAATTCCAACAAGAAAAACAAAGATTCCAAAGATCTTGTGTGTTGGAGATGCAAATTGAAAGGGCATATGAAGCGTGACTGTCGAGTGAAACTTGGAAATAATGGTGCTGGTGGTAGTGGAAAAGATGGTACTGGTGGCAGTGGGTCTAAAGACCAATCTGCAACCAAAGGTCAGTTTACAATTGACCTTGTAACTTCAGTACCTAATGTTCTTTCAATAACTCCAGAAGTTTCTTTTGTACAGGAGGCTGATTCGGGTTCATGGTGGCTTGATACCTGTTCCACTCATCACGTGTGTAATGATGAACGGTGGTTCACGAAGTTGAACATAGTAAATAAAGGTTCAGTTTTACGCATGGCGGATGAAGGATCAAAGCCAATATTAGGAACTGGTGTTGTTAGTATTACTTTTACTTCTGAAAAGACAATCAGTTTGTATGATGTCTTGTATGTTCCAAAGGTTCGAAAGAACCTTGTGTCTAGTGGTTTGTTGAATTGTATGGGTTATAAACAAGTTATCGAGTCGAACAAGTTTGTGTTGTCTAAATGTGGTGTATTTGTCGGATTTGGTTATTATTGTGAACGTGTTTTTAAGCTAAATGTTGTTAATTGTTTTACTTCCCATGACAAATCTGTTTTTATGACTTCTGCTTCTTCTCTTGATAATTCAATGTTATGGCATAATAGATTAGGACATGTTAATATTAGGAGAATGGTTGAAATGTCAAAATCCGGATTAATTCCAGCTTTTGACATTAATTCAGAAAAATGTAAAACTTGTATGTTAACTAAGATCACAAAACAACCATTTCCTAATATTAACAGAAAAACAGATGTTTTGGAATTGATTCATAGCGATCTATGTGATTTCCATGCTACACCTTCTTTGGGAAATAAAAAGTACATTGTTACTTTTATTGATGATTCCAGTCGGTTTTGTTATGTGTATTTATTGCATTCCAAAGATGAAGCTTTGGAAAAGTTTAAAATATACAAAACCGAGGTCGAGTTACAATTGGGTATTTCGATAAAATGTCTTAGGACGGATCGGGGAGGAGAATATATGGATTCTCAATACTTTCAATCAGTTGGAATCATTCATGAAACCACAGCTCCTTATACACCACAACAAAATGGTGTTGCTGAACGGAAAAATCGAATTTTAAAGGAAATGGTAAATTCGATGCTTTCTTTTTCGGGTCTAAGTGAATGCTTTTGGGGTGAAGCTATGCTCACGGCAAATTATGTGCTAAATCGGGTTCCTAATAAAAGGAACAAAGTTACTCCTTATGAGCTTTGGCACAAGAAAGCACCAAATTTGAGTTATTTTCGAATTTGGCGATGCAGAGCAGTCGTGAAATTACCCGAACCCAAAAAGAAGAATTTGGGTGAAAGAGGAATTGATAGTATATTCATTGGATATGCTGAGCATTCCAAGGCTTATAGGTTCTATATCATAGAACCTAATGAGGCAGTTTCCGTTCATACTGTTATCGAGTCGCGTGATGCGATTTTTGATGAGCTGCGTTTTTCTTCAATTCAAAGGCCAAAGGATCTGATCCCTAGCACAAGTGAAATGCCTAAATCAGATGGTAAAGAAGTTGTTTCAACTCCAAAAACTCAGCAACCTCGTAAAAGCAAACGAGGTCGGGTTGCAAAAGATTTTGGTCCTGATTTTCAAGTGTACTTGGTGGAAGGATCAAGAGATAAAATAAGGACATAGATTCCTTACTCTTATCATTCCGAGGAGGATCCAAAGACCTTCAAACAGGCTATGGAATCTCGGGATGTTGCTTTTTGGAAAGAAGCAATTAATGATGAAATGTCATCAATTCTGGAGAATAACACTTGGGTGTTATCTGATCTACCTCCTGGTTCTAAACCTTTGGGTTGTAAATGGATTTTCAAAAAGAAAATGAAGGTAGATGGAACTATTGATAAGTTCAAGGCTCGTTTGGTCATACAAGGGTTTAGACAAAAAGCCGGTATCGATTATTTTGATACGTATGCACCGGTAGCACGGATTTCTACCATTAGATTGTTGCTTGCTTTGGCAGCTATTCACAATCTAGTGATTCATCAAATGGATGTCAAAACAGCCTTTTTGAATGGTGATATTGATGAGGAAGTTTACATGAAACAACCAGAAGGTTTTGTTTTGCCTGGAAATGAGCAAAAGGTATGTAAACTTGTGAAATCATTGTATGGACTTAAACAAGCTCCAAAACAATGGCATTTGAAGTTTGATGAAGCGATTTTGTCTAGTGGTTTTTCATTAAATCAATCTGACAAATGTGTTTACAGCCGATTTGATTCTTCTGGATCTGGTGTGATTATTTGCTTATATGTGGATGATATGTTTATTTTTGGTACTGATCAACATCAGGTTGATGCTACTAAGAATTTATTGTCATCAAAATTCTCCATGAAGGACATGGGGGAGGCGGATGTAATCCTTGGA